>LUCM01003259.1:4795-24770 GCA_008360955.1 Fasciolopsis buskii | reverse complement strand
CTGAGTTTAGAATTTTGGATGCCAAGAAAGATGATGCAAAACAACTGGAGTTCAGATCAGGCATGGTAGCCAGAAGTAATGCTCCAGCCAATAAATATCCTGAATGTAGATAAGGATCGAATTTGGAGCTTTCGAATGGTTTGGTGCTGATATATATATATATATATATTGATGAGTGAAAATATTTGCAGCTCAGGTTGCATATTTTTAGAGTTGAGAAGGCGTACACTGAGGTAATACGTTTATCGTGACGTTCCGATTCAAACTAGAACTCGTCAAACGTGAATGAGTGATTGAATGGGATCGCTAGTTCCGTTCGGAAGACTGTCAGAGGAACTCCTGGATCTAGTGATCTGCTTGTTTATTTAATCGAGGAATACCTTGCTAGAAGGACGTTATTCGTGAGAATTTTGCATTTAAGATCTTAATGAGACTGGGAATGGTTTGAGATGAAGCTGATACAGGCCCTTTTGCCTTCTACCCGAGAGAGAGAAGATGAGGTCCCAAAAACTTTGGCAAAATTGACATATTACCCGTTCTTTCAGTTCACAATCGACGTGTATCCTTTTTAATGTTTACAGAGTTTAGCCGTGTACCTCGTGCACTCCGCACATTTCCCCAGCCCTAGAGATGGCCTCATAGGGCAACCCCGGGGAACCGGTAGCACCGCCCAACGTCCACCTGTGGTTTGTTTTGAGTTAGCCTTACGTTCTTGCAAACGTTTCTTCGATTGCCCCTCGTTGGGCTAGCTGCCTGTTAGTAAGTAAAAATGTTATTGGCATTTAAATACAGTCGATCGAAAAGTTACTATTACTATTCCCTGGGGTACACCAAGATGATTCGACGCTCGGCAAGCATATTAAGCAGTGTCAACATTTATACAACAAATCAATATACTATGCACACGGAACAGCAGCAGTGTTTTCCTATCGGTTTCGCGCTTCAATCACTACAGTCTGAAATTTACAAAATACAAAGTAAAGAACGTGATCTGAGAGTCAGTAAGCGTATCAGCAAACATCGATGATTACGCAACTGTATAGGTCCCGCAATTTAGGCGAGAGCAAAGCTGCTCTGAAGTGGTTTTGAAATTGCCAGATGATTGGTGCATAATAAACTCCCAGTATCAACAACCGGCTACCAAAGAACACAGTCGCCAAGACGACAACCACCAAGCCGGCAACATATCTTATGAAAACACGCAACAAATTTTCCAGTCAAAATTGCCCAAAGATAAACAAAATCAAAAACAGGAAAGAGGTTCGGGCACATTATACATGTTTCTGCGCTGCATTTGCAACTCGATTACTTTTGAAAGCTAGACAAAAAAGACCAATATATATAACCATAAGCGTAACGAACTCAAACTAACCGTTCCTATTAGTTCAGTTCAGTTTTCAGGAGAAAATACTGGTAAGGTAACTAAACCTACATCCAGGATATCTCTAGTAATATTCAAGAAAATAGGCATTCCCCAGTTAAGCTAAACTTTCCTGTTATCTTGATGTGCATAACCCGACGATTCGATGCGAATGAAAAGGAAGCGCATAAACTGCTCACTTTATATTCGAGGGGCAATCATAACATGCAGGTTCCGTTAAAGTTGCTAAGTTTTGTAAGTCCACGGGATGCAAAGACTGGCACTCTCAATTCCGTTATATATATATATATATATATGAAATAATTAACCATTTGATATCATCACTCAACTCACCATAAAGAAACCATGGAAGCACTGTACAGCTGTTTCATCCTTGTTAGGAATCATCAGCAGTGCATATCCACCGCGCCCCAACTGGGACGCGAACCCGAACAAGGACGAACGATTCTGAGTCGAACGCCTTAGCCATTACGCTACCGGGCAGGCTCTGAACGGTTTGTTGAACTTCACCACGTGATGTTGCACCTATCCGTCACTGGTTTGCACGGTTACTGTCCGTTACCTCACAGCGATCGACCCCTACTGATAGATGACTTCTCTGCAGGTAGCCTAAGTACGACGAAGGCTTTGGGTATGACCTACAGAGCTTGGATAGGTGCAACATCATGTGGTGAAGTTCAACAAACCGTTCAGAGCCTGCCCGGTAGCGTAATGGCTAAGGCGTTCGACTCAGAATCGTTCGTCCTTGTTCGGGTTCGCGTCCCAGTTGGGGCGCGGTGGATATGCACTGCTGATGATTCCTAACAAGGATGAAACAGCTGTACAGTGCTTCCATGGTTTCTTTATGGTGAGTTGAGTGATGATATCACATGGTGAATTATTTCATGTAAACATTCAATCTCCTACTACTAAAATATATATATATAATACCCCAGCTTGGGACCGAGCCTGGTGCCAACGAAACAACATGCCAATGGGACCAAAGAGAGGTAGAACAAACAATAAGGGAAAAATTAACAAACAAATCGTTCCTTTTGTTTTCGCCCTATACATTTGTGATTTTTTTAGTTGTTTTCAACTTATTTATAAAGGGAATAGGTGTTACAAACAGACCATATAACATTCGCACCGCTGACCTCGGTTATGAGCCATTTCTCTCAGCCTCCCCGAAGAACTACAATCCTCGTCTCGTAAATTCAGCTAAACTCCCATTAAGTAATTTTCTAAGTGAAATAGCCTCTTCTGAGCTTGATTATCGTTCATTTACTCTACTACAGATGAAATTCTTTTTTCTGTCCGACCACAACATTGTCTTTCACAGAATTATATCATTCTGTCTTGTTCATTGGTTAGTAGCCTTCCTTCGCCTTTATTCCCAATGGAAACCTAAATATTTTGAATGCTTCAATGAGATCTTTCATCCGTCGCTGTTCCAGTGGTGTAAGTTCCAATGATTGTAACCTTGCTTTATATGTTTTACCTTCCTGCCTTTCAGTCATATGAGTGGCCAACCATCGTGATTTCCCCAAAAAGATGTTATCTTCCTCGAGAGGTGGTGCACAAGCCTAGATACATCATCTTAGTTGTGGTCCAATATAGCGTTCTACGGCGGTAAAATGCCCGCCTCCTTAAAAGAAGTAGTTGATCTTTGTCTAAAATTTTTTTCAAGGCTTCCCAATGGCTGGCTTACAGTGCTCACCTTATTTAAAATCACTTTTCATCATTACCGAAAGATCTGGAACGGAGAAAGCAAGCATTCATGGCTTTTCTCTGGTGCAGCTTTATGGTGACTTTGTAAAAGAAATTTATCAGATTTGAATGACGCGTTTTTCTCTTTATGAACCCTTTGTGAAGTGAAGACAAATTAGTTAACATTGTGCTTGAGCCTTATGGAGCTGTCTCATTGGTTATTGGTGCCACAAGGTTAGCAATCAGTGCACACTAATGGATCCAATCAGATTGCGTCAGACAGTGGACTAGTAGAGGTGAGAAAACCAAAATAAGACCAGGTATTCTCATTGATTTCCGGGTGCCAGCCGGCACAGTAGCGTGATAAGAAGGCAAATTGAGGTCATATAATGAGCTGTAATATACAATCAAAATAGGCTGTTCCGATTCGACAGCAAGCGAAAAGAACTTAATGAGACGAAATGCATCAGATAAGATGGACCACTCAAGACGTACCAAGGACAGCCGTTGAAATAATGACAGTTGCACAGGCTTATTTATCCCGAGAAAACAGCCTATGCAATGTTTCGACTTAATTAAACGAAATCTTATGCCAGCTCGGCCTGTTCGTTCTTGCTGGAGCCATTGGGAACGGACGATAGCGATCTGGTGCTTGGATTGCCTGACTCTAGGGAAAAATTTGGGACAACAATTAGTTGTCATGCAGCATGCATACTATGTGTTGGATGTTAGTAGTTTGTCCATCACGTGCATGCAAATCTGCTCTTTTACTAGTTTTTCTAGCCATTCGCACAGAATTCATATGACGCCTACGAGGTGGTAGCTTTGCATGTCCTTGCCCCCCTGGCGTACGGATGGAAACCATTTTTGCAACTCCCAGTCTACGAGTAATACACGAGTTTCAGCATGGCTCCAAACAATTTGCATTTATGCTTCCAGAATACTATCGTCGTGAGTTCGATAGTGGCCTGGCTTATTACCTCTGGTCTCGTTAACCAGTTTGTGTTTAGTTCCTGTGGTCTGCTCAGCATGACGCTTTTGATCATTGAGATCTCAGGACCTAGTACTTTTGTAAAAAATCAGTGTTCACTTGCTTTCTATCATCCTTCTTGTGTACACTAGTAGGGACAGCCACTTTTCTCTCCTCCTTCTACTGTATTCCCTACCACCTCCTAATTCCAAAGGCCATGCTTTGTTTCTAATAGAACCTTTTTACAGGATAAACCGATAATACCTCCATTGCTGATCTCACTCCAAGAATTCCCTTTGTCTTCCTTTAAATTTATGCACCTGCCTTCCTAGGCTTCCAGCAGTATTCTCAGGTTCTATCAGCCCTGGCTGTTCCACATACTCGCCAGTTTTTGACCGTATTCTTAATCGCTCTAAGTACTGGCTTTCACTAATCCGACTTACTGCTCTATGCTGACTTATGATCAGTCACACCTACCCTGGATTTACAGAAAGCGACTTTATTTTAGCCGTACCTTCACTGCAGTGTCGTCTTCATCGGTTCTTTATTTAAGCGCCTCAGCAACCATGCTAAGTTCCACCAGATTCACCCCAACAGACCTATGAAAGCTTGTTTCAGCTTCTAACGGTTTCAGGAAAGGCCTGAACCTAGTCACAACGGGATCGCTCTTTCTAAACGGAGGTGAAATCTTTAGCCATGGACGCGAGCTTCTTGATCAGCAATCACCAGCAATGGGTCATATCTTGTTCTGAGTCTGATATCTTTAACTGTACAGTGAAACAACTTCTATGAGGCCAATAAATGAACTCTTTTTTCCCCCTTTAAGCCATTCTAAATCTCCCAGTCAGTGACAGGTAAGTTAAGGTCAGCAAGTATCAGCAGCGCCTGAGCATTCTTTGCCAGCTCAACCAGCCCACTGGAAAACTTTTGATGTTCCTTCAGATGGGGGTTAGACTTCTCTGCACACACGAGCTTATTCTTTCTTCATTGGCAATCTAGCAGTTGCTAGAAATAGCTGAGAGTTCGGAATACGATCTGACTTCAGATCTCTTGTGCGTCATGGATTCCTCGGTGAAAAGAGCCAGTTCAACCCGTGCTATAATATGTTATTAAACTTTTCCCTTCGATAGGCCGGGTAAAAATGTTGCATCCGCAAAATATGGTCGTATCCAGATAAGGTTGTTTCTGAGACTGTCAACGTCTGCAAGCAAATCACCGGGCTTTATTTTGCGTCCTTATTCTCAAAATCGCGATTATTTGTCTATAACACTAAGGGCTTTTTTGGATAAGTATCCTTAAGTCCTCTTAGTCTGCATCCTTTCTCGGACAAAGGAATTGGTTTCTGTTTGGTTTCTGTTGAATTTTCTGGATTATATAGCCGTTTAACCTCCTCACTGCAGTACTGCCACTTTTCATTTAGTTTACCATCGGTCATTCTTTAGAGAATATTCACTGACAACACAGTAACCTGGAGGCACGGTTGGCTGGAAATCAGTTTTGCTATGCATGCTGAACCCGCCCGCTATGCAATAGGCTTGTGGAATTGTGCTCTTCGATTGAATATACATGAAACTCAACTTGACATGGACAATACAAAAAGAGACCGATGTGAGCCGAGATCGAGTGAATGCATCAGCGCCGTAAACACTTACACAACCAAATCCAGTATGGCGGACAAAATTCTGCCTGTTATGCAGCTCCTCTTCAACGAAAGAACACTGTTCACAGTGTTCCGTATTCCACCCACACAACTAAGATTAGTTGATAAACCGGAAACATACAACTTTTCGGGAGAGTCAGCAGAGAAGGCCATTCTATATGACCACAAATACCACATCATTTCACCCGGTCATCACTCCAGATGCTCCTAGCAACTCGGTTCCACGGTGGATGCCAAGCATGTAGTATGCAAAATGGGAGAGTGATCCTGTGCTTTGATGTACTGCACGGACCCATGGCAAAGCCTAACGCATCCCAGGCTATATACTATCTTTGTTTTCAGGTCTCTCACACGTTCATTTCAAGCAATCTAGTGTCTGCCACAAGGAACGATAGAGTACTCACCTTACTCTCACGACGACGGATCATTACGCGGACGTTGCTTTTTATGCAGAGCGGCACCGCAGTAACCATTCCATAAGCAGGTACACAAAAAAAAGAAACTGTATTCAATTTATAGGTGTGCTAATGTATTTCTTGTTTTTCTTTATTCTATTTCGCGTATTGGCCAGCAAAACCAGTCAAACTATAAAATTTACTTTTTTCTATCCACCATCAATTTCTTAAGTTAGGCTCTTTCAAAATTTGACCACTCGAAGCTTGAATTTCTTCCGTAAGTTCGTTTTAGTACAATGCCAGGACAGTTTTCGAGTGCCATCTGAGAGTGTTTGGATTTGAAGGCGAGAAAACTTATCTTCTATTTCTATAGGAAACAGATTAAGCACTAAACACCGCCTTTTAACCTGCTAACTTCCAATGAGCACAGACCTAGATCGATTAGATATCAAGGATACGGGATATCAGAAAGGCCACTAATTTGTTTTGTGGTCTTCCTTTATACACTCAAGTATTTAGTGATCTCAGGCCAGGTTTGGATGTACAACTTGACCATCGTACGCAATTAAAGGGTAAATGTGAGTTTCGGATCGGAAGTTATGTGGAAACGGAAAGCTGCTTTGCTGGATGGCCGTTTGTGATGGAACAAGAGTCCCTCATCAATCCAGAAACTTACGACTTTATGCCACTCAGCCTTCTGAATCTAGTTGTTTTTCATAGTCTGAAAATGCTGAAACGGACCACTTCAAAATGACATACTTACACTCCAGCCGATGGACCAGCGATTTATATGATCCATTGCAGAAAGCACCAATGTCCCTTCGAGCTATATAGTATTTTTCTTGTAATTTTACAGGGAAATTCGTTTATGTAGATAAAGAACAGAATGGGCCAACCACTGATCCTTGCAGTACTCCACATGACACCGCATATTTGTGGCACACGGCCTGCTAGGCAGGACGTCGTGTTGTTGGGGGCAGAGATCGGTTTCGTGCAGAGATACCAAGATTGCACGCTTCAATTTGGTTTTATTAGTCAAACCAATGTGTCTGTAGCTTTTTGGCGGGTACCAATCCTCTTTTACCAATAATTGGGGTAATAATTGCTTTCCTCCACGACTTTTGGAAAACACCAGAACCTAAGCAGTTCTGGAAGAGAATGCTGTAGATTTCTGCCAGTGCGGTCTGTGTATCCTTGACGACTCGGTGATGGATGTCATCCCGACCCATTAAACTGAGAGAGTTGGGCTCCCGAAAAATCTACAATACCTACGATTCAAAGAAGGTAATGCTTTTCCGTATGTCATCAACAGAAAACATTGGTAGTCGAGAGTGGGAAACATTAGAAGTTCAGTGACTGTGAATTCGATTTAAGGCCCAATGATATCCGCTAGCTGAGAGCGAGGTTTCTTGGGTCCCCATCACCAAGACTATATGCAAGATGCAATGCACCTGGCCTCTTTGCTTTTCGCATAAATTTGAATACGACGGGCAAGTCTGAGTATTCTTGGGAAATAATCCGTCGTTCCTGGTGTACTAAGTACTCTCTTATCTTCGTTTTACAGAGGTTGTCAATATGGTTTGATTTGCTTTCATCTGCCTCTAGTCTGCTGGACGTGAATCTAGTAAAACATGTGGAGAGTTCATTAGAAAGGCCCCTGATGGAACGGGAACAGTTGTTTGATGTTTTGTGAAACTTTGTTCCTTGGAACAAACGGGTGATCAGCTCACCTGACGCGGCCTTCGACGTGGTGGTTGGCCACATCCACATCCGAGTTCTGATCTACGATCCTCGACTGGCAATCCAAAACCTTATTCAGTTCGAATGTCAGTTCTGCCGAAAGAGTAAATGCTTCTACTTTGAGAGAAACTTACGGATCACTGAAAGATGTAATCAAAAAGGGGAGCACGAACACTTTTACCTGAAGCGTTGAACACCTTGCTCATACGTTCCTGGTGATCTTCCTTAGAAAGCGTTGGATCTAGGAGACAGGAATTGTGGCCAGCTCAGTACCTAGTGGGTTTGTTGACGTGCTGAAGACATGCGCCACTGAATGAACCAGAAACCTGACCGAATAGGTTCGTCGCGTTATATTTTATCCAGTCGGCATGTGAAACTTTAGAGTTCTATTGAACAAGGAAATGAGTGGAAATACAGCTGCAATTCATACCTTTTAGCTGTTCAGAAATCGTCACGTTCTCGCGGTTGACTTATACGGTACTTATATATATATATATATGTATATATATATATATGTATATGTATATTGTACGAATCTGAATACAGACAACTTGCTGTTGAAATTACGACAGAGAATGAAAACAGTGAGAGAGAGAGAGAGAACGAAAAAAAGCATGAAGTTTGCAACATCCGGCAGTTCTATTCCTTACCTCCGCGTCATTTCCCAACCATCGGAGTACACGAGTCCTCCGCGGGCTTAGTACTGCCCGGCTGTCCTAACCGAAATAAAGGACTGACTAAAGGGACCTTACTTCGAGCCTTTCACCAAATGGTCTAACTCACAAGATAGCAGGACGATCCGAGAGTCGCGTAATCCACTGGGGACTGGTGATTGATTGTTAAGTTCTTGCACACTTCAGATGGGGCTAGATATCTTGGGTGCTCAGGACCCCCTTTTCCATGGGCGCCAGTGAGGATACCGCCGTGTACATTGTATACCGTTTGTGGTTGGTCTGAGATCAGGGTATAGTCGATCCCCCTAAAACGATTATCAGTCAACGAGTGTCCGGTGGCGTCCTAGGACTGTAGTAGAGGCACCTCCGCCACGAGAGGGCAGTGCACAGGAATTCCTTTGATGAGAATATGAGACTGATCATTTGGAAGCATCTCGAGAGGTCAACTCAGAGCCTGAGACATTTATGGATATCTCAAGCTCTGAGTACACTCCCGATCAGGCTGAAGCATTTGGAGGCCTACAGGTAATACCCACCAGAAAAATCTATAAGTGGGAAATGCTAATTTCAACTCGAGGTGAGTCAGTTCGAGGGATTTCTGTTACAGTCAAGATGGGAGACTAATACGGAGATATAATGCCACTCTACGCGCTTTGTCTTATAGGTGAGTCTTTTCTGACAGCACTTTATCCGATATTAGTCCCTTTCCGTCAAGTATATTTGGGGTGAGTCAAGTTTCAGCGGCAGCTATGAGGTGGAGTCTAACCTCACACACCAACTGTATAAGTTCCAGAATTTTATTTAAGATACTCCACCAGTTGACGTGAATGCAAATAAGGGGAAAATTGGAAAAGATTTCAGGAGAGACGTTGCTAAATGTTAACCTGAGTCAATTTTGTCTGGAACCAGAGATTTCTGTGCGCCGTTAGACTGTTTCTACTTGGGCTCGGACACGAGCCTTCTTTACTTCTGTGGTGCCTCCTACAGACGTATGTGAATAACCGCCCAGCGAAAATGGTGCATGGGTTGATGTCAGCTGAGAATGTCTGAGGAAGGGCAAGGGCAAAAGAGAGAACTAGGGAAGTGTTCTCATCTAGGACCATATTTTCCTTAAATGAGATGGAGTTGTACATATATGTACGTCTCTATAGGGGAAGGCTCTGTTAAGGTTCTTTGGACGGACTTCCCAGTAATTCTACTTTATATAACGCACCAGTTCTTCCATAATACGCGTCTGTGGTTTGCGCCCATTGATTACTAAGTGGATGTCTTTGGTAAAGATGTTGATGACAGAGATCACCGATTCTTTATCTGCGCAGTCAGCACAATGAGTGAAAAACACCCAAAAGCATTTCGTTAGGACGTTTTTTCAAAATGGCATCACATTTTAGAGTCTTTGACAAACTTATTGTTAAGTTCATCAAGTAAACTTTTCCGGCTTTCGTTTTTCTCTGGAGGCTGAAACGCGAAGTAATTAATGAGTTCATTCCTTGAGCAACACAATGGGCGCTTTTAGGAAATTCTGATAAA
The DNA here is from genome assembly GCA_008360955.1 of Fasciolopsis buskii. NCBI lineage: Eukaryota > Metazoa > Platyhelminthes > Trematoda > Plagiorchiida > Fasciolidae > Fasciolopsis > Fasciolopsis buskii. The sequence goes on along the minus strand of LUCM01003259.1, from coordinate 14,731 downwards.
TAACTAAGTGCATAAACAGGAACTGATGATTTCCGCTCATATAAGTTTAAAGCGTTTGTACAAAATAAGAGGCCGGTTATTCAGGCTTCTGCGATTCTAGTGAACCTTATTATGCGGATTTAGCGAAGTCTAATTGTGAAGGTCTCTTGACTTTCCCGCGATCGCTCTCTACTTGTGAGTTGCGGTTTTGTGTGTATCGTTTTCGTCACTTATATTGAATGGATGAGGGAGTTTCCTTAATAATTTTTGACAGCAGCATTATTATAACGGAAGAAGTTGTTACAACATAGATTTAATGCTTGTGTGAATATGGCGCTTATAAATTATTTCTACTAATGAGTGCTTTGTTGCATTTTTCATCGCAAAACTCAGTTTTTATATCCCTTTTCCTGTAATCTAACATGTATGATTGTGAAACACCTGTTTTCAATCCTTACGAAAATGTCGTTAGCTAATTTTTGGAAATTACTTAGATGAGGGAAGGATAATTATTAGCGGCCCAATTATAACACTTACTTATCAGATTCATGCTTTATTCCCATTATACACAGCTGGAGATCGTAAAAATTTGGTTTGTATTATGAATTAATAATTCTGTTTCCGTTGTGCTCCCTCGTTAACTTTTAAAGTGACCAGTTCGTGGCTGTCGTCAATCAATTTGGTTTACTGGGGAAGATGGCGTGCTGCGTCCAACGACAGTCACGCTGCGCACTGAAAATACGGTAAAGGTCGGTCATTCTCCACCGGTCTAAATACAAAAACACTTGGTATGAGTACATAACTATCGAATCGAAAAACTACTTTAGACAGTTACAAGCGAGCTGCGCAGTTAAAGCAGCTGCTCAAGGAATTACTGAATTACTTTCTTCCAATGCAACTACCATCTTGAACGGTGAAGGAAAGCGTTTGTAGAGCACTTTGCCTATACTTCACTCTGTTCTAGAAGTTCTGTGGTTTGTTATGACGAGAAAACTAGTAAAATTCGTCGAAAAAACAATTTTGATTTCAGGACCATCTGGATTGTCACTTTAAATCCATTACTCACTGTTAAAGACACAGCAAGCAGCAGCTTACATGGATAATCTTATTTCATACTGGTAATTTCCCATCAGCACTTAGTCGTATTGTGACTATGAGTAGCTCATTGCTTTCACTTTATTGGTGAGCCCATCGAGAAATTGATCACATCAATACGGCAGAAGCAAACTTTTGCCAAAGCCATCCACAAAAATGACAGCTGAAGGTGGGGAGAGAGGCTTTGGGGTAATTGTTGTTTTGCCATTTCTACATATAACAATATAAAGCAATGAAGGTGTTGCTGAAGGTCAGAGTTCTCCTTAAGACAAATAATCACAGATTTGCAACCGTATTCAAACAAATGGAGTCTGCCGGTAGATATTTCGTCCAAGTTCATGAAAATCTGCAAAATCTCACATACTAAGACCATGTAGTAAGTCGAACTTAAAAGTCTGTTAGTGTTTTAAAGCGAAATTCCTGACAAACATATGAACATCAACATTTGGTGGTGGAACTAGGGACGTTTTTCATCAACTGATGACACCATCGGTTCTTGGGCAGTTAGACATGATAGGTACCCATAGGAAATTCTTTAACAATGACTAACTAACAAAAGAAGCTGGAACCAAGCGAATACTCTTTCTTGGTGCATATTAACTTCTAAACTGATTAACAAAATATGCACCGAACTCACAAATTCCTGCTTCCTCCTGACGGTTCCAGTTATGCGCATGGTACACAGCGAAAGTGCACGTTGGCAGTTACAGTGTGTATTAGGTTGCAGAATTTAAGTTCGTCTTAGGGCTGCACGCACTCGCATAGGTTAGTTGCGAACGCAAATGCGACCAAAGAATTCGAAGTTAGCGCCACTTGCAAATACAGATACCACTTCTAGGATGATTCGAAAATCGACCCAAAACGGTTCAATTCCTGTTTCGAAGAGGTAAATGTTGGGTTTTTTGGGAAGGTTTTGGAGTATGTTCTGGGAACGTTTTGGATTTTTTTGCTGACTGAATGAGTCATCTATATTGACTTGAAAGGAACTGAATGCTATCGGCTAGATGGCTTCTATGGCGTCATTCTGCTTGCACTGGTGTGGGGCTAAGGTGGGGTGGGTGACAATGATAATTATTAAATGTTGTTAGGCGTAGCAATACGGCCGAACTGCATGAGCTTGAATTTCGGCACCTTTTTCTTAGTAACAGTTCGGCGATGTGCAGCTAGTCTAGGCCCTTTGTATTGGGCTCCCTTATCGGAATTCTTTCCTAAGAGCTGGCATATAAAAACAATCTTGTTCGGAGATGCCCCCTAGTCTGCACAAATGTCTTATATTCGATGGAGTTCACGAGCATCAATACCTGAAAACGACAGCATATTAAGAGACGGACGTTAGCCGAAGCCGATCGTCATAACCGAATTCAGTATGGCAGCTCAAAACCTGGTCAGTGCAGCTGCGGTATGCCGCAAGAGCATTCCCCCAGGGGATACAAATGCGTGGGTCTAAAGGGTGAAAAGGAAGAGCTAGATCTCAATAATATGGAAGGTCGATATTGCAAACTTACCAAGTGAATGCATAGGGACCTTCACTACACAACCGACACGTTTGCAAAGAGCCCGACTCCATCGTCACGAGTGACAAGAAAAATGGTGCAGTAAAACAAACCAAGTAAGGGCATGAAACCAGTAAGTTGAGCACCAGTGTGCCCGATAGTTAACACCTGTTCCGACTTCAAAATATTGCTGCCACACCTCGAAGTAACAACCACGATCCTTGAGACCAAAGTCGGTGCTCACATTAAATGGGGTGGGTTTCAGGAGCAGTTCAGTCCAGTTCAGTTGGCCTTGAGCAGAATAGACCCAAAGAGCCAAACGAGTCCAAAACTGTTCTAATGGTCAGCGGGGAGTTTGGAACCCACCTAAGCAGACGTCATCCTCGTCCCGCCACCAGTTCACAAAAATTTTTCACAGGACACGTTTTGACCCGCACCATCCGAGTGTCCAGAATTTTTTTTCTGGGTGAACTCCAGTCGGACACCCGTTTATTCCCATTCCAGTAAAATGGGTGTCTCCAAAAGAAATGGAAATTAGTTCTACATATCGACCTGACGTGGAGGGATATTACTAGTCCCAAGTGCTTGCAGTTCATTGTAAGACGGTTGGAGTCACATTCGAAAATTCACCAGCAATTGAACCATTAAGGCCTATGGACATATGGCGGATCGGTTTCGGCCTAACACCAGTTTAAGCGGAACCATTGTCTGCATGGTTGCCAAGTTCCAGGCAGTCCGTTTTTATATATTTACGAACTTGTTATAAACAATTCGGGTCGAACCAGCAGCCTGTTGTGGACAATTATGTGACAGTTTACAACTTGCTGGAAAACTGTGTTCTGACTAACACATGACGGACCTTTTATTACACTAAAGGTTGCAGTGGCATCGATTTTACAGAGAAACTTCAGTATTTTCGGACCCATTTTCTCCAAGATGTACCTGATATATATTATTTAAGTATTTTTCGATGATGTCTGTTTTATCGCACACGATATCCGTACATTTCCTGCCATGCTACACTTTCGAAAGTTCTCGTCTTCAAATGGCTTGGACCAGATGGCACCTCTCAGTTATTGTTTACGATCTCAGGTTTTTCCGTATCGATGCCACGTCGGCACCAGGATATATACAATACAATTCCAACATCCCACCGCTGACTGAGATTTTCTCTATTTCGCCGACTTAAGGGCTCGGGCAATCTTCTTGCGAAACTAAAATCGGATACCCGTGTGAGATCGCTATCCCCGCGTCCTTTCATCGTTGGATCCGCTCTCTGTGCTAGACGAATTTGGGCTATGAATTTTAGGTCTCTTTTCCTTGTCTCTGTTGCAGAGTGTACATATATTTTCAATACACTATCGAAACCCACCAAGTCTGGGGAGTCAAAGACAGGGCGCATCGCAGACCCAACTATTTCGTCTGACACATTTGGGCCAGCGGTATTTATCCATAAGTTTCGGAGGTATGGTTTGCATCTTTAGAGCGGCAGACTAAGGCAAGTGCGGTGACTCAGTTTACCTAATCCTTGGAGCCCCTCCCGCCGATGCTATCGCATCGGTAAGAAATCCTGCACTAAATATATACGGAGCACTCGCACGATTGGCTTAAACAGGCTTTTTTGCAGAACTGCCTCCTTTCAAGGCGAGGGCGTTTGCGGCAACTGCTGACGTGACACCCTATTGGTGAAACAATGCCTAGCCGCTATTTGGCTCGCTTCCGGTCCCTTGCTGGTTTCGCTGATAGGTGCTCCAGGGTCGCCCGGAAACTTTGTTTGGAATCAATTCCAGTGTATCGTCCGCCAACGGTGATGGGTCCCGTCGAAGGCTTGCCTTTAAACAGCTCTAATTTTCCACAGGATTGCCGCAGGCTCAATCAGTAGGACTAACCTGTTGTTGCCACGACACTGCCTAATCGCACAGGTGTACATTGAGGTGAGATGTCCGAGCGGTGCCCTATCTATCGACCGGTCAACCGAGTTTCTTGGCGGTGGCAACGTCACAGCCTTCGAGTAAAAGCGGTCGTACACGCCAGTGAAAAATCCCTGGTTGCCCGTCTATTTTATGCGCATAATCACCTTACGAAAACCAGGTTCCTGGTTGATACCGGAGCCGAAGGATCTGTCTTGCCCATGGGCCAAGCAAAGCCATGAGCATCATTCCTTTGGCTGCCGACTGTGGATGGCAAGTCTAGTTGTGCCAATGGCGCGAGACAGCTAGAGATTAAACTGGGAATGCAGCTACGGTGTCTATGGACGTTCGTACTTGGTGCCGTCCACAAGGGTACACCAAGAGTCAATTCTTTGCAGCACTACGATGGACTTGTTTACTCACGTTGGCCGCAGTTGATCAACATTTCGTCGGACGTTGAAAATGCGGGTTTCAAGCCCCGCGTAAACGCACACAGAATTGCCGGTATATTTTATGATAAACCGAATGATTTTCGCTCATTTTTATCAGGTTAATCTGAATGACTTAAACTTTGGATGAGGTGCATCTGGTAACTGATCGTGGTCCCCCGCATTTTAAATAGCGAATCACAACTGGACCTCGTCAACTGGCAGCGAAAAAACTAACAGGCGCTGACAGTCAGTTTGGCACATGACCTGCTCACCACATGGTTCGTCCCTTTTGCAGTCGTTGATGCTTGCCAATGCACGATATTTTAAGGAGGGTTGCCGTTGGGTGGTGACTGTACAGTGACTAACTTGCACGCAAAGCTGCTGCCTGTCTCGATAGTCACCCAATACCACGTAGACAAAACGTCACGTCTTCAGTTCATAAAACTACTGTTTTCTAAAATTGGTTTGGTAGGCAGACCACCAGATCCCAGTCATCACTGAAGACGTCGAGGAAACTGCTGTCACGACACATCTCGGTCCTTGAGAGATACCGTGAATGCCTTTCGGGCTGCACAATGGCTCTCAGACATTCCGGAGTCTATGTCAATGAGTTGTTAATCACTAAACGTAAACAAACATACCCAGCATCTGATTCTACTGTCTCAACGCTTACATGAAAATCAAGCAGTAGTCACTTCCGATAAGTGCGAGTTCGGCAGGAGGGAACTGATGTTCCTTGGCTACGAGATCACTTGAGACAGCATCAAATCCAACAAGAATAAAGTACGAGCTATTATCGATTGTGCCGTACCGTCCTCAAACAAAGAGCTTGAAGCATTTCTAAGGCTAGCAAACCTCTATCGCCGTCTCGTTCTTCACGTGCTTCTATGCCTGTATTCACCAACCGACCTACTTGATGGTGATTGGCGTAAGCAGGTACTTGCGCATGTCGAACGAGTGGCGATTTCGGAGAATAAATCGATAAAAACAAAGTCCTCGTCTTTTTTCTACCGAACCCGTCCGCCACGCTTAGTCTACCGGTAGATTTGTTTGCTTTTGCCATTGGTGTTCTCTTGCAACAGTTGGTTTTCGAAGCCCCGGATTTACTATGATTTTTCTCTCGACTTATTGGTCCCATGTAATCCAGGTACAGTGAGCTTGATCGGGAGTTTCTGGCGGCATATGCTGATACAAAACGTTTTGTCAAGCCTCCGGAGGTTTTTTTTCGTTCTGTCTACCGAACAGAAACCACGGACGTACGCGCTGCGTATTAAGTCTGATCATCACTATCAACGAGAACTCAGACGCTTAAGGTGTGTCTCTCAGTTCACGACGGCTCTTCATCACATCAACGGAGCGTCGAACTGTGTAGCAAATTATTGCTTTACGTGCCGCGTCGCAGAACCCAGTTCCATGGCATTATCTTGGGGACAGGATAAGCCTTACATATATATGTACCACCAGGTACCACTAAATTCTGGTAGGATACTCCGCAACATATATATTGGCCTACCTCTAAAAGTAATGCTTGTGGACTTCTTGTATTTTGCATATTACATGGGATTTCGCGTTCATCGTCATTTGGTCTAAGATTCCTAATATGTGGGCAAACAATGTTCACCATATCAATGTTCAAAAGTGCGTCTGCATGTAGCTCTGCCCGTCAGCACCTTTGCTATGAATGATCTCCGGTTCGACCACGGTCAAATCGATTTCTTTGTTTATTTAACGCCATTGCAAGGGTGAATCGCTCTTTTAGAGTGCACCGACAGATACACTAGATGGCCGAAGCTATTCCAATTTTTAATGTCAGGATTGAAACGGTGGATCAACATTTTGCAGATCGATGAATGCCGGTGAATGGTTGTCTCTCCACCATCGCAATCAACAGCGGTCAATAATTTCAGTCCAGCTTATTGCCTTACATTAATAATAAGCCGGGTACGAAGCGGATGCGCTTCCATGCTTAACAATCGGTTTCCAGCGAAAATTTCATTGCCTACTAAGGGTGATTGTCAAATCTCCCGAGAACACCGATTAGTGAAGATGGTTACCCATGGTCCTGCTTGGTATCAAAACTTGCCTAAAGACAGATATCTAATGTTCCGCAGCAGAGCGTGTGTTCGGACAGCTTTTCGCTGTGAGCTGTTGGCAATTTAGGGTGTTATTTTAACTTTTAGCAGAATTAGAACCCTTTTCTTAGTTGAAAAAATTTTGTTTACTTTTTCTGAGCATCATACTTTGTTCTCATCTCACACTTGCCATTCTGCCAATATTCATTTCAACCTGGAGTGTCACATTTGCCGCTCCAGCCTGAGCCTAATTTAAACTCTCTTGTGCTGTTTATCACATTCTTTCCGCCTACCGGTTCACTTTTAAGAGCAAATTTGCCCGTTAACCTGTCTATTTGTCTTTCCGCCTGCGCGCGCCTGCGCTTGACACCATCGTGTAGTCATTTATGGAGTTATAATACTTTTATAGTTTTTCACGGCACTTCCAGACGATTTCTAATTACAGCAACTCCTACGATGCCTTCACCAGCTGAACCCAAGAGAAATCAGGGCTGCACCGCTGTGCTCAAAAAACCAAAAAATCCCTGATTCCCGCTAAAACGTGCTCAGCTCCGCTTATTGACATTATCCGTCATTCTGGTTCCAAAGTTCTGGATGTCCCAAAAACTAAAGGACCAGGAAATCAAAAATCTAACAGATCGAAGAGTTGTCATTGAAACGGTCTCCCTTAGCAATCCCTAATGACCCACCAATAAACTACCGCTAAAATTCTCGCTGCAACAGGGCTCGTCTTTGGTTCCATAACCAAAGAAGCTCAAAAACGTATTGAGAATGCCGAGAACGCTGCTCGATCGCATCCCACTAGCATCGGTCTGATCTACCATAGTGAACGCTTATTGCATGACTGACCACTTTTCTCTGTTCTGTGGGCACCAGAAGAAATCCCTCTGAAATAAATGTCCAGTTCTGTTCCAAATTCGTGAAGAACAGTTTATAAAAAACTGGGCAACCACTGACAGAAACAAACTTTATAATGATATCAAGATCCCTGCATAAAAGGCATCTTCCAAAAACATTTTCAACGGTCAAAAAAGTTAACCACAAGTTCTCAAGTCTGCGGGAGTCCGGCTGTATCCGGCGCTCCTCATCTGACCCATGGGATGCCAGAAAAGATTGATCTTGATGGGCCAAATCCAAGGCCCACTGCCGTGGTTTCAGATAAGCGGCGCTTCTAACGAATGAGGCCGATAGTTGATTTAACTTACTTACCCTATTGATTCGATGTCCAAACCGCTATAATAACCTTACCAAGGTCATTTTCACGTGATTTATCGTCTCAATAATGTCTTCGAGGTTGATTGACTCGTTCGTGCCGATACATTTAGCTTCGGATGCTTTACGATCGCACAAGTCAAACACAATAACGCACTGCCTAATAGTTCAAGGTTTGTAGTTAACTCCACATTGCTTTCTGACGAAGCTTTCTACAACTTCCTCTACCTGTGCAACTCCAAAGGAGGACAGTGTCACAAGTTCAGGTAAGCAAGCAGTCGGTACCGCTGCGGCTTTGAATGAGACCATCATCTTACGTTCAAGCCAGCGGCCGGTTTACTCTGATACATTCTCGAACGACCTCGTTGCCTCACGTTAAAATTAGTAGTGGGTGGCTACACAGCCGTCTGCAAATGAAGCTTCTGTTTCAAGTTCTGTTTAGAAGGTCGTTTGCCCAGCACGCATTCGCGACTGGGGAAAACACGATCATTTTTCTGTGTACATTAATAACGCGTTTACATTTACGACACGAATTCTATACGTTTCTTGTTTTTGTCATCTATACTTTACGCACGTCGCGGTTGCTATACCGATTCTTACTTATTTTCGTTTTCATGTCAATTCGTTCATCCGTTGATCACATGAAACCCTCCAAGAATTTGATTTCCACCAATCATTTTATCATTCTCTCTGGTCACCGACATTTTGCTCCCGAAATTCTCCATTTGGCTTTCTGACGTTTTGCTCGTCCGCCGTTTCTCAAGGTACGGGTCGAATTGGTGGGGTATCGCCTAGACGACGATTGCCACAACCGTGTCAGTGACAGTCAATCGGGTTCAAGCTGAACCATTTAGCGGCTACTCTGGGCCGGAGACTCAACCCGCCAGTGGCTTACAGAGCATCCACATGTGCCTACATAGCACGTGTACATTCGTTCACGCCAAACCGAATTCGCACTGCATGAATCTCCTCGCTTACTACTCTGCTTATAGTTTCTAGCTGGAGGGCCCTGTGATCACATTCTTCTTACGGATAAAATCGGTTACTTTCGGACACAATGTATTCTAAGATCTACTTTGGCACTTGATATTTATTATTTGATGTTTGTTCAGTGGCGCCTATTTTATTGCACACGAGATCTATGCACTTCCAACGATGCTGCACTTTTCGAAAGTTCAAATCTCTTGGACTAAGTGGTACTTGCCCTTTGCGGCTTAAATTTTCAAGCATTGCCGTATCGATGCTGCGCCAGCGCAACGACACGTACAATACGATTCCAGCTTTCGATTGCTGGTTCGGATTTTCTCTACTACGTCAACTAAAGTGGATGTTCAATGTCGTTATTAAACTAGGGCAAAAGACATGTGTGAGTCAGCCCTTCCTACTTGCTCCACATGTTTTCTACTAAGCCATCCCCAACGTGCATGGATCTAGGTCGCATAGTTTTTGATTTTATAAACCCTCACTGACCCTTAACCAATTGCTAACCCAATGATCGCGTGCACGCAAAATTCTATACAATACAATACAATACATTACAATACAATGCAGTACAACACAAATGTTATATCTCATGATACTGTGTAAATTCACGGAAGTGAATTTCTTTCTGAGAGCTCCCATTACTCTGTTTTCTAGCCTCTGTTCGCACCTGGCCTCGTGTGCCCTCTGAATGCAATCAGCCTGATTCGTTCCTCCTCTATACTATATGTAACGGCGGTGGCCCGGTGTGTTTGAAAAGAGC
>LUCM01003258.1:0-13099 GCA_008360955.1 Fasciolopsis buskii | reverse complement strand
ATATATATATATATATAAATCATGTAAAAGGTGTTTTGTTTTCGGAAGTTATATTATGATTTTATTTTCTTCAGTTTTTCAGACAGTAACAGTAACTTTTTATTTTCGTTGAATACGCTTCTTTAAATCACACTTTTTCAAACATTTTCCTGTCTTTTTCGCTATTTTAACGTAGATTGCCATTGCTCACATCCGGGCGATGATAACTCCTCCATTGATTTCTCCTTGTCCGAGCTCAACGCTCCCGGTTTACTCCGGGCGATTGATCACGCCGAATCGGAGGAAGCCGAAATTCGTCGGCGATGGGCTCATCTGTCAGTGAAACAGACTGATTTGTCTACCGCCTCAGAGGCGAGGGCTACCAAATGTCCGCAGTCAGCTTCCAGTGGTCATCTACATTCATCCCCGTACGTTCCGTTTACTTCTGTAGCTTTTTCATCAGTATAGTTCTGTTTAGCTTATCCCACAGACGAAAGTGATGCTTGAAATTTGTGTCGCCCAGCCTTAAAATCGAAGATATCAACTGGAACGGTTCAGTCAATGGAACAAGCTTCGTTGTCAACACTAATATCAGAGACTCAACTTGTACAAGAGCGTTGTGGATGGTTTAACTCTTGACTCTATAACGCAGTTTTCCTATATCTGTTTCACGAAGGCTATTGACCTTTGTTTGCCCGTTTCTCTGTAATAATTGATAACTCTGACTCCGTTATCTGGTATCTAGAATAAATCCGGATGCGTTTTTAGCGGTTTATTTACACAAGTTTTACTGTCCAGCTTACGGATTGCCTCTGATTGGAATCGGTGGTTCGCTTGGCATTCGGAAATTGGCCGCGATTTCCCAAGGGTACAATGACCGAGAAGGAATTACCGTCTTCAAATCCCGGAGTACTTGAAATTAGTACCATCATACTTCTACGATGCTTCTCTTGAATTCCCACTGTTCATTCTCGTGCAGTATATGGGGTGACCCAGCTTAGTGGTAAACACCACCATCCACAATTACGGAGTTTAATAAGCTTCACCAACAGGATTTTCCAAACAATGCTAAGGGAAGTTATGAAACTGTGCTGCATGGTTGTCCGCAACGGTTCAGATCAGTTTTTAAAACTATTGACCTTGTACCAACGTGCTCTGGTTTTTATTACTGCCGCACATCGCCCTCTGCTCAAAGTAGGAAGAGTACGAGAAAACTTAAAGGACCAACTGAGAAATAATGGGTTGTACAACTACATAGAATAAGGAAGATTTCCAGGGCAAGGGTGCCATAGATTGTCGTATTCAGCCATTTCCCCTATTATCTTTAGCCATCTGTTAGAAGGATTACATGGACCCCCAACCCGGTGGTCTAACTGAAACTACACCAACCAGTCCACTGGGTCAAGTTTTCATACCTTTCTTCCATTTCATCAGTTGACCATCTCGACCCACTCTTCAACGTGCCTTGTCGGACAACCTACAACGAGACAGTCGTTCTTTAGGTATGCACAGAACATGTCCCAACCTCTTTGCTCTACTCATGTTCGGCGCCACTTCTGAAGTTTGAATCCTGGGCCCAAGTACCCTACACCTGGTGTCAATGCTTTCAGCTAACTGATTATTCGGTTTTATTTTATCTTCACTCCATTGATCCACAGTTTTATCTTTCATGCTACTAATTTGGTCTTTCTGAATCCCCACTGGAAACCATGGCTGTTTGCACTGATCATTTTGCACAGTGGCAAAAGTAATTTCCGAGCTAATTTATCAGACGCTATTAAAGCCCAGTTTCTCATTAAAACCCATGGATTCATAGCATTGCTGCTCTCTTCGTGTTTATTTACCGAATCACGGCCGGAATGAACGCGACCCCGAGGTAACCTGTAGTGAGTTGTACTTCTTGCCACCGGGTCATCCATCACAGCTCCTACTAAGTGAATTGATTAAGCTATGAAACATTCGTTAAACTTGTACTTTCTATGTTCCGCATAACTGTGTGAACTAACCCTCACAACGAGAGTGCACGTTGTAGTGTAGTGGCTTACGTGTCTCCATGACCCAACGACCTATACAGGTTGACTTATCTCAAGCCGACGATCCAGTCATGCCGGAAGTTCAATGGGTCTCCTGGTTCTCCCAGTCGGAGGTTGGTCTGAGTTAGCAGCTCAGTCAAAAAAAACAGGTGGAGGAATAAATGATCCAAGCAGATGGGCTTCCACTCAGCCATACCCCGCTGCCTTGCGGTCAGGTTCTTGTCAGAACCAAAGGCTTCGGTTGAGAACCCTAATCGTTCTTCTGCTTAGCGGTTGGACTCCCTAGCAATACCTGTCTATCAATCCCCATGAGTTACACGCCTACAAATAATTCCATACTGCATCGGTCGTCGTGTACGATAATCAGGACCGCACTGCCCATTGCATCGAATGGGGTGAGTAGTGATATGAATGTTACTGTTCAGTTCTCCCTCTCTTATTTATTCAACCCAATCTCTTTCCCCTTCTGCCTATCCAAATTGTGTCCACTGATACGTCCGATACTCTCAACGGTTCACTGCCAAGTAGTGCAGTAAGTGGTTTTCACTCTGTTAGCTCACATTTTCTCAGGCCCCGTCAGCCTCTGAATCTCGATTCCTTCAGTATGCGCACTTCAATGCAGGCTGGCCAACAGGCGTGTTTAGCTCTGACAGTAGACTCACTTTCGATTGATGCCTGCTGCGTGAGTGAAACACGAATTCAGGATTCGAGTAGAGTAGAGTAATTCAACTAACTGTGCCAAATATCTCGTCAAGATATTTCCTGAACACTTCAGGAGACGAGGCAGCTCAAGCTGTGGGTCAACGCGGTTTAGCAGTAGTCTTGAGTGAGAAAGCCGAAGCAGCCCTTTAGGACTGGATCCCAGTGAGCAGTCGCTTATGCGCCGTGAGACTGCAGGGATTAGTCGGCGTCCGAAAGGATAGTAGTGTTAAGCGCAGTTTATTTGTCATCTGGGCAAACGCTACAACAGACTGAAGCACTGACATGGAAAAAGACGAGTTTTATGATGACCTCGTCACCCTTGTTCGGAAGATCAAACGCTGTGACATTGTAGTGGTAGCAGGTGATTTTAATGTACAAGTTGGAAAAATGAGTGCATCGGAGTCCTGTTTAGGTGGGCGATGCGCCTTGCCTGCTCAGCGAACGGATAACGGGGAAAGACTTCTCCAGTTCTGTGCAGACAATCGTTCGCGCCGCACAGCGACACAGAGCTCTAATTCGACGGATGGTCTCAGTCAGATCAACCATATTGCAGTAAGCTACCGTTGGCGCGGTTCTGTCCAAAACTGTAGATCGTACTGGACCACGTACGTCGAATCGGACCATGCGTTAGTTTTAATGCGATTTTTGCTGCAGCTCAACGTCCATCAACGCAGGCCACAAGCACGATTGGCCGTCGAGCGTCTGTCTGATTCAGCTGTTCGCAACAGCTATGAGCAGAAACTATCCGAGGAACTAAGAACTCCGACGATCAGCAATGTAGACGAGCATTGGGATCAAGTTAATCATGCTATGCATTTGGCAGCAGATTTTGCCTGTGGTCCTAGGTCCAGCCTTCGTCCCAGGCAGTGATACTCGCCAGAGTCGCTGTGTCTAATGGAGCAAAATGCCGGCACGCTAACTGCAAGGAAGTGTTTAGGATGCATCGACAGTTGCAGCGTCAGTTGACGATAAGCCTTAGGAATGTCCGTGGCAACTGGTTGGTTAAGGTACCCCGAGAGATAGAAGTAACGGCCGCTGCAGATAATAGTTGAAGACTGCTTAAGCTGATACGCGGCAGTGGTGGGCGACGAACTTCGGTTAGTGATTCGTGTGCGGTATGAATGGAGAACTCATCCATGTTAGACAGCAGCGACTGGATCGTCGGGTAGAGCACTTCAAGGATCAGTTTAGCTGGCCGCACGCCAACGTTTTTAATCCGACGTGTGTAGCTGCGAATCCTTGGGAGGTGTCTGTCGACCCCCCAACGGAAGTAGAAGTGCAGTCGAATATTCGGCTTGTGAAGAGGGGAAAAGCAGCTAGTCCCGACGATCTTCCCCCAGTTCTTTTCAAACTAGGTGGAGAAGCTCTGGTATAACTCTTTCCACCTTGCAACATGATATTTGGAAGGAGGGGTGTATTCCGTTATCTTGGGGTGTCACTGATTGTACCCTTCTTCAAGAAGGGCACACGGAGTGACTGCAACAATCATTGTGGGATTAGCTTAATTCCGATAGTTACTAAGGTGTTAGCTTCGATAATTCCGCGTCGTTTGACACCGATTCGCGGAAGTAACATCCGAGAACAGGCCGGATTTTGTCCTGGTCATGGTTGCGTTGACCAGATATTCACTCTCCGACAGATACTCGAAACGCGCCACACGCACCGGCGCCCTACGATCGTAGTCTTCCTCGACTTGAATGTTGCTTTCGACTACGTGGATCGACCAGCACTACTCAGTGCTCTCCACCAGAGTGGTATGCCAACGAAGATCGTAAACCTGGTGCGAGTATCCTACTCGCATACCTATGGTCGCGTGAGTGTATACGCTGAACTATCACGTCTATTCGAAAAGGCTAGTGGCATTCCACAAGGTTTTCCCCTCTCTCCATTCTTGTTCAATTTTGTCATGGACGAGTTGATGGAAGATGCTTTGGGAGGTCTCCAAGGTGTAGGAGTCGAACTGGGAAATGGAGGGAAGCTGTGTGATCTAAATTGCGCAGTTGACGTTGTGTCTCCGTTCCAATCCGCGGACCAAACACAACGCGGATCAGAAAGACTTTCGAGTTCGGTCTCTCGGTCTGGTATGTGCTTCGCACCTTCAAAATGCAAAGTGCTGTTACGGGGATGGACGACAGTAGTACCAAACTTGATACTGGATTAGGAGGAAGTAACGATTATGGACCCTTTCACTATGTTCATTGGGTCACGTGTTGCGTATGGCGAACACTGGTGTGCCATGTCCTGCTCTATTTTGCGTTCCTCCCACGGAGTGGAAGAAGCTATCTGGAGGTCAACGGATGATGTGGCCACTTGGAACGAGAAAGTGTACATCGAAATTAGGTAAAGTAGGTGTCTCACGTCTTGCTGGTTGGAGTCCGAAAGACTCGTCAACTACCTTGCTGAAGACACTGAGGGATATGGCAGCGGTCCGTGAACGGTGGTGATCGTGTTGTCATTTTTTATCGAATCGGAATAATTGAAGGGGTGCGCTTGTGCAGTTGGACTATGTTCAGTTTGTTGGCTACAGCAGCATCATAAATTTTCTTACTTGTGTCGGTTCACTCCTTGTTCCCCTTGGATATTCGCTCTTTTTATAAGAACTTGTGACTCTGGGGAAAAGGCAGCGGTCAGTGAGGCTTGCCTTTCTGTTTAACGCTGAACGATGATGATGATGATGGTGGTGGTGATGATGATGATGATGATGATGAAATTATTGCTAGCTTTCCTTGTCGTCGATAATGTGCTACTCTGCAGTAATTATTTCTATTACCCTATCCGAAGCCGACTCCGTACTCACAGAGACCTTTCATCTGAGTTACCCACGTCAGATGGGATTCTTTTAGGTTATATTCTTCCACTGTTTTTTTCATATTTTTTATGAAGGTGATTGTCCAATGCCTCCTTCTTCATTTGAGAATATTGGCGGTGATGTTTGCTCACACAGTAAATGGCCTAATTTAAAATAACCGGATGATGTACTTCTGCATGAAGGTCCAGGACTTTTGCAGTTTTTTCCCCACGATCTGAACAATAGTGTATCCATGTTTGGGGTGCTTTTTGCACTTTCGGAATGTGAAATGTTGTTGCAGGATTGGATTGGATCGAAGCCAAACCTGGTTCTTGCATGCCAGAATTTACACAAGTGGATAGGTTTTAGTGTTTTGGGCAGTTACATCTCACCGGATGGTCTGATGTTGGATGAAGTATCTTTGACCATAGAGAACGCTCGATTGGTGTTTACTGATCTGAAACATCTGGTTGCTTCTCACCTTGACATCCGACCAAAAGTCGAATTTACATTGAAATAGGAAACATTACCGTTGAGGACGGAAATCGTGCAAAGAATTTCGATATTCGAACGCCAGTGTCTGCGTATTATACCTAGAATATGTTGTGACAATTGCGTCCGCATTGCTGAGCCCAAGCGTAGAGCACTGGGCCTTAGAACTCAAACAATCGAACTGGCACGAAATTTGATGAAGTCAGCGTGGTTGGGACATGTATTGCATGTACGCATAAAGCGTTGGCCTTGCTGTGCACTGTTCTTGGAGGCATACATTATTTGGAACATGGGTCGAGGTGGTCAGCTTATGACTAGCCGAAAAGATATGAAAACCTTCATTAGTGAACTGTCGCGGGTAGGTCGAGTTAAAGCACCGGGTTTAGGTCCACGAAATCCCCGCATGTGACTGCTGGATTCTTCCAGTGATATGGCTGATTGCCGTAGCCAAACGCGTTTCGGCTTGCCCATAGATCTAACTCACGGTCTGTGGATTCTTTGCTATTTTTCGGTGCTGTAAAGCAGCGGCCAAAACTGGCACACATCCGTGAATTAGTTCTGCTTCCTCGTATTCAGTAATAACTCAAACGTCGGCGCCGTGGCATGGGCTGTTATTTCCGCGCCAGCTACCTTTGCATTTTTGCGTTACTCGCAAGTCAGATGGTCTGGTATCCTATGTTTAGAATGTAATGAGTAAATAATATTCAGTGCGGTCATGCCTATCGATTTTTGAGGTTCATGTTTGTGGGCGGTTAAAATTCCGCCAACCATAAGTTTATTGATTCGTAAGAATAATGACAAATCAAGAATAACGGTCTTCACCTACTTTTTTCTTCGTCCATTAACTCAATTTCTCCATGACGTTTTGTTGTGATAGCAAGTAAAATTATCTTAATCGGATATCCCTCGACTGTTTTTTGTATAAAACATATTTGGATAGACTCATCCGGATTACGCATTGATTGCTTCGTAATTGTTATGCTCTTTTTTATCCCCGTTTTCCCTGTTTTCAACTAGACAGATTTTTCAATCCTCCGTGAGTTTTTTGAAATATGTTGTACCTAACTTTCATACACATTTACCCCACTCGGACCAACCAGTTTACTGTCCCGGTTGTCCCTTTGGCTGGGACCACTTAGATGTATCCACTTCGCTAAATGTGGATCACCTTGAGTCTCGATACATCGTCATATGTCATTTGTTGTATCTTCATTTATCACCGACTACTTAACATGTGCTTATATTTTCATCCATTTTTTAGTTCGGACAAACACGGCACCAAAGAAACATTTACTACCCCCGTCGCGGAGCATCATGGACTCGCGTTTCATTCCGGAAAACAGATTGAAGTAATAATTGGGTTAACCTCAATCACAAATGAAAAATACACTAGTCTTGGAACAGTTACCTTCAGTTGAGAGTTATCAGTAGCGACCATGGTCATTGGTGTATCTGAAACATTTTAAGTCTTGTTGTGATGATTCGCGTACATTTACAAGCGCTTAGTGCTCAGTTCAAGCTGGCCTGTAACGTGCACCGTAGGTTACTGCAATCCTAATAAACCATAATCCGTGAAATATCTTTATCTATGTAGTTTTTGTTGTATTCATCACTAGTAATTTGCAGTAATGGTCCTAAACTCTAATGAACAAAGAACGACTTAAACTAAAACGTTTGTGTTCGTTCAGTGATTCTGTCAACACCGGCTAATTTCTTTGCGTCTAGTTTCTCTGGTCAAACTAATTGGAATCATCTGTCTTCAGATAACAAACGTCTGCACTGAGGTGATTAATGAATATTGTGAATGATATTATGGTAATAACAGCGTTATTATTGGGCAAATTACATCTACCAACAACGCTGTGTTATTAACATTATATCATTCACAATAAAAAACAATACATGACGCATCGATTTTTCGATACACTCCTTGCGTCACTCAGTCCTGATATTTACTAATTAATGAATATTATCAAATTATCATTCACTTATTCTCTTACTCTAACACAGCTCATGGGATGCGAGTCTGAACCACCTTTGAGTTTATATTTATTACCTACTTGTTGAGCGCTCGCTGATGGTGAGTCGCTGTGAATATAAAGCTTTTTTCCCCATAGTCTCGAAATACTTGTGTTTTAAAACAGGAAAATATACCTCTGCTCTGGTTTGGATTCGACACTTGTTTCCACCTGAATACACAAAAACGTGTTGTGTTAGTTGTTTTGTGGTCTAAGGTTTGCATTGAGACGGGAGGTGGGCCAGGGGAGTTGAAGCGCAACCATAAATTGTTTTTGAGAACACTGGAAGATTGTGAAGACAGATCGCGACAGCTTCCACAGTGCTCAAGAAGCAACACTGACCTTATACAGGGTCCAGAAAGCTTGCGTCACATTCACGGTGTGGTTAGTCTGTGCTAGATGTGAAATGATTGCGCTATTTAGTGACTTAATTGTTCCAGTGCCTAACCATGCAAGGTGATGATTACAAATGCGTTCAGACAAACGCCTGGTCGTGCGGCCGATGTACATTGTCCCACAGGAACATATGAGTGAATAGATGCAAAACGAGGCTGCAGGATCAGGAACTACATCCTTCAACCGTAATGACACTACGGGGCGGGATTTGAACAAGATTCGAAGCTTGGCTGCCTAAGATGTCTTATTGGTAACGCTAGTCAGTTTTCGTCATGCTATCTCTGTTAGTGTGTCACCTTTGAATGGTAGAGATATGTAGACTGACTTTCTCTCCACCGTTGCCCTCCTAGGAACTTCCTTTTCTGTCTCTAATATCTTATCAATTAATCTACTCGGGAAGCCATTTTCAGTGAATTCTCTTTTTACCTTCTGCAGTTCAGCTTCAAGAGTATCTTCTTTGCATATTTTTTTTTGTTCTGGCAATGAGACATCTAATTAGGTTCCTCTTCACATTCAGAGGTACATAACTGTGAAAGTTGATGTACTGTCCATTCCACGTGGCCCTCCTGTGTACTGACCGCCAAATTGAGCCGTCTTCTCGTTCTTGTGTATCCAGGTTACGCATATCACACCACAAATCCCTTCTGACTAATTCAGTCCCTCCTAAAGAAAATTTTTCAAAATATATTGTGATGTATTGGCATGAGTACGAATCACTTAAAACGAGCTTGTTTGCCAACTTGTGTTTTCTCAATGTGTTCAGCGGGAATTCTCAAGGAACTGCTTCTACTTCCCGCTAGCTCTAGATGTAACAGCCAAACTGGGCTGACACCAGCATATGTTTATTATGCAAGAATAAATAGCTGATGTTGGTCTTATAGGATCAACACCTACTGACTAATTCTTCTGTCGGCTAACTTGACTTTCTCATAGGGCGTTTTCTTTCAGTTTATCCATTGGTGTATCAGCCGGATGTCATCGCAGTTTTGTTGACTTGTGATCAGGGTAGCAGTTATGATGGGTCAGTATCCAATGCCATTACAATTTGAGTCTGAAAAGAAACTATCTAGTCCTGTTTCGAAGCTGGTAGTAGTTGATGTAGTCGATGTGTGAAACCACTACCCATTGCCAACTAATATTGCAGACCGCCACTTCTTAGACCTGAGTTCAGATTTATCAAGAAAAGCCTGCTCTATCGATATCTTCGTATTAGTATTAACCACATGTTCACTCGTATGTGGGAAGTTTTGGTCCTAGTATAGTAAAAAAGCACGAAGTTCACTTCATATGCTATTATGCTCTTGATTCTTCCAATATTCTCCTATTGTATATCGCTTGCTCAAAATATATACTCTTTTCGTTCAACGGAAGATTTGCTGATGAAAATTACTCACTCCCTTCCCCACCTTCGTCGCAGTCGCAAGATCTACGGCTCCTGGCCTCTCGCAGTGCAGCTCAGGAGACTTCAAATCCCTTAGGGAATGCTAACAAAGATGCATCACCAGGCCTGTATCGTATTCCCTTGCGACTATCCACTGGACTTCATCGTGCCATTCTCATTAACGCCTATAAGTCGAAGCAGTTCAAGGAGAAACAAAAAAAAGAACACAATCTGCTCACGTCAGCCAATGCCAAAGGACTCAGTTTGGTTCGCGTTTGTGAGTGGATTTCAGATGAGTTAGTGGACCAAGTTATCAGTGATGTGGCCGAAAATTTGGAACATGAAATGTCATGCCTGGTGGATGCATTAGTTGATGGTGAGCTTTATTCCGAAGATCCAGATTCGATATCTTTGACGCGAAAGGCTTCTCTCTGTCCCTCGGCTAATGGCAGTATTCTAAATCCAAGACCAGAAAGTAGTACACATGCATCTGGTTCTTTGGATTCCACGGAACGCTCTTCCGGCCCGGCGTTCTCGAGCAAGACTTCGCAAAATGCACTGTCATTGAGAGAAATTCAATGCACTGAATCAAGACAAAACAACTCGTGCACAAGTGCATCGACAAGAAAAACCGACTCGGCCTGTTCACATGAAAACTCATACACATTTCAGTTTGATCAGATTTCTATCAATGAAGACAGCTTGCCCCAATCTTCAACCACATTATCAGCAAGCCTTGGTGTTCAGTCTAACCCTTCGGATAATGCACGTAACTCGGAATATGTTTCATCCGTTGGTTCCTAGAGAGCCGGTTGTTTTCTTAACCTTTCCTTCTAACTTTTCTTATTCTCTTGCATCTTTTACCCATTCGCTTGCATACACAAATTTGGCCTGACTATTTGTTTGTCCGCTATAATGCCTTATTCCGTCGTCCATCATTTTCTGGTTACGTCATGGATCAGAAATCGCTACAAACTGTAACCGAATAAACCGTGAAGCCGTACAGGAGATTTGAAACGGATTTTCAAATGTATCCTGTACTACTCCATTAAAGAGAATATAATGCTTTCGTTGCAGTGAAATTTAAAAAATTCATTGGTTTTCAAATAAAGATAGTTAAACAAAATTAAGTGCTTCGGTTTCCCATTAATTCAGTGTCTGAACTCTTCACTGTCGTAAGAATGACCCTCGGCTGACGCAAATCGACTGCTCTAGCGCCCGACGACACGTATTGCATGAGGATGGACATGATATCTGAAATTTCTAGTGATAAAATGTGAAGAAAGACGAATTTTCAGTTAAAGGAACGTTGATAGAGTCTCAGTGGCAGTTTCAGGAGCGCTCTCAGCCAACGTCCAAGGTGAGCTGGTTATGCTAAAGGATGTACGAGATTCCGTTGGCTACATTTGTATTGGTCAAGTTATTACACCCGCTATCGTGCAGCAGGACACAAAACGATACCATCTTATTGTCAATTGCTAGTGCACGCCACCATACGGATTGCGAGTGAGCACTGCCCTGTAGCTCAGATTAAATCTTAACTGGCAAAATTTCCAACATATTTGCTCGTCAGATGTACAAAATCTTCATGGCTTACCAGCTAAATGGTGAAAATCACTCGTAAGTAGTAACGGTCAAATGTTGACCGAGGGAGTTAACCACCGCGACAAGGTTTTAAAGTACTGCCTAGCTTAGTAGCGTTGCATATAAGAATCGCTCAGACCTACGAACCCTATACAGGTAATCAATATCACATCTTGTGGATTAGCAACGCGGCATACGGCCACGCACTCTATATCGTCGGATCTTTTTTTATTGTTAGACTCACTGGATGGATAAACACTGTCCTCCCTCTATTATGAATGAAGCTGACTCGAAGCTAGTGCAGTGACAGTGGGAATTATTAGTCCGGAAGAGCGACCGAGATGCAACGAGCTGCTGCCGCTAATAATCCTCTAAATTTTTTTATAAATCATCTGCTCCACAGGGAACAAGAAACCTGGAGTGAACAAGATGCTGTCCGACGTAAACGTCCAACCAGTCTATCAACTTTCATGGAGAGTGGATCGATGGTTAAAGTACTTTGATGACCAATTTAGCTAGCCTTCAGCGCCGCCTTTTCACCTGGTGGTCTGTCGGAACCGAGGGCGACCCGTAACGCCCCGTTTACCGAAGACAAAGTCGATAGTGTATCCCATGCTCTGAGGGTCAATGAAGCCCCATCCTGCGTTGATGAATTCCATCTGGGTCTCTTTAAAAGTACTGGTGTGCCCTTTCCCAGGGCACTCATTGGTCTCTTCACCGAGGTCTGGTTCCACAAATGCTTCTCATAGCTGGAACTGCGCCTGTCCTCCCTGTATACGGGAAAGAAATTAGGATTAGAAATTCCAATTTTCGAGGGATAAGCATGATCTCAGTCACGTCAAAGCTTTAAGCAACCCTTCATGGATTGTCACTAGTGCTCGACCAACGGGTCAGTGAATAACAGGCATGTTCTCGGCCCAACCTCCAGTGCATCGATCAAATTTTCGCCAAACCTGAGCTTTCCCACAAATGTCACAAGCCGACGGTAATCACGATGCCGGACACTAGCATTTTTTCCGTTGACAGGATGATCCAATGAGACCGTCTCGTTAGACAGGGAGTGCCTTTTGAGTTGAAGATCACCCAAGCGATTTTTCATCAGTAATCAGGTTAATTGCATGCTTATGGCTCGTTAGGACCTTACTTTCCAGTTCGAACTGCCGTAGGTCTGAGTGGCCCACTCTCCGCATTCGTTTTCTGTGATCAACGACATCCCGCGAGCAGCACGATGAAATGGAACAGATGAAGATATTGAGCTCTGAAAGCAGATTTTTAAATTTGGACTGCGCAGTATCACATTGGTTTGCGACGATGCTACTTCTGCCCAGTGCGTCCTCAGCATACTGGTGTCGCCTGTGTCACGGTACGGAATGCAATTTTCATCTTTCATATGTAAAATACTTTTAAACTAATGGCGCGAGTCCATCCCTATAGTCATCCTCGTTGGTGATAAGTTAGAAATTGTAAGAAATTCTGTCTGCTTGCGATGCTAGAGAAATCCTGTCAGGCGGATTGGAGACGGATTGCAGACATCGGTTGTCTATGTGGACGTGTCTGAACAAGAAAAGTGAAATCATAATGGAGCATGAAAATTTCGTAGACGTTTTCGAACGGTCTTAGGATTCACCCTAGGTTGCATTCATAATTGATAACAAGCTCGCTAGTCCAACGGAAACATTCATTTTATCAAGTATTCTACCAGCGATTACCTCTGTATATATGAGCC
>LUCM01003257.1:0-26861 GCA_008360955.1 Fasciolopsis buskii | reverse complement strand
GGAGGTTATGTGCATGAACACTCCTTAAATACAATAGCCAAGAATGTCGTGTATGCTGTCATTTGCATTGTCGCATCTTTTGATCCTAGTCAGCAGTACGGGTGGGGGATATGAGGCGCGTAAGCCATTCCGGAGACAGCGGCAATCGCGATTTTAATCGATCTCAGAAATGCGAGTTGAGATATCCAGTGCGACAATCCGCGTAGTTACCGTTGACCGGGCCAGAACAGGAATGATACGGTAGCAGATTCGGAATCGCCAGTACGAGGACAGAAGCGTTATCGGAACGTCTGCTGTGGATGGGACATCTGAAAGCAAGAGAGAAGTAGTCTAGCTTGGGTGCCAGCTGGGGTTATGGTGATTATTGGATCGCGACAACATACCTACACCATAGTGCATCTATTCTAGAATGAGCAACGGTAGCAGTTTTAGGCGTAGATGAATGTTAGGGGCTGCCAAGAACGGCCTACTCAGATCCGCCAAGTCAGTGAAGAGGATAAAATGGCAAGAAGAGCAAGAGGTACACAGGCTGGTGTTTAAAATCACAGGATGTGATCAGAGCATGGATCCTACAATAAGCACGCTGACATTTTCGTCTACCCACATTGGGAGAATTTTGAGAGTTAGTTGCTCAGGCCATTGGTAAAGAGGGTACATCACTGCAAGGGAGGTCAAAAAGTACATTAGTGGGGACGTGTGATAAAGTGAAGAAGTTAGAGGTGAAGCCGAATCCCTGATGGTGATCTCAGCAAAGAATAGATCACAAACTAAGTTTCTATTCCATGTTCGTAGGCCTCATCTAGTCCAATGTTAGCTCGTGTCAGGTTAATTAAGAACTGGACATCCAGTAGCTTTGCCAGATGGGCTTTGAACTGGGCTAAATTTGGGCACGACCGCAGGGAACTAGGGAGTTTGTTCCACAATTTAGAGTAGGCAACTGTGAAGAATTTAGCCCTGATCGATAGTCGAGTCAGGGGTATTCTTAACGAGTAGTATCTACTACGAAGTGGATATGAGGGACAATCGGCGTCGCGTGTGACTGTTGTAGTAGAGTGGACATTATTATGGCAAAGATTAAAGAGAAATGTAAGGTTTAATTTAACTCGACGAAGCCACAATGGTTCAAGGCCAAGCAGCTCGCATCTGGCCCTGTAGTTTAAGCTAAATGAGGGACCTAGGAGATTCCTAGTGAATGCACGCTGCACATTCTCGATTGCAATTCGATCGACTTTACGCATATGCGTAAAGATAATCGGGCAGTACTCGAGGTGGGGCCTAGCATGGGACTTGAAGGTGATAATTCTGCAGTCTTTAGTGCGGAATGCCCTTAAGATCATTGTGGCGGTTCTCTTAGCTATAGCGGTCTGATAGTGGGCCTGCTCGTGGAAGTTGAAAGAGCAGGAGTATTGTAACCCCAGGTCCTTAACTGTGTGTGATACAAGGATTGGCATGCCGTTTATGGAGAGGGCGCCCGGAGGAACATGGCATTTATATGTTATCAGAGAGCTTTTGTCAGCAGAGAACTTCATAAGCCACTTGGAACACCAGTTATCAAGAGACTCTGGATCTTCATTGATAAGTGCAAGAGTGGAGCTAAATGAAGCAGCCTCAAAAGAGTAGACTATTTTAATGTCATCGGCAAACAGGAATGGTGTGCCATGACGAATAACTTTATTAGTTCTGACCAAAAGCTTGCATCAAACCCAACAGTTTATTATCCCGTTTGATCCTCCCGGCGGGGCTCTGCATATGCAGAAAATGTAAACCATTTTATTTAGAAACCTGAAGCATTGTTCGGGACATCTAGTTTTTGTCCTGGATGAGGCAACTATAACGGTTTCCTAAGTCTTTCAAGAGACTCCTTAAGGGGATTTTCAAAATCCGTTAAAAGTCAGCCCGAAATCCAAATCGTCCCGTTCCACAAAGTTTTATTTTGGAACCACTTTCGCAGTTCTCCTTCACGGAGCGCCAACTTCGACGTCTGCCCAGCTATTATCCAATGGGTTCTTCAAGCCGGGAGGCCGCTGCGAATGGTGTTATTTGTTTCACTACCTTGCTTTACTTACAAATGTCTCAATTCTTTTGGTCCTTTCTTAGGACCATATACTTGCGGCAGCTTCTGCTTTGCTGTCCTTCTCGAATTTCGAAAACCTTGACGTCTCGTTTACCATAGGTTCGTTAGCCCTTTTAATAGTGGTAAACCTATACAGTGAAAAGGCTTCAATCTGCATTACAGCGTACTTGTTCTCAATAGCTTGATGGATACTGAACATCACAGGCCTGGATTTTAAATTGAGCTTCTTTAAACTTCCAAGCTCCTTCCCGAGGTTTGACTTTTTCCTAGGTTTGTCAGATAGCCTGGCGTCACCCGCATGTTTGCTTGATTGTTGCATTACTGTACAAACTATGGACAACTGAATGTTTCACAAGAAAAAATGGCCACCATCCATTCGTGTCTCAGAATGGGTTTAGTTTAGTTTAATACCCACAAGATATTAGCGACTGCAATCCAAGAAAAGCTTCCAGGTAGATGTGCTGTCAACGAGTTTTATTCACCTCTTACACGGTCTGGGATTTTCCACTTAGTTCATCTCAGTTACCGCAAGAGAGGAGCAACTCAAAAAGACAAAGGAGCATCGAGACTCCCTCCGGCGATAAGCAGAGAAATTTACAAGCCTCAGGATTTCTTCACGTCTTTCCAGTATCACTGGCATATTAGCAAAGAAATTTCTCTGCAAAAGAGTGCTGTAGAAGGGAAAACTTGTCTCATTCCCATGGCGAAAAAATGATTGCTCCTCTAGAAATCCAAACTGATTTTTGGTACAAAAAGTAATATAAATATTCCTTGAATACCGCACAACCATTTTGTCAAACATGTGGTCTAGTTCTTCTTAAATATCGTGGTAACTTGCCTCAAGGGTACCGCTAGACAAATATTTTGAATCATTATCGTCAACATGCGTTAAAGATATGCTAACAACTAAGAGGCAAACGGCGATGTCTTACTCCGACCAAATTCATGTTCTCAAATCCGGTAATACTTTAATTCGGCTACCATCTGGAGGCCCTTCAAAAGTCTTTGCTAACGCGCAGCAAAAATCATTCTCGGGGAACCTACTCCGGTGCGTCACAGCCCGGGTCATAAAGCCTGGGCTCTAAAGTCTACCATACCATGGCCACTTTATAACCTCAAGCAACGTCCACTTTCGGTGTACATGGGAATAAATTAAAAAAATTGCCGCACATTCTCATTGGGTCCCTTGATTTTTCAAGGTTTGTATTTTTGCCCTCTCTTTAGTCTTTCTTTCATCAAGTAGAGGCGCAGTTCCTAAATTCTTTGCCCATAACTTTCCCCGCTGCCCAGCTACTACTAATGTTGCTAGGGGTTAAACAATTTGCATTCAGTCCGCATCCTTGAAGTGGTACTCCTAAAAATGTTCACAGAACTACAGAAGGGGACTCTACAGCACGGCATGCGAAGGCAAAAAGTAATTTAGTTTTACTTATTTGTTAATTAAATAACCATGTACAACCTTTTTCAAGAAGGGGAAGGCGGTAAACAGAAGTATGTCAAGTGGGGAAGTCAACCGGAGGTAGGAAGACTCGACCTCGAGACCTTCAAGGCCAAATGCCGCGACCTTATCCGCTTTGCCATCGCCGGCCAGTATGCTGTCGTACTAACTCTGGCCTAATTGGTTGCTGGCTGCACCGCCTAGGTGGCTGAAAGTCGAGGTTGACGACAACGCGACATTCGCTGTTCTAGAACAGTTTCTCCCACTTTACGGCCTACATCACTAGAAAGCGTCCCAGAAATCTGCGGAAATCTCATTAGACACCTTCGAGATCACGAGTTCCAGAACGGACATGCTGGCCTTGCTCTTTGAGGGAGGGCAATAGGAGGAATTAAGAGAGCCTCTTCAAAAGGGATGTTGGCTTACACAGTTGCACCACTCAATCCGCCTTGCAAGGCTCAATCACTATCCACCGGACACAAGGGAAACACACGGTAGTCTCCCCCTGATTAATCATTTCTTCTTATCAGATCAAGTACGGTAACGTTCTTCAAACTACACTCCGCCCTCACAAAGTGGGCGACGAAGAAAGACTACCATAAGAAGCTCCGGACATTATTTATAGACAGCTTATTCACTCAGGGAGTCGTGCAATGTGATATACATACATTGGTGGCAATACACTATTTAAACAAACATCCACCTTCAGGATGGATGGACAGGATAAATCCTAAATTTCTTTTGAGCCAGCATAAGAAATATTAAGATCAAAAATATGTCCAACTTTTCTACCAGGCATTAAGCAGAGGTTTGGTCCTGCGCCGCTGCAAAAGAGAAGATACTCAGAAAAATAGCCAGGATGGGGCCAGTAAGGTGTACGAAATTGCATAAAATTAGACAGAAGGGAGAGCCAGATTTAGCAATCAAACGGAGAGATATGGCCCGGATGAAGTCTTCCGAGGAGGCAGAACCCAATTAGTTCAGTGATATCATTCACATATCCAGGATATTGCTCAGGAGCTACATGCCACTGCTTTTCCGGTCTGATGCAAACCCCAGTGGAATAACGATCATTTCATAAATTCTACGTTTCTAATTACGACCTGGAAATGATGTTCGTAGAGGTCGTAAGACTGAAAGTGATTGTCAATCAATATCTAACAAAAATTTATTCAAAAACGTTCAAAAATTCTCTTTAATTTGTAAACGCGATAAAAATGAATGGACAAAAATTGATTTTACGGTAGATAAAACAAACACAAGAGCTTCATTTGCATTGAATGAACCCCACAAATACATTCCTGGGCGTGGTAGCCAAAAACCAACCTAAACTAGCTGATTCTCTGCGGTCGACCAATGTGAGAGATAAGGCTAAATTGGACGGTGCGTTCGAAGTTGGTATCATCCCCCAAAGCAGCTGGATATCACTGTTTAGGAGATCTAGGTGGCGATGGAATGCCGGGAGGTTATTAAGGTGCAATTAAGCTCTCTAGAAAAACAGGACGATATTGCGTTTACTAAGCTGCATACTTTGTGCAGCATCAGTGAACAGATACAAGGCTCCTGTGACTGTAGCAAACATCGTGGCACTAGTTTAATTACCAAGCGGTTCGACACCGAATCGAGAGAGCAATATTCGCCATCAGGAAGCCGGAGTTCGTCCGGATCGAGGTAGTATAGACCAGATACTGACGCTTTGGCAGTTACCGCGTGTGCTCCGCATACCCCGCCACCCTAAGATCGTATTCTCTCTCGAACTGAAAAACACGTTCAACTCATTGGATCGGACAGCGCTATTCAATCCCCCAACGGAGTGGTATGCCATAGAAGTCTGTGAGCCTGTTGCGCATCGTACTCGCATACCTGTGGTCGCGTGAGGGTATTCGGCAAACTATCAGGCTCATTCGAGACGACTAGTGGCTTTTGACAGGGGTGTCTCATCTTTCCATTCCTGTGCAAATTCACCGTGGACGAGGTGATGGAAGATGCTTTAGGAAGTCTCCAAGACTGAAGATTTGCACTGGCAATTGAGGTGAGCTGTGCGATCTAGATTACGCAGGTGACGCTGTGTGCCTGTTCAATTTTACAAACCATGCACGGCGTGTACCAGGCAGACTCGATATCGGTTGGTCGGTTTATGTGCTTTGCACCATCAAGGTGTAGAGTGCTATTGCAAGACTGAACGACAGTGGACTTAAACTCGGTACCGGATAAAAGGCAAATAACGGTTCTGGACCGTTTCACCTACCTTGTTAATTGCATATCGAACGGTGGTAGCTCGAGTGTGGAGGTGAATAAGGCTCGAGCGGCTTACGCTGGACTGAAGCATTTGTGGCGTCAGTCTGATATTTCACTGGGTTTGAAATGCCGTAGTGCGCCCAGTAATGTTTTACGGTTAATCATCACCATTATTGTCATCATCATCATCATTTTCATCGTTCAGCATTAAACAGCCAGGCAAGCTTCACTGACCGGTAACTTTTCCCCAAGGTTTTATCTTTCCGTAAAAGGTGTGAATATCAAAGGGAAACCGGGAGTAGACCTACGCAGGTGAGAAAAATAAGATTTTACTGCAGCCAAAACACGAAGCACAGTTTAATTGACGGAAAGTCTTAATATTGACCGCGACTACCGGTGGGTATGGACAGACTCCATAAACTCATACACAATCCTCACTTAGTGAAATCGTAATTTACAGTATTATTGGCAAGCGGGAGAGACTTGGAGAGTACTGGAAGAACATTTCATGATCAATATTAACCGGGCACGCCGTAATCTAGAAAGTGACCTTTGCGGCTGCGAGTCCTTGGGAGGTGATACTTCATCCCCAAAGTGAAAATACAGTCAAGGTTTCTAATGCGGCAAAAGGAAAACCGGCCGTATCCGACGAACTAATCCAAATTAATTTAAAGCTGGACAGAAGTGTACTAATTAAAACCATTGCGCTTTGCTTCGTACGTTGCGTACTAGCGCTATCTGATATCTTACCGTAAATCACCGATTGTATCCATTTTAAGAATGGAATACGCAGTGACTGAAGCAGTCAGCGCGACATTAGTTTGATTCCAAGAAGTAATAAAATTTTATTTTCCAGAGTGCTGCGCCATTTGACTTTGATCCACGAGGTTAACATGTACAAAATTCCAGCAGGATATTTTCCAGGTCGATTTTGCATGGACCAAATTTTTGTCTCCCGCAGGAGCCACACAAACTATTGCTCAAATGTCGTGGAATTTCTCGATTTGGAAAACATCTTTAAGTCGGTTGGCCAAACAGCTCTGCTCAGGGTTCTTCACTGCACAAGAAATTGCTTATCATCTTTTCATCGCGTACTCTAGCAGGAAGTACTCGGCCTTGGTAGTTCAATTTCAGTTTTGGCTCATTAGAGTACACTGCCTGGTTCCCCTTCTCTCTGAACTGAGCTTTCATTCTGAATACCGATTTCATTTGCCCTTGATTTTGTCACAAAATCATAAGGTCTTTCCCTTGTATCATCGTACTTCCTGATTTGCGGCCGTTTCGGTGGTCTACCCCCGCCTTGTTCTCCTGAGTGCAAATGGGTTAGTCGGACGGCTCTGTTTCCCAGACCTGGCCAGTCCTCACCTCGCATCATTCGTCGGACCGAAGCAAAAACAGCCCTACATTTATAGTGCGAGATCGCAGCTCTTTCCTACAGAGTATGCCTGAAACTATTGTGAATGCCCCTCCAGTAGTGCGCTCGCACACTTGGGTTGTGTGTAGATAAATGGCTAACCCTCATTTTCCTCCCAAACGACCTGTGTTATGCAACAGGTATGCCTCATCCCTCTAGTTCTACTTGACTTCATTATGGGCAAATTAATGGATGGTGCTGTAGGATATAGACATAAAGCTGACAAATGAGATAAATCCGTATGCCCCTGGTTGCGCTG
This sequence comes from Fasciolopsis buskii, assembly GCA_008360955.1. Taxonomy (NCBI): domain Eukaryota; kingdom Metazoa; phylum Platyhelminthes; class Trematoda; order Plagiorchiida; family Fasciolidae; genus Fasciolopsis; species Fasciolopsis buskii. The sequence goes on along the minus strand of LUCM01003257.1, from coordinate 19,438 downwards.
AAGACTTCGTGCGCTTGCAGAATTTGCGAAACAAGCACTAAAATAAACTTTCAATGGCTGCAGTTCCCTTGGCATGCATTTATGTGACATGCCTAAAACATGGGTGCGATGGAGGGGGCAAGTCCCATAGCCACTAGACCCACGACACAAGGAAGAGGACGGCTTGGCAGACCTCGCGCTGTTATGGAAACATACAGGGCCACAGCAGTTTAGGCCTGACGATGAGTCTGGTGGTAGCAAATTGACGCCCACCGCCAAACTGCCGTAAAATGAAGGATTTAATTTACTTGAACACCTCCGGCCTGCCTTAAAAATGTAAACTTTTGCTACAAAACCAAAAATCGGTAGCTCCTGTTCAAATAATTCATGGGGCAGACCTAATCATTACGGACACTTTAATCGACAAAAATTACACGAACAACCCTGAAATAATGCATGTCGATCGAAAAAAATTATAGCGTCCACCTAATTTGCCACCGAACTTGAAAGATCTTGAGTACTCTGACGCCGCACACTCCGTTCCATTGCACTGCTCCAAGAGTTGGAGTTTGCCTTCTGAAAGTGTTCATCGCTTGGTGCTTTCCGAGTACCGGTGTCAGTGTAGTGTCGTAAAATTCAGATGGATTTGGTTGCTTGAGTAATGTGCAGGTTTGTAAGTAGTACTAGGTTCCGGTTCCCAGAGCACTTTATTTCAGTTAAGTACGTTGATTAGGTCACACGCTTTGTGTGACGAACAACAGTCTACCATGCCGTGCCCTATTTTGGGTTCCTTCCACGGAATGGGAGGAGCCAATGGAGGTCAACAGATTACATGGCACCGCGGAATGAGGGTGGCAACGATTTTAGATTCCTATAAAATCATTCTCTCTGCCACTTTAACATTCATTCTTTCTCTTCCATCATATAACTCCGGAAGGAAAGAAGTATCTAGTGAGTCTTGTCCCACCATTTAACTTTGAACGATGATGGTGAGTAGCTGGTGGGAAAGGACTGATTCTTCGGGTGTTGAGCGATCACTCCCTCCGTGATTTTGCCCACCATACAAGTCAAACTTACCGAGAGATAATTGACAGGATCACCTCGAGTTACCCTCTGAGTGCAAATCGGATTATTGTAAATTCCCAACTGGTAGGTAGCTTGGCCATTGTCAAAGACTGGCTGGCTATGGGCTATGACTGGACCTCGATTCTTCAAAACAACTGCTTGCGCTGACTCAGGACTTGGGTACTGGTGTGTTTCCAAAAGTGATTGCTTGCAGCTTTTCATCGGTAACCCAGCACTTAGAAACAGTGGGTGCGCAGTGTGACACCTGCGGTCGCATGGATGGCCCCACAGTGTAGAACAGACTGGGCTGTCCGACCTTGTCGATATTCGGTTCAGCGTGGGCTGCACTATACTGGAACATAGGAATGACACCATCTGTTCTAGTCTATTTACGATCTAGGCCAACCCCGTTTGAGCACAATAGCCAATTCAATTTTCAAGGGCGCTTTATAATATTTTTGCTTTCTCGGTCCCAGTGAAGTGTAGATGTTCCGTTAAGCTTTTATTGCTTTGTCTCGCCTTGTAACGTTTGGACCACCTCACCGACGGGTTTCGGCACTTTACCGGCGAATTCGGCTGTCGGTCAAACCAGTTACTCTTGGTAAAGATGCAGCTGTAAGTCGCACTACTAAAAGGAAAGTGCTCAATACAGTCAAACTCCGACAGCCCCGGGAACGGAAATAGATCAATAAAGAATGTCTGTAAAAGGCTAATCCTTGCAGAATAATAAACAACTTGAAACAGAACCAAGTCATCATAGATGTCCAGCAGACAGCTAAAGGAGCCGGCCCTGGGGACGCAAAACCCATCAATTCTGCCAGTGTGAAGTGAGTTGGAGTCTCTCAGAAATAGACAGTGGGCATCGTAGTCACAAGGGCGCACTTTGTCAAAAGTGACGGGAGATGCCGGGGCAAAGTGCAGCAAACGCCAGTCCTAGGGAGGTCGTTTTGGTAGAATCTATGTTTAACCCAACAGGGCTCACCAGCCCCATGGGAGTTTGCCCTTCTCTGCGGCAGAGGTGCAAGCATGTCATCAGGAAGGCGGGGCGTGAAAACACCGTCAAACACTGGAGACGACCCAGCACACTGGATGAATGTGTATCCCGGATGAAGGATTTCTGAATCAGCCTGAAGGCATTTTAGAAGACTCTGGCACACCAAATGAAAACGCCGAATAAATAGGCCCTCTGATAACTAATATTTTTTCCATCTGGAGACGTTGCTCAAGGTTGAACTTTCTCCGACCTTCGGATCCCACCAATGCCAGAGGACGAATTGACACTGGTCACCGGAGAAAACCACTACCCTCAGGATGCCCGGTGGTCATCCTCGTGGGTCCTGTCAGAGCGTAAGATGGGTTTCACACATAGATTACGTGACAGACGATTCAGTAACAATAAGAACCACATCGAAAATTTTCCTTGTTTCTAGATCGTAGTCCAGACGCTTCTGAGCAGTAGGCAGTAGTGACTTAAAAGTATTCAACCCAGGAAGCACTGAGAATTGGCTGGTACTGGTCTTTTTGACCAGCCAAAATGGGAACTGCAGCTGCCTTTTGGTTCCAGGAAGGATCATGGACCAGGGATTTTCCTGGAATCATCGTCGGTAGAGAGTTTCCATGGTTTTTGCAGGCGAAAAAGCCGCCGTTGCGGCGAACTTCGAACGACCTTCATCGATTTTGGTTTTTCACACCATGGGAGGAATTGCAACCACAAGCGTGTGAATTCCCGTACCACTTGATAAAATGTAGAGAGAGTGGTATATACATAGACGAGACAGAGAAGCAAGTCAGGGAACTTCACCTCCGAGTCCGGCTGATGAACCCATCTTCGGGACGTAAGTCGCTCATCCTAAAAAAAGTGAAGCCTTTTATTCAGGATTTAAAGGCTTTGGGCGACCTGGATCTTATGAATGAATATCATTCGCAAGGTAGGACTTTGCCTTCTCCGAGAGCAAAAAGCTTGCACAGATTGGGCATTTACAAGTTCGCCTCCCCTCGCAAGCAGGTGCAGCAAGGTGCATGTTGGTTGAGTTTGCAGATGAATCAACCAGGGACTGACTAATTCCAAGTGCTTTAATAACAGCACAATCAACTGAACTAAGGCACCTTATGGCCAATCAACGGCCGTCGATATGGAGTAGTATAACAGCCAAAAGAGAAACGTTCAGGGATGGAGAGTGCTCAATAAATTAGCCACATTCCCCGAAGAAATAGGTAGCCGAAAATTCGAAAAATGAAAGCTACCAGAGCATCCTGCCAATAAATGGGGAAAAAGAACTTATCGCAAGGCTCGTGATGGGTGCGTGATTAAAAACTAGGGGTGTGGGGCATCGATCGGACTGCAGCCATAAGAAACGGTGCTCGCTGCATCGATCTTTACAATGCGGAATATAGCAAGTCCTCGTATAAGGCACCTGGAGACTGAGCGGCGCCGGATAACAGCAGCAACTTGGGTCGCTAAGGCAGATTGGGAGTAGGCTACGCCAACATGTGCAGCAATATGAGAGAGGGTCAGAGCTCATTATGGCTGCCGCTGATGCAAATAATGCCTCCATATTCCTGGCAGTCAAAATACAGTTCACAAATAAGCAGAAGTTGCTCCCTGTCCGTCCCACCAAATACCGGTTCATTCTTCTTACTCATAGTTTAAACGATCCACACACTAGATGAGCCGGCCCATCTATTTGAATAAATATGTATATTGAAAAGAAAAACCCGGATTGTCCAGCCATCACCCATATATTTTGAATTGCACTATGCGTTCTAGGAACTTCCTTCTCTGAGCTTCTCGTAAGATTGGTCGCTTCTTAATCCGCGCTGGAAGCTAGGCTATACCGCCGTCTGTCATTTTGCTCTCTCTTCCAGGCCTTGGAGTTCTATTTGGATGGAAACAATTATCCATGCTCTGCCGATTATCCGATATTGGAAAGACGATGTCTACCTTACCCTACCATATTTGAATTCCCTACTTCACACCAAGAGTACACCAGCGCTACCAATATAGCGCGATGCGCGGTCATATCCACCGCTTTGGTCGGTGCAATATTGGGCGGGCAGCTCGGCTGCAGCGGTGTGCGTGTGCATCTAGGTTGGCGGATTACACCTTCTGTTTTAGCCCCTATACGGTGTTTTCCAAGGATCGAGTGGGCCAGCACTCGAGTCGGCCTCAACCCACAGCACTAATTGTGGCAACACGCCATCCATGCTCCTACTCGTTTACGTGCACCATTTTGTACTGGCCTCCTCTTGCTCCTCAAAATTCTTTCTGCAAAACCATACATAAAACGGAACCATGACGAACATGCGTTTTTCACTAATGTCATGCCTTCCGATATGAGCTACCGTTTCACAAGGAAATCATCCTGACATCCGGAAACAGCTGAGGGGCGGCCGCCCATTTTTTCATACAGCCTTATTTTGGCCTGCCGGAAATTCGAGCGAATGGACCGACGCTCTTGGGTAGCAGTTCTCTAACAACGAGTTCACCAGATGTTGCTCATTTATTGATACCCTAGGTTCGTCATCCTTCTTCCTCTTCTTCTCCAAATTACCACTTTCATTCTCCGGGATCCAGAGCTGAAAGTCATGAACTGCAAAATTGCTAGTAAAACTAAAGCGTACTTAGATATTATGCTTTACGGTTACAACAATTCCTATCCCCCCCCCCCCCCCCCCCCCCCCCACCCGATACGCTGCTTTCCTTGCTCAACTGACTGCGATTTCTAGATTTTCGCGTCTTATACTGCCCTCGATATCTATCATCGTTCCGGTGTTTACATCTCCATTCCATTGATCCACATTCCATATTGAAATCCCATTTCCACCAATATAATCTCTTAATTCTTACGAGGATCCTGGCCATAGCTGCAGGCGACATCCATTGCGTGCTCCATGCCATATACTGTGTTGTACCCGCGATGCGCACCTTTGATGCATTCTAACATAGTATTACTCGCAGTGCAAGGACTGAAAAATCAGGTCACAGAAAAATCTTTAGCAATCACTATCTAGCTTTGATTTAAAAACTTGAAACCTCGCGCGCAGCAAATCACATTGCATTTTATGATCTTGTGAGCGAAAAAACACATTTGCAATTGTAATTTCGGTTTCTATTTTCCCGTGTCTGCGTTGGGCCTCTGTGCACGATTTCTTGATTCTTTTCTTGTTGCATACTCCCTAATTGGCTGCCGAAAAATAAACAAAAAACTAACAAACCTTTCAAAATTACTTTAGCATGGCTGCCTCCTTTTCCCTTCGATTTTTATTATTTGCACTTGTCTTGTGCATTATCTTAAACACCCCCTTTCTGATTCTTGCCTGCGCATGCCCTTTTACAAATCGAGAAATATACATTAATATTAATAATATTATTATTATTCTAAAAAGACCTATTGCTGGGAATGTGGAGACAACGCATGTGAAAAAATCTTCGGTTACTTTTACCCATCAGTTCTCGCGGCCATTCTTAAGAATTACCGTCAACTGACGCTGAAACTGTCGACGCATCTTATTCACCTCCTTGCAGTTAGAGAGCTGGCGCTTTTGATCCATTAGAACCAGCCACCCTTGCGAGATCCATTCTCGTTGACGACGGCTGGACCTAGGACTACGGGCGAAATCTGCTGTCAAATGTATCACCTGCTTGATTTAATCCCGCTGCTGCTCGTCGGATAATTTCTGTTCATTACTCTTGCAAACAGCCGAATCACACAGACGTACGACGGCTAATCGTGCTTGTTTTCCAAGTCGATGGCCGTTGAGCTGCAGAAAAATTGCATTAAAACTAACGCATGATCCGATTCGACGAACCTGATGCACTACGAACTACCATTATGGACAGAACCGCGCCAACGGTAGCTAACTGCAATATGGTCGATCTGACTCCGACTACCCGTCGAGTTACAGTGCCTTCTAACCGTGCGATGCGAACTGGGTCGAAAATTCGTACCAGACAGGAATAAGTTATTGTTCGCACGGAATTGGAAAAGCCTTTCTCCGTTGCCTGTTCGCTGAGCAAGCAAAGCGCACCGTCCACCTAAACAGACTTCCCATGCACTACGTTTTCCAACTTGTGCATTAAAATCACCTGCCACCGCTACAATGTCAGACCCTTTTCCCTTCCGAACCAGAGTGACGAGGTCATCATGAAACTCGTCTTTCTGTGTGTCAGTGCTGCAGCCTGTTGGAGCGTATGCCGGGATGACAAATAAACTGCGCTCAACACAACTATCCTTCCGGATGCCGACTGATCCCTGCAGTCTCATGGCACGCAAACGACTGTTATTCGGCATCCAGTGTAAAAGGGCCGCTCCAGTCTTCTCATTTAGGACTATTCGTACCCTACGTTGACCCACAGCTTGAATAGCTTCGTCTCCTGAAGTGCGAAGGAAATACCTTGTTGAGGCATTTAGCGTAGTTAGTTGAATTATTGTACTCGAATCCTGAATTCGTGTTTCACTCACGCAGCAGACATCAATCGAAAGTGAGTCCACTGTCAGAGCCAAACACGCCTGTTGGCCAGCCTGCATTAAAGTGCGCACACTGAAGGAACCCAGATTGAGAGGTTGACGAGGATTGAGAAAATATGAGCTAACAGACTGAAAATCACCTACTGCACTACTTGACAATAACCCGTTGGGAGTATCGGGCGTGTTATCCATGGAGATACTATGGGTAGGCAGAAGGGGCAAACAGATTGGGTTGGAGGCAGAAGAAGCAGGTTTAATAAGAGGGGGAACTCAGTGCGGTAGCGTACTTATCACTACCCACCCCATCTTCGCTCGATGCAATGGGCAGCGCGGTCCTGATTATCCTGTGCGACGACCGATGCAGTATGGAATTATTTGTATGCGTGTAACTCATGGGCATTGATGGTCGGGTACTGCTGGGGAGTCCAACCGCTAAGCAGAAAAACGGTTAGGGTTCTCAACCAAAGCCTTTGGTTCTGACAAGAACCTGACCGCAATTCAACGGGGTATAGCTGAGTGGAAGCCAATCTATCTGGAACAATTATTCCTCCACTCGTTTTTCGGAGTGAGCTGCTAACTCGGATCTACTAACTTGGATCTTCGACTTTGGATAAGCCATCCTGTATAGCTCGTTGGGTCATGACACCACATCAAAGTACAATCCAGCTGTGACGGTATAGTGAGAGAGTGCCTACGCATTTCACATCTGGACAGGAACAGCGAGTGTCAAGAGGGCAGCTTGATCATCCGCGACCTAGGACGGAACATCCATGTTGAACCCCAGGTCAAATTATGCACTAGGAACGTTCAAATGCGTCCAGTCACGATATTAATTCCTCTTAGGTGGGTCGACGTGGCTTGTGTATAAAGAGCTTCATGTGCTGACTAAGAGGGGGATACGTTACTCCCAACTCCTCTGACAAGTGTAATTAAGAGGGTCAACAAGACTTTGTTCTTGCGGGACTTCAACCTGCCACGCAAAAACTGGGCCTTTGAAATTTCCTCATTCGGTGGAGCGGAACAAGGCTTTCTCGAATGGTTTCACTGCGCTCGCATAATACGTAGGACACTAGGCACATATCCAGTCACGGGACATCACTGCTCGCCTTTGCGGTTAAAAGCCAGATAAATAACCTCACAGGACCCGTGTTCATCCCCGTTAGGCAACAGTGATTTTGCAACGGCGGGAATCACTCTATACTCGCATTGATCTAGAGTTGCCTCGAAATGGGTTAGGGACTTCAATAATGTGGACCTGGGTAGGTTCCAAGCCAGAGCACAGAGTTAATACGGGACGCGGCAGGCGGGACTAAGGTGAAGGAAAGATGAGGAATAATTAATGAACCTTTTCAAAACCCTTAGAATGTATTTAATTCACTGATATATAGGAATCGCAAAAGAGAAACCTTGGTGAAAAGTAGCCACTGAGGTCATTAAAACGCGAAATCAACAATGCGCGGAGCCAGCGAAACTGGATACAGTACCCAAAACGTAGGAACGGCATAGTAGAGCTGACCCGAAATAAAAACGCAGGTATGCGCTTAAGCGCGGTAATCGAAAAAGTATTATGCTCACGTGGACTCAAAAAGTTCACCGAGGGACGGTATCGGTCCGCTAAAGGTTGGAGCCCGAGACACTACGGATGGCCAGAGAATAGCAGACTCACTGGCCAAGTAATTTGGTAGCGTCCATAGAGCTGAAATTGGGGGGAGCACTGGAGCCTTAGTTCTACATAACTCACCATATATCATTGGGGATCTGATGAGTGCAAATAAAGGTGTACGTAGTGAACTGGAGGAGTTGAACAAACCAAAGTCTGCCGGGGCAGGTGATATTCACCCGGCCATCATCAAGCCATTAGCAGACATCCTTACCGGCCCAGTATGCAAGCTATTCCAGAGTAGTATAGATCAGGGGGAAATATCACAGGATTGGAGAAGTGCAGTGATTGTAGAGTTGCATGAGACCCCGAATCTCATTGAAACTTCAGGTCAGTCAGCCTCACCAACATTCCATGCAGGGTGATGAATTTAATCCGGGCGCACGTCTCCCTAAACCTAGCTGAGCACTCAATATTCTGCCCAGCTTAGCATGCCTTTATAAAAAGGAGCTTGTATCGCCAACCCTTCTCGCTTCTTCGATGAAGTCATTCGAACATGGAATGAGAGTAAGCAGGTTGCAGTAAGCTATCTTGACTTCAGTGAATCATCGCCTGCTTCCAATCAAGTTGAGGCAATTTCGTATCCGGGGGCAGGTGTACTTGTGGGTGAAAGCCATTCTTATCGGAAGGACAGTCTACGTCACGACAGGAGATATGTGCTCAGCAAAGTTTGACGCCAACTGCGGCGTTCTGTAAGGGTCAGTGTTAAGGTCACTGTTCTTCAGGTGTAAGTGTTTGGGACGTGTGCAATATCTAATTTTTGCATGCGCTAGATCATCCATATCTGGTAAGTGCGCTAATAGTGAAGAATTTCCAAACAGCGTTTTTGAGTTCAACAGGGACTTGGTGTCTTTCTTGCTCATCTCGTAGTCCACCACGTGTTAGCACCCGACCATAATGAATCAACAGCGCCACCAGTTGGTCTCTTAATGTTGTGAAGGTCAAGAATGTTACGAAAAAATGCGAATTGATGTTGATAGAGTTGATAACACATGGCAAGAAAAAACGCGATAGATTAACAAACGCGAAATTTGGAGACAGCTTCTGGCGGAATGCACAGTCTGGTGAGCAGTATATTAAACAGATACTGGCAGCAATCAAAACGGAGTATTGGAAGCGCAATTTGTTGAGCAGGTGGAGAATTTGACAGAGTATAAATTGTGCACTCGTATTTTTAATTTATGAGGTCTGTTTCAGGTAATCCAGATTTCATGAATTTCAACTAGGTTCGATGGTGGGGGTGGACTGGGAAGAGGAAGAAAGGGAATAGGATTCAAATGAGACAAATTCTGGTGGACTCCAGAGGCAATGTCTATTGCCAAATTTGACAGACCAGAATATAAGTTCACGATGGTACCCATCCATTTTCATCTAGAAATTTGAGTCGCCTAGGGAACTTCAGCTCATATCAGATGTAAGTTATAAAAATGTCCCCCTGAACTTGGGAAGAACTTTGGGAAAGAGCAGGAGGAAGCCAGAAAAAAGGGTGCGCGTGAACATGAGGACTAGAGGGCCGTTGCTGCAACAGTTCTAGTGAGTGAAACTGACCGAGTCCTGATCACCGAACCTGAAAAACGCCATGGAGGGTTGAACGCAAGATGTCTAATCTGCTAACCTAATAATAATGGGTTAATCTCCGAAAATTCCAGAGTCATGCGCGGGGCAAGATCAAATTCATACAAGGATGGCGCAGTGGAAATCATAAAATAAATTTAATCGTGAAGATACAGTGTCTGTGCTCTCATGAACATAACCTTCATACGATGGGCTAAGCTTAAGTTTTGGCTATAAATAAGAGCTAGATAATCCATCGCCAAAAATTTCTGATTCTGATTATGAGTCACGCACTGAGAATCAATCCACGTTTAAACGCATCAAACGAGTGAGTATTGCCGGCGTAATACTTGGCCGGGAAGCGATAGTGGGCGTTGCAATAAGGGCAAGTTCCTCAAAAACCAGGGTTTTATGCTGAAGATGAAGATCAATGCGGGTGTACCATCGGGATGGAGAAGGGTCGAAATCACACTGGATATCATATGAGGTGGATGGAGAATGGTAATTAACAACATTCAGTAGTCAAAATAATGCTTAAAATGAAACAGCAGGAAACCTCTAAGGTTGCATCAAACAATTTACGAGACGAAAATATATGAAACATTGTGGACAGAGAGACGATGGAACTTACAAAAATGGTCACTGGGCTTATGCGTCTGGGAGCGGAGTGTGAGGCACAGCGGGAAGTAAACCAGCTGGTGTATTAATCACAACCAATCCTTAAATACGCTTGCCATGAATGACCTGTGTTGTTCTTGTTTAACGCCGGAGATTATGACATTTTGTGGCGATAGGAATGTGCAGCATTTCAGCAGTGTTAGTGAAGATGTTTTGGCCAGTCGTAATTTTCCATCCGAGATGAGGCACCCGAAGCGGTCATTAGCGTTGCTTGTCTTGTCTTGGGGTCACGCGGCCAGGTACTGGAGCGTCAGATCAGGGTAGCAGCTTCCTAACAGGTATAGACAACCAACGCAAAGAATGGAGTGGAGCTTTCGGCGAGAAATTTCGTTGCATCTGGCCTGGAGAAGAGCCGGAGAGGGAGGGATGAGGTAGTCTGTAATTTGTTCCAGCTGGTGTTAAGGTGGGTAAACAAAAGTGGGAACAGTGATAACAGTCAGTTTCTTACGGGGATTACAGGGACCAGACAACTGTAATGAAACCTGGTAGTTTCCGCAAACCTCTGCAGCAGCTCGATGTGCGCCGGACAAAGCGGTGGACCTGACAGTGCCCTGCACTCTCCTCGTAACGCTGATGCACTCTTTAGGTAAAGAAAAAACTGCGAATTTGCTGTAGGTAGGTGGGGCATCAGGTTTCTGGGAGTGGATAAGCGCAGGCGGGCCAAAACCGCGGTGGCCAGTGTGGATGATTCGCTTACATCCAAGCAGAGTGGAGCCTCCTGGGAAGAAAAAGAGCAACCGATGGTCTGCTTTTGCTTCTAGCTGCAGATTACAGAGCAACCAACCATACGGGCGGCTCGGAAAAGGAAAGCACTGGAAAGTTTAGTGCAATGGAAACTATAGGGGTGGTGGGGGATTTTGGGGGCAAGCAGGTTTTTGTGCATAAATAACTGAACAGGGTTATCTAGCGTGTGGATCGTCTGCGCTTATGAGTAAGAAGAAGCGAGCTGGCATTTAGGGGGACGGCCAATAAACGACAGTGGATATCAATGAAGAAGGGTCTAGAAAAAGCATAAATGTACTGGAGCCTTACCAATGTCACAGTGTGCAAATTATGGATTACAGCGGATTGTAGGTGATCCTGCCGCTTAAGCACAGGCAGTGGTCGGGACTAGGCGATTTGGTGAACGGAAAATGTCATAATTTGAACAAAGCTAACCGCGTGGGACTTTATGGTCCCGGAGGAAGTAGGAGATACCATGTGTCTGAAGTGTATCAATGAGGAGGGAGAAAGAAAGAATTCAAGATGTCAATTTCATTTCGGCTTTTCATTTGGTGATATGATTAAGGAGACTCATTTCTTTTTCCTGATGAACGAAACGGTGACGTCGAATTTTTTCAAAAGCGCCATCCAGTTTCATATATTCAATCGTTAGGTGGTTTGGGTTATAAGAATGAATGAGAAATGGTATAGTAAGTGATCTACGTATTTGCTTTTAAATGCAATAGATGATGGGAATAAAATGCGCAACCGTTTCCGTAGTTTGTTCCAAAATGGCGAATAATTAACAATAAAGAATTTGGCCCAAGCGGGTGTCTTCGGTACTGAAAAATTAATAATGAACCCCGAATTTCGAAGAGATTATGAGAGTGTGTTTCGAACACGATGTGAGAAGATGCAGCTGTTCCCTGCAGTATTAATTCTGAACAGCACCAAGTTTTCTCCTGCGCATCGGAGCCAAAAGAGATCTAATTTCAACAGCTCACTGCGTTCCGTTTAATTTAGGGTTGCAGAGTAACTAATCAACCGCTTGGTAAAATCACGCTAGACGTTTACATTTGCCGCCTTATCGTACTGATTCGTGTTCCAACAAACTAGAGAGTAATTCTCCAGAATAGGTCTGATGTGGGTGCTAAATAAGAGCAGTTCGCTTTCCTTCGAACACAGTTTTGTGGAGCACCCTCACCACTTTGTTCATTTTCAAAAATTTCTTGCGAGCATGTCCCGAGACGTTTAAGGCGTAAGGATAATTTAGGCTCCGGTATCAAACTTGACAGTTGATAAGGATGCTTTGGTTGCCAAGCTTGAGTTCTTCTGGGGGTGTAGCGCATTTGTGTCACATGATTCTGCTTTCAGCAGGGAATTTTCTCATCCAATCGTTTTCCAAGGGACAGAGTGGCGCTTTGTCTTGCGATACATCCCCTGTGGTGGGCTCCAACTATTCAAGGCAAAAGATGTAGACAATTTTGATGTCGACGGCGAAGAGGAAAAGACGCCATTTAGAATAACATTGAAGACATCGTTGACGTACAACAGGAAAAGCAGGGGCCCAGAAGGTCACCTTGGACCGCACCGCTTGTCGATAATCCATGTTTGGATTTAAAGCCATTTACTTGGATCACCTGGTTTCTGGATGACAGATATGACGGAAACCACGGTGGGATTGGATCAACAATACCGTAGGATTCGGTTGTTAGCAGCCTCCGGTGGGGCACTCTCGGAAGCCATCGTCTTATCTGAAATGATTACTGTAATTGACCTTTAATTGTTCAGGGCCCTGGTGATAGCGTTCAAACGGTCAATCGTGCAAATAGCGTAGGACTTCTTCCGAAGAAAACGATGTTGCGCGGCGATAATCTGTTCGTATTCCAGAGCATAGACAAAAAGGCTACAATTAATTAGACGTTATATGGTTCTGAAGACTATAGGGAGTGACTGAGCACAGCCTGTGGCTTTTTGTGACCGGGACTAATTGCGGAGGTTTTCCACTATGAACGGAAGGCGTGGCATTAAATGGAAATTTTAAAGCTGTTCGTCAACAAAATTGGGTTACCGCCCACACCTAGCGACAGGGCAGCGACAGTAATGAATCAGGTCCAGTGTCGGCCATTTTCGGTTTTTACCAACAGCTACGTCCCTCGTAAAAATAAGATTCTTGATTGCGTTTCTGCAGACAAGCTACGCAGACATGGAAAAGCAAGACTGTTGCCTCTCAGCGGAGCAGATGCAAAGAAATCATCGAATTCCTCCGCAAACTTCTGTGGGTTGTTTACATAGTGGCCGCTGTGACTGATGTTTGGGACTCTGGTGGCCAAGAACCTAGAAATGGTAGTTCTGCGTCTAAGCAATTTTGCCATTGTCGCACCTTTGTAGGGCTTTTCTAGTGCTTGCGGCAATTGTTGTTGGCTTCTCTTGTTCAGAGCCGTTTCTAGAGCTTTAGTTAGTCGATTTATTTGTAGAAACAACTAAAGGTTTCTGGTCTTGACAAAGTCCTGCTAGATTTTTTTGAGTTCACTCTTATTCTGTCGCCATAAGACATTTTGGGAGGCATGTTTAGAGTGTGGGTCGGAGTAACGACATTGAGGCACTTACGGAGGTTGGAGTGTGTTTGGTCAGCGGTAGATTGCACTTCCAGTGTCAGAAAAACGAATCCGATTCGGAGTAATGAACCGGAATATATAGTTAATTCCAAGCAGCTCTGAAATATGGCCTTGTGTTTGGCGGTGGAAGTCTGTACAGGAACCGCAATGTAAGTGAGCAGTTAACAGGCAGATGAGCACATCCAAGCAAACTGACCTCAGTGAACTTTGAACTGGTGCTTAGTCTATCGTAAATATCACGTCAAAAACATTGCAGTTTCCTGTTGGGTCATTTAAATCTTCTGTCCGACCGCCATGGAGAAAACTTTCGAGGAAAAAGAGCTGGTAATTTGGAGTGGAAAGCATGAATCAGCACATGCCGGCTACATCAAAGCTTCTAACTATCAGCGTGGGACCTGGTAGGTTAAAAGAAATATCCATTAGTTCAATTTTTATCAAAAAATCATTTAGACAGAGAACACGGTGGCAGCAAACGGATCCAACAGGAAAGCTTTCGTCGCCTATCTCAACTCTGATCCAAACAGCTTCTTAGCACGGTATCCTGACGCAATGTGTTTGGTAAAGATTCCTGACGCGGACAAGACAGCCGCCCACACGATGGGTTTGGGGACCCTTGATGAAGGATTTATTGTTATGGCGTTTTTCAGAGCGCGATTATTGAGCTACTTCTCAGTGATTAGCATGAAATCAAAACTTGACGACAGTGCAAAATGACGGACATATTGAAGTCTACCTAGCATGGAGCGGACATTTAAAAAACGGGAAAGTTTACGGAATAGCCCATGTCACTGGTTGATGTCACGCTGGGTGAAGCTCAATTTCTCGTTGTTAGGGAGTCCTGGAGAAAATCATTATTTCTAATTAAAGCCGAGTTTTCTAGAATTTTTCTGCTTCGCCTTTTCGGCCTTCTTTATTTGCATCATTTGAGATAGACCGCGTCGGTCCAGGGCAGTGTGACCAAAGGTGGACGGCAGATGATCCGTCAAGCGAGTCAAGCGGGACATCTGGTGGTCAGTTAACTTGTGGGCTGTGTTAATATAATCCGTTCCCATTATATTCAGTCTCTATGAACGTTGCCACAATGGCCATGTTTGCCGACCATTGTTGGGTTATTTAGGGGGTGGCAGGATGAGACACGCAGGGAAGGAAAGGCAGGAGGGAGGTGGGTCAAGGTGAAAGGAGGTTTTTACAGAGGCGGTATAATATTGTGGAGTGGGATCCGTGATTGTGTATAAGGGAGATACCGGCAGGCGAAGGATGCCAGTGAGTTTGATCCTTAGTTTTTACGGTTGTGAGGTTGGAAATAAACTCCATTCCATTGTATGTTGGGGGTCATCGATTGAGGTGGCGTTAGGGATATATCTAGGAGTACGGAATGGTGTCCGAGGGTATCTGTGAAAGTTGGCGGGTTGTTAAGAGTTAGGCCAAATGGAGGAGGAAATTGGGCGGCTGCCGGGGGTGTAAAGGATGGAAAAGAGTTAACCTGGGGGATCGAGTCTTTCTTCGATATATGGATAGGTCTGAGATTCTGGGGTTGGTAGGCTTATTTAGTAAAGCAGTAAAGGATATTGGGCCAGGTTTTCTTAGTTGGCTAATGAGCAGTGCGCATTGTAGCCTCTTAGATGCAGTTGAATCGGTAGCATCCTTTATAACGATAACCTTTAGATGTGCTGTGTGGGATGGGATATCGGACTGGAAGAAGCACTGGGACCTGTTTAAGTGTTGGCGGAGAGTGTGGGCAAGCTGGATGATATAACGATACCGACGGACTCGCTTTCAGATCTTTGCCAGGATTTTAGAGGAAGGATTATTGAGGACCTCAGTGGAGATTTGCATTCTGACGTGGATGGTTCAAGGTGCAACGTTTTACGTGGTGGTTGAAGGTGGGGTGTGTACAGAGACTTCCCAAGTGGCACCGTGCCCTCCCTCTGCACCCGGTAGCGTCTGGGCAAGGGATGGGCACATAAACATGCGTTTGGTGGGTATGAAAATGACATGTCGTCTCTTAAAATTTTTCTGTAATAATTATTTGAATGTTTGGTAGATATTTGCTGCGATTTACATAGGTTCATTGGTTTAAGTGGGTCGGGTTCTTATTGCTTGCCGCCATCTTCATCACCCTCTGTCTTTATCTGTAAGTTATTCCCTGGTTTGTAACATGTGTTGCTTTGTGAGTTCTTCTTAGTTGGACCGGTTATTGTCAGCAAAATTTGGCGTGAAGCAATTTCGCAAAGATTTTCGGTATTTTTCTGTTTTTCCTCTACTTAGTAGTGCAATCACAATGAAAGATCCCCTATCTTTCACATACCCAAGCAGGTTAATTTCATTGGGGTAACAGTAAGTGCATTGCATTGACCGTTCTATTTTTTTCTGACAAGTGACATCATAGTGGGTTCGTACTTTCCCGGTTAAAACGGCCAAGAAACTTTAGGATACGATATTTTTTCAGTTTGCATCAACTGTTTTTCATAATGGATTTCAAACGCGATTGCTCAATGCTTTCCATGATGTCGCGTACGGCGTAATTAGCAGTGTTTAATAGGGCCAACCTCATTTGTAAGACAATAAGTAATCGTACGTTTAGCCTCGCTGGACATCATGGGATGACACAGATGGCGCGCTAGAAGGAGAAAGCTCAGGGGCTCATATTGTGCTATTTGTGGGAGGCTGCGCTTTGGAGCATCACGTTAGATGTTCAACGTTAGGTCAGAATTGTGAGTGGGTCATCAAAACTTGACAGCGGCTAAAGTTCTTTTGAGCTCCTGTGATGCTGAATTGCTGGCCAAAGTGGTGGTCGCAAGTTCGCCTTCACGTGCTTCCAATATTTTGCCATTTCTGAGATGCTATTATCGGGACAAGAAAGTTTCAGTAGATATTAAATTTCATCCTCGGACGCTCTTAGTGCCAACAATGCTTAGCGAGACGCGGTTAGCAGCTGACACTGTGGAAGCTCCTACAAGGGTATCCAGTTTAATCGTCTATTCTGGAAGCATCACGACTTGTTACAACGGTCCCACGACAAGGTAACTAAACTGGTAAGAACTTTCAGTTTTGTATGCCAGTCAGACAGAATTTTGTCTGAACTAGATGACACCAGGATCGTTTAGGCCACCATCATTCGCTAGGTAGGACGAGGAAGGAAGTAGTTACCATTCAACCAGAGCATTTAACGTAGACGCACTGTCCAAGCTAGAATAGAACTTTAAGATAACGAATAAATTCAACGAGACAACGATCCGTACGTCGTTTTCGTTCATCTTTTATTTACAAGCAATACCTCGCTGCGGAGACAGGGACATTGGTACGCTGTTACGCAAGGTGCTGATTGCGATCATTGATGAGGAGCCATATTTATCATGTAACTGGCTGGGAATCTGTGAGGAATCAGCTGTTTCCAGCCAATTATTTGTAGGAGACATTATCGGTAAATATTTTCCACAACTTACACTCACCGTCTAACAGATGCCGTGAAATCAATAGAGACGTTCAAAGAAGAGTCAGTCCTAGATATTAAGAAATTCATCAAACTGAGTTTCATGAATGCGCGATACTCAGGATACGGGTGGACGGTATGCAAGTAAGCTTATTGCCGCCTACCGTTTCGTTTTCATTTCAGCCACTGTGAATGTTACTGTTTACGGTATAGAAATTGCTTTTCTAGTAGCCCTTTGAATCTAGCAATTTAATGCCTAAATAACCATGCCAAGCTAGAAAATGAGGCCCATTAAACGTTTTGCTAAAACCAGCGATCACTTTTAGTGAGGTAA
Source organism: Fasciolopsis buskii (assembly GCA_008360955.1). Classification (NCBI taxonomy): domain Eukaryota; kingdom Metazoa; phylum Platyhelminthes; class Trematoda; order Plagiorchiida; family Fasciolidae; genus Fasciolopsis; species Fasciolopsis buskii. Next base: position 1,947 of record LUCM01003257.1, on the reverse strand, counting down.
CCTATGAAAACTATTCATGCTATCGATTTCAACCGACGATTTTTTCCTGTATTTCCTGTCAGGTCGCTGAGAGAAATCTTGTGAAAGTACGTAATGCACCCGGAATCATATGTTACATTTTTAACTGCCTTAGTAAACTAACTTTACACATTTACTTTCATTCCGATTTAATCTTTGACAGAGCTCCAGTTGCGGTTATACGACTATTTACTGTTGGTTATGGTCTGTACTTAGTCCACTAGTTTGTCAAATTTTGCACAGTGTTTCGCGAAATCTTTCGTGTCTATTCTTTTGAACGACCAACTGGCGATTAGGCGCACTGATAAAACTGTAACAGATGTAAATCGATGCGTAGAGGTGTACCGCGTTGGGAGTTTTGCTGCATAGAAGGATTCCCAGTATGCGCGCAGCTTAATTAAAAATGTTCAGCCTTTACCCCCAGGAGGTTGTTCTGTAGCCCTCTAACCGTAATGAGCGGTAAAATCTGTTAGCCAGTTGGGGGGGCACGAAAGGCCGGTAAACAGTTGCGCCATTTTTCGTCTGCCCACCGTTTGCCCAGCCCATACCGGACGAGTGCCCAGTGAGTTTACGGGGTTTCCCATAGGCAGTGTCCAGATTCAGCACATTTCACCCGACTTTCACCGGAGCTTTTCTAGACTGCTACCTGACAGGGTCTGAATTAGTACCGGATCCGGCATGTTAGTTGGGATTTGTAGGTCGGTTTTGGCTTTCAAAGGATGTTTGGGGGGGTTAGTTATCCTCAACATGGGTTTGATGACTTGGAAGGAGGAAAAGATTACCTAATAATCTGCACGCTGGGGATGGCAGAGTCCTTCTATTTTTGAAGAACTAGTGCCTCTAGTTGGAGCAGTGTTTTTCAATCCGCAATACTAATAGTTTTAAATAGCATATTTTCGGCAGTGATATATTTTTCTGATAAATTCACGGGCGACTTTCCGCTCTGGAATCGCATTAGGAGCGGACAGGATTTATGCAGTATCATCGTTCGTAGTTTGACACAATGGCTGGGATAATGATTCGTGTTACGTGCCTTTATTACGGTCTGTTTGACCTTTTCCAGAGATTCTCGGCCTGAAATATTAAATATTACGGCATTCTTGGTGTTCTGAATACGGTCAAATGCTTTAGAGGACACTAAAGCAAAAAATATTCTAGCCCTTACAAGATCACCTAGGGAAAGATTTGAGGACGGTTCGATATGTTTGGAAAGTGGAGCCAACCTGATGATGCCTGCCTCAGCTTGCGTCAGCTGGACAACAGCGTGGATCAACGGTCTATCCAAGTCGTTAAATCTCAACTATTTCACTAAATGCGTTAACCAACTTGACTGAGCAGTTGGTTGTTTGTGGTTTTAGCAGGGATCGTAACCCGATCGTTCTTCCAGCAGTAAGTCTAACAGAATTTGCCTTCGGCAGAGTGTAGAAAAAAAGGTTAAAGATGGATAACGAAAAACGGACAAAACCGAAGGAAGGTGTTCCACAAAGAAATAAGTGGATAAAAACTTGGAAGATGAAATTAACGAAATTTCAAACTGTGCGCTGTTTCGCCAACACTCAATGATCGTGCCTCAGCTCAGAAACGCCCAGTTATTTTCTTCGCCGAGGATATCGAAGTGGCATAGTCTACGGCGAATAAAAACCTCAACAACAGTATAGGTGTTAACCTAGTTTGAACTGACAGGGGGGTTGCTCCCAATTGCGAGCAAAAGTCTTTTGTTATTCCGGTCCACCGAAGGTCTCGCAGCCTTACAGGACCAGGACTGTTTACTGTGGATGCGGTTAGGAAGAAGAACCTAGGGATAATCGCCAGGTCAAACTTTAGACGGACAGGCGGCAGCCTAAAAGGCCAGATGCGAACAGTTTAGATCGAAGTCAGGCTTGTCTTGCCGTAAATTGGAAGTGTTCACAACCCTGTACAAAGTCACAG
>LUCM01003255.1:47457-63362 GCA_008360955.1 Fasciolopsis buskii | reverse complement strand
GACCTTCTAGACATGATTGGATCTTCGGCTTGAGATAAGCCATCTTGTATCGCTTATTGGGTCATTGAGGCAAGCAAGCCGTTACATCACGTCAAGGTGTAGTCTCGTTATGACGGCCTATTAAACAGGCCACTTGGAACGTGTCGGAATAGCTGTGGGAGGGACTGAGGCTGGAGGCCAACTAAGCTGCGCTTTGAGTCACTCTGTCCGACGTACAAGACGTTGCTGCAGATCGGGGAGAGTCAAAACGTGAGCATCAAAAATCGCTGCAATCACACCAAATGCTTTCTTACAGGTACCCCGGATGAGGTAAAAACGGCTTCCGGTGACGGCAGCATGCTCCATCCCATAAGTTACAATGAGACAACTAGATCCCGCGATTCATGCATAGGCTTGAACAGAGTTCAGGTATCAAATTAATCTGTGCTTCATTATGTTTGCATCCAGTGGACACTGCCTGGTATTTACGTCAAGAATGCGAGGAGAATCCGGGCTTTCACAATACTGCATGTAAGACCAAAACTCCCTAAGACAGCAGAATGTATGGCATCCCTCACAAACCGCCAGTGTTCAGCGATGTTATTAAGCAGAAATTCTAGGCCTATCGCAGTCTAACCAACGCCGCTTTCATCGCCCACTGGGGCACATGAACAGCTTGGTTCAGACCAACGCGTGGTCGGAATCAAGGGGAGTACAGCGAACAGTCTTGTGAATAGACCCAACATTGCTAGCTGATTACGATGGAATTGACCTAGGGTTATCCATGACTTGAACAAGGTAGATAAAAAGTGCTTTATGCTGACGTGACAAGTAAATTGCGTATACCAGAACCCTGAATATCCACGAACCTATGTCTCACTGCGCTTAACCGGCTATCGACTGGGATCGCATCATTCAATCCAGTCCTAGTCCTCTCAATGAGAGACACAACAACATTAAAAAGACCATGAGCCTCAGCCTCCGGGTCCGGAGGAAAGCACAGATGAAACGCCACTGAAGGATAGGATCAGAAAGCGTTGGGTTTCCCAGGTGGAATAATCAACTCAAGACAATGAAGCACAGGAAGTCAACAATTTACGTTACACAAAAGTACAGGCACAATCGGGAGTCGTAGAAAAGGAAGACAAACTCAACAAGGCGTCGGTAAGCCTCACAAAACGAGAGGGGAAATGTGCCCCCCGGGATGCACAAAACCACAAAGCCCGCGGCATAGCAGGACAGGAAAATACAAAGATGCTGGAGACAAAATGATATGGGCTTGAGCATCCAATAATAAATTCCTAACTTCCACATTACTCACCCGGTCACTCCATCCAACACTTGCGACATTACGAAGACGTCGATAATCGAAAGCCTCCAAGCCACGTACATCTTCGACACGTATACTCCATGTCTTGCAACCATACAACTAAACAGAGTCCGTGCTGCGGCACAGTATACACGACCACTCAACTTCAATGGTATATCAGGCCGAAGCCGCAAGTGCTTCAGCTCACCGTATGCCACTCCAGCCCTGCAGATACCTCTACTGTCATGTTACCATCATTCAACACAGATACCAAAGTAAGTGAAACGGTCCACAACCGTTAATTCCTCCCCATCTAGTATCAAGTTCGGTTCAACTGTTGCCCAGTTTTGTAAAAGCACGTTATACTTGGAAAGTGCAAAGCACATGGCGAATCGAGCTACAGCCATCGAGAGTCTGTCTAGTGCACGTTGTGTATGGTCTGCAGGTTGGAACAGGCACACGAGATTTGCGTAATCTAGGTCCCACAGTTTCTTTCAAACCCCCAGTTCGACCCCTAGATCGTTTATGAAGGCCCGAGCGGCTTACGGTGGGCTGAAGAACTTGTGGCGTCGGCCTGATATACCACTGAAGCTGAACGGCCGTGTGCTGTCCCGCAGTACGGGTTCAGATTAGCTGTATGGTTACGAGACATGGAGTATGCTTGTCAAAGGTGTACGTGGCCTGGAGAATATAGATTGCCGACGTCTTCACAATGTCGCAAAGATTGGAATAATGTCGAAGTTAGGAATATACCATTGGATGACCGTCCGGAGAAAACTTTATCTCAAAACACGAAGCTTAGTAGACTACGCTGGTTGGGTCACGCGTTGCGTATGGGCAATACTCGGCGAATAACGTGCCCTATTTTGGTTTCCTCCCAAGGAATGGAAGAAGCCATATGGAGTGCAACAGATGACGTGGCAACGCGCGATGACAAAATGTACGGCGAACTTAGGTAAAGCCTATGTCTCACATCTTCCTGGTTGAGGTCCGAAAGATTCATCAACTAGGTGGCTAGACACGTTGAAGCATATGGTAGTGAACCGTGAACATTGGCGATCGTGCTGTCATTTTCTGTCGAATTAGAATGATTGAAAGAGTGCGTTTGTACAGTTAGACTGTGTTCCGTGTGTTGGCTGCAGCGGCATGTTGTGTTTTCCCACTTGCATAGGTCCACTCCTTGTTCCCGTTGGATATTCACGCTTTTTATAGAAACGTGTAACTTTGGGGAAAAGGCAGCAGTCAGTGAGGTTCGCCTTGCTGTTTGAGGCTGAACGATGATGGTCATGATGCTAGGTTGTCAGAAGCATACTACTCATCAATACAGGCGCGCGTTCCTACCTACAATAACGAATCTGCCGAGTTCCTCCACGACTTAGGTGTTACCCAAAGTTACCCGCTGTCACCCACTTTATTCAACTACACTACAGACTGGATAATGTTCCGTGCCTTTAATGACTTTCCATGGATACAGCTTGGCTACGTTTTCTGAGTCACTGACCTCCATTTCGCCGACAACATTATTCTTCTGGGAGCAGAGGCTGCAACTGTGAAGCCTGTCCTAAACCGGATTGTTTGCAAACTCATGACTGTTGGTCTGGAGTAGAACACATCAAAAACTAAGTTCTTCACAATTTCGCAAGAACCATCATCTAGTATTCACATTAATGGCCAAACTTTGGAACAGGCGCTTTACTTCAAGTATCTGGGGTCTACTATCCGACCGAACGGCCAATTCAGAGGTGAGGTTAAGTTACGCATAAACTGAGCCTGGGGAGCTTCCCTATCACTTCTCAAAATACCGTGATCTCGCAGCCAAATAAGCCTCCGTACGAAGCTGCGCATGTACCGTGCCTCCGTCCGCCCAGTCCTCATGTACGAATACGAAACCTGGCCACTAGGAGTAAACGATACAAACCGGCTATAACGTTTCGACCATTAATGCCTCCGCTATATGGTGAAAATCAAGTGGTATGACTGTCTTAAGTGCTGTTATTTTCAACTCTGTTTGAACGTCGAACGGCTTTTATCGCTTCTTCAAAGATGTCACCTACAATGGTACGGCCACGCTCTTGGTCGACTGGAGATGGAACCAACAAAAAGGAGTCTACTACTGTCACCCTGTTCAGACTGGAAATGTCACCTTGGTGGCCAACTGGAGATGTGGGTTGGCCCTATTAAGATGGACATGGATCGCTTAGGTCTTCAGTCAATTTTCAGAGTATTTCATTAGCGCAAAAACTGAATTTCACAGTGCGCAGACCTTCCTACAGATCGTAAAGCGTGAAAGACCGCAATCAGAGACATCCAAGAAGCAGAGTTTTCCTCTCGCAGGACCTAGTGGCATAAAAGTAAGAGTAAGTAAGGACCTTGTTGTACGGCGAGCCAAACTCACCACAGCACAGCGCCAAAGGGGGACTTTAGTAAAGCTTACGAGGAGAACCAAGGGGAAACCCACTGTGTTCTCGATACTGCTGCCACATGTCCGCGGACGCCCACTCCGCAAACAAGACCCCAACTTATTCACGATTCATCATCAAGTACTGATCATTTTCTTATGCCAAACTACGGAATACGCCATGAGACGTGCAGCTCTGATCTTCGCTAATACAGAAGACCGTTAGGCCATGAGTCAGAAGTAGGTGGAACGCAAGGGCTCCACGGCTGATTGTATTCAGCTACATCATCTACTGTGCCGAACTACCGCGTTCGAGATCTCGTGGACCAAAACGCGGTGAATTAATTGGACTAACTAAGGCTAGATGACTGGTTAGGGTTGGCACACTTCCTGTCATCGTCATCCCTACCCGTCTTTTGAGCAACACTTCCCTCAAACAGCAGCATACATGGACGGGGTTAATCTGCGAACATGATTAACAAGTGGCCCAAACCCAGTGTCTTTTCTACGGAGTGAGCAACGTAATGCAATAACCTAGGAGTAACCTGTGTCGTTAAAAACTAAGTTATCATTGGTCGGCGGTGGCCAAACGAATAAGGTCTTGGCGTTTGGACGTGAAGGCCGCGGGTTCGAATCCTCCCACCGCCAGTCAACTCCCCCACTTGGCAGTCTTCTGCTGGCCGCGGCCCCCTTCCTGAAAAATGATGCACACTGTTATTTCAGTAATAAAAAGGAGCAAAAGATGTTAGGGAGACATCGATGCTCAAACACGAGTCTTGTATCTTGTCTAGATCCAATTGCAAGATGGATTTAAATACTGGGAAATTCTTTCACTGACAACAACCTAGAAAAACAACTGCTTGAAATAGGTGGCCTCAAAAGATAAAGAAGTTGCCACCTTTATTATGCCCGGAATAACTTACCTACAAGGCCGATCAGCAAAGATTCACAGATTGTCTAAAGAAAAAAATGTGAACAGGAACCACAAGAATAAAACCACTTACGAATCCAAGTAGTAGAACATAATTCAGTGGAGTTTGATGCTTTTTAAACATCAAAGCAACCAGAAACCCGATAGAACCCGTGAAAGAGACCAACAGAAGCGATGAGCTAAAAAGTTCGTTTGTGACAAGAAAAAACAATACTTACCTTAGCTCAGTGGCACGTAACAATGAATCGCGAAACAGAAGCATGGTTCCGGCAAACAAGACAGTAACGACCAGTTGAGCGAATAGAATACCGTAAACTTTGCGAAGAAATCCTTACAGGCAAACAAACGAATAAGTAACCAACGAGTTCATACCCATGCGAATAGATATGTGAGCATTGACCACGTTATTTTTATACGCAAAGTCATTCTCTACTGGATGTCCCGTTTCCACATCAAAGAAAGCAGTACTCATGGCGAGATATCCAGAAAATTAGATTATTATATAACGTTCAAAACCTATAAAATGAAAGTGTATAGATTAGAGTTACGTCACGATGACCTGTTCACACGAAACGTACTGAAGCAGTGAGTAGGATTCACATACGCTTAATCGCGCATTTTATCAAGATAGAAAAGTAATGCTATCAAAGAGGTCCTACTTAGTGCAGATAGGCAAAACGCCCCACTTCAAATTTATTGTAATATGAGTGAATAACGAGGCAGATGGTACGAAGATAGAATACCGATGATACATATATATAAATATATATATAACACGATAAACGTTAGAAGGCGCATACTGAGTAATAACTTTTATTGTGATGTTTCGACCCGACCCGGGGTAAATATACACACAGTAGATTAACGAATGATAATCTCTCTCGTGGCTTATAGCAGTCTTTAATTGTAACCCGAAGCGGACGCTACTTCCATCTCTTCGGCTACCTTAACCCACCAGTTTTTAGGGTCATTCCTAAGGCCTACCGTCAACTGACGCTGCAGCTGTCGCCTTATCTTATGAACCTCTTTGCAGTTATGGAGCTGGAACATTTGCGACATTACACCATTCGAGTCTTCCGAGCTCTAGTGCCTTTGATGAACGCTAGACCTAAGAACACAGGCGATATGCCCTGCCAAATGCATAGCCTGTTTAATTTGATCCCAATGCTCGTCTACAATGATGCTCGTCGAAATTCTGAGTTCCTTGGATAGTTTCTGTTCGTAGCTGTTGCGAACAGTTGAATCAGACAAACATTCGACGGCCAAACGGATCTGTATCCTGCGTCGATGGCCATTCAGCTGCAGCCGAAATCACATGAAAACTAAAGCATGGTACGATTCGACGTACATGGTCCAGTATGACCTACAGTTCTGGACAGAACCGCGCCAACGGTAGCTTACTTCGCTATGGCCAATCTGACTCAAAGTACCTGTCGAGTTAGAGCACCATGTCGCTGTGCGACGCGAATTGTGTCGGAAATTCCTACTAGATAGGAATAAACGATTGTCTGCTCAGAATTGGAGAATTCTTTCCCCGTTATCTATTCGCTGAGCAGGCAAGGCGTGCCGCCGATACAATCAGTTTTCCAACTTGCGCACTAAAATCACTTGCTACCGCTACAATATCAGAGCGTTTGCTCTTCCGAACAAGGGTGACGAGACCATCGTAAAACTCGTCTTTTTGCATGTCGGTGCTACGGTCTGTTGGAGCGCAGCCCGAGATGACAAATAGACGGCGCTTAACACTACTATCCTTCCGGATCCCGACTCATCCCTTCAGTTTCAGGGCGCACACGCGACTGTTGACTGGAATCCAGTCTGAAAGGGCTGCCTCAGCATTCTCACTCAAGACTATTGCTACACCTCGTTGACCCAAGGCTTGAGCTGCTTCGCATCCTGAAGTGTGCAGGAAATACCTTAACGAGACGTTTGGCGCAGTCAGTTGAATTACTCCACTCGAATCCTGATTTCGTGTTTCACTCACGCAGCAGTCATCAACCAAGAGTGATTCAGTCCACTGTCAGAGCCAAATGCGTCTGTTGGCCAGCCTGCATTAAAGTGCGCACATCGAAGGGACCGAGATTCAGAGTCTGAAGAGGCTTGAGACAATGTGAGCTAGTAGACTAAAAACCGCCTGATACACTACTTGACAATGAACCGTTGAGAGTATCGGGTGTGTTATCAATGGAGATACTATGGGTAGATAGAGAAGGTAAGGAGATTGGGTTGGAGACAGAAGAGACAGGTTGAATAAACGAGAGGGAACTCTGAGTAGTAGCATACCCACCTGCGCGCGATACAATGGACATCCCGGTCTTGATTATCCTGAGCGCCGAATGATGCAGTATGGAATTCCTTTTAGACGTGCAACTCATGGCGGAATGATGGGCGGGTGCTGTGCCAAGATGTCCGGCCTCTAAGCAGAAGAACGATTAGGGTTCTCAACCAGAGCTTTTGATTGTAACAAGAACCTGACCACAAGGCGGCGGGACATAGCTGAGTGGAGGCCTATCTGCTTGGACCAATTATTCTTCTACTCGTTTGTCCCACCGAGCTGCTAACTCAGATCAATCCCCGACTTGGGAGACCAGGAGATCACTTCGTCAGGTCTCTACCCATTGATCTTCTAGGCATGATTGGATCTTCGGCTTGAGATAAGCCATCCTGTATCGCTTGTTGGATCATGGAGGCACGCAAGCTGTCGCACCACGTCAAGGTGTAGTCTCGTTGCGACAGACGCTGATATATACATATATACATATATATATATATATATATATATATATATATATATATATATAAACGTTTGTCAACGGGTCCTAGTTTGGATCGGAACGTCACAGTAAACGTTATAACTCAGAATATGCCTAATAACCTTTAAAATATGCAACCTGAGCTGCAGATATTCTCACTCATCAGTAAAACATTTGGACGAAACGCGTTCAACTGTGAGAAAATGAGAAGACTATTCCAAGCGTTCCGCTGTTGACCCTGAGCAACTGTTCTCACTGCATCATTGCATCAAGAACAACATTGTTCCAAAAGGTACCAAATGTAGGCCGCCTGTGAACTCGGAAAATGTCCGTAGGATCGCATATTCATACTGCAAACAGATGCATCGTGACTTGACCAACGAAACACATCGCAGGAAATCCGTAAATGGAAACCACTAAAGTCGATTCGAAAGGGACACATTTGACGCCAGCGCGATGGGAAGAATAAAAATGGTTATCGATATCACATCGAACACAAACTGCTCAAAGGTTAGGGACAGACTCGCCAAGAAATACGTTACACCCAGTCAAGCGAAACCTCAATATGCTGAACCAATCTAGAATTACTCGAACCACCCGATACCGCCAAGCGGAAAGTCCGTGCTACTAAAAGGACAAACATTCAATCGTACCAACGCCAAACATCCCAAGTCCGTCGGCTCCATGGAATCGGCGCCACGGAAGCACGCACCAACGGAAGAGACGCGCCAAAAAATACTAGCCAAAATCTATCAACAACTCGCGCATCCTAGGCGAAAGTATCACCTACCCGATAGCGAAATTAAAGCTGTAAAAACACTCCAAGAAGTCGAGAAACAGTCATACTCCCGACAGACGACACTGAATACTAAGAGAAGATTAAATTATTACTGGATGATAACAAAATCTACCAGCCACTGACAGGAAATCCAATCAAAGAACTTAGAGCCTAATTGAACAAGAAACCGAACTCTTCGAAAAAAGCAAGAAAATCAGTGATGAACAGTATAAACAGATGAAGCATGCAGATGGACCCGTCCGTAGGATATATAGACTTCCTTAAGTCCATAAGCCGGAGGCACCACTTAGACCAATTGTCGCATCAACAACAGTACCAAAATTTCAGCTAATCAAGTACCTTTCCCGTCTCCTACGTCCATGCCTACCACAGGAAAAAAACGGCACGGAGAGTTTTGCCACATTCCTGGATCCAGTCAGAGACCTCAAGTTAGAAGCGAAAGAAGCTGTGGTCTCATTCGACATCACATCACTGTTCACAAATACTCCAAGGCAAACGGCACTGGACAGCATCTACCGGAATGTGGAGTGGGATTCCAACTCATCAGATAGATCAGCGATGTCTACAGACGACATCGTGAGTTTGATAGAATTGTGCATGGAGACATAGCTCAATGAGACAGCATATAAACAAGGGACGCACATGGGATCACCACTATAAGGTGTGTTAGCTGACGCAACCATGAAACATTTCGAGACAAACGTATTTTTAAAAAAACCACCCACGCTTATGGATTCGATATGCTGGTGATACATGGGTTTTGCTACAAAAATACAAATGGACATCAATTCAAACAACACGTAAACACGATAATGTCCAGCATAGCATTCACCAAGGAGAAACACTTAACTCGACCGTTTCTCGACATACTAATTATGAGGCAACCGAACGGCAACCGTCTACAAAAAACCGACGACGGACCGCATACTCAATTTGAAAAGCAACCACCCAATTCGCCACTTAAAGAGCTATGTGCGTACCCCGTTTAACCGAGCTGACACACACTGCAGAAAATGGCACCTATGGAGAAAAGAGCAATTTACGTTGTTCGAACTGTTTGCGGCTATTGGATATCCAAAACTTTCATCAACGACCTTAGAGGCACAAAACAGAGGGAAAGGCCAAGAAGACCAAACCGATCCTGGGACACACATACACACGGGGAATATACGAATCGGGAGAACGTTGCCACAACAAGACTGCACTTTGACGTGATGTAACGGCTTGCTTGCCTCAATGACCCAATAAGCGATACAAGATGGCTTATCTCAAGCCGAAGATCCAATCATGTCTAGAAGGTCAATGGGTAGAGACCTGACGAAGTGATCTCCTGGTCTCCCAAGTCGGGGATTGATCTGAGTTAGCAGCTCGGTGGGACAAACGAGTAGAAGAATAATTGGTCCAAGCAGGTAGGAACGCGCGCCTGTATTGATGAGTAGTATGCTTCTGACAACCTAGCATCATGACCATCATCGTTCAGCCTCAAACAGCAAGGCGAACCTCACTGACTGCTGCCTTTTCCCCAAAGTTACACGTTTCTATAAAAAGCGTGAATATCCAACGGGAACAAGGAGTGGACCTATGCAAGTGGGAAAACACAACATGCCGCTGCAGCCAACACACGGAACACAGTCTAACTGTACAAACGCACTCTTTCAATCATTCTAATTCGACAGAAAATGACAGCACGATCGCCAATGTTCACGGTTCACTACCATATGCTTCAACGTGTCTAGCCACCTAGTTGATGAATCTTTCGGACCTCAACCAGGAAGATGTGAGACATAGGCTTTACCTAAGTTCGCCGTACATTTTGTNGTATGCTACTACTCAGAGTTCCCTCTCGTTTATTCAACCTGTCTCTTCTGTCTCCAACCCAATCTCCTTACCTTCTCTATCTACCCATAGTATCTCCATTGATAACACACCCGATACTCTCAACGGTTCATTGTCAAGTAGTGTATCAGGCGGTTTTTAGTCTACTAGCTCACATTGTCTCAAGCCTCTTCAGACTCTGAATCTCGGTCCCTTCGATGTGCGCACTTTAATGCAGGCTGGCCAACAGACGCATTTGGCTCTGACAGTGGACTGAATCACTCTTGGTTGATGACTGCTGCGTGAGTGAAACACGAAATCAGGATTCGAGTGGAGTAATTCAACTGACTGCGCCAAACGTCTCGTTAAGGTATTTCCTGCACACTTCAGGATGCGAAGCAGCTCAAGCCTTGGGTCAACGAGGTGTAGCAATAGTCTTGAGTGAGAATGCTGAGGCAGCCCTTTCAGACTGGATTCCAGTCAACAGTCGCGTGTGCGCCCTGAAACTGAAGGGATGAGTCGGGATCCGGAAGGATAGTAGTGTTAAGCGCCGTCTATTTGTCATCTCGGGCTGCGCTCCAACAGACCGTAGCACCGACATGCAAAAAGACGAGTTTTACGATGGTCTCGTCACCCTTGTTCGGAAGAGCAAACGCTCTGATATTGTAGCGGTAGCAAGTGATTTTAGTGCGCAAGTTGGAAAACTGATTGTATCGGCGGCACGCCTTGCCTGCTCAGCGAATAGATAACGGGGAAAGAATTCTCCAATTCTGAGCAGACAATCGTTTATTCCTATCTAGTAGGAATTTCCGACACAATTCGCGTCGCACAGCGACATGGTGCTCTAACTCGACAGGTACTTTGAGTCAGATTGGCCATAGCGAAGTAAGCTACCGTTGGCGCGGTTCTGCCGACATCGGAAACTGCGAATCATTGGGAGGTGCCTCCCCACCCAACAAGGGAATTGAAATTGCGTCGAATGTGATTTCTGAAAAAGGAAATGCAGGCGATCTCGACGAAAGCACTTATCTCCTTGCTTCATGATATTTGGAAAGAGGTATGTACTCCATTACCGTGGAGCGAGGCACTGATTGAACTCATCTTGAAGAAGGCTACAAAGGTATCAAGTTCGGTTCTGCCGTTGCCCAGTTTGCAAACGCAAGTTACACTTTGAAGTCACAAAGCACATGCCGAATCGAGCTACAGACCTCGAGAGTCTGTCTAGTGCACTTTGTGTACGGTCTGCAGGTTGGAACAGGCACACAACGAGGCCTGCGTAATCTAGGTCCCACGGTTTCCTTTCAATTACAACGTTTACATTTGCATCGTGGAGGATTGAAAGATCCTCTACTAACTTCCCTACTGCGAAGCTGAACGGGAATGAAGCGATGAGACTCCCTTGAAGAACCCCAGTATAACGTACATAATTTTTTTTGCATTACCATGATAACCTGATCAACACACGACAGCAAAGAACAAGACGCCAGTAGCAGGCGTCGCACAGCAGCACAAGGGAACAACATCTGCCGTCTAGCAGGATTCTGATACTGAGGTTCGCGCACAACGATTAAGGGCTAAACCCTCATACCCGTAGTCGCACAACAGAATGTAGTGAACCAGCTTCGCCGTCGAATGTGCAGTCAGATACAGAAGCGGAGTTGGTGCGGTTAGCCCAAATTGCTGGCAACAGAACAAGAGGAAGGGCGACCGCACAATAGGCCCGCACGTTTGCCGGCGCCCCACCAACACAAACTGGTTACTGTCTATGATACCGCTTTTAATAAAGCTATCGTTATGGGCATCCCTCGGTTTTGCCCGGAACTGCCTGGTTTGACGGCGTGGGCCACGGGCCTTGGCCCCTGTAATATGTTTGCATTGACTTTTTTACGCTGAAGCTTACGTCTTCGGCATTCCATACGTACCTAGAAACATCTCAGGAGGGAGTTGCGTGCTAGCAAGAACCGGATGTTCCGTGCAGCGTTTCCTTGTTTGATTTCCATGTCTGACCCAGGTGCCTGCTACCGAAGTAACCTCCTACCCCGGGACTTATTTTGCGTTGAATAACTACCTCATTTCAGGATTGTTAACGAGGCCTGGAGTCTCTGAAGCAGGCCGTTGAACCTTCGCACATACTTACTTTCGGCATGTTAGAACTGTTTCGTGGAGACGGCAGTAAAACATTGTGGATGGTTTTTCAACCTGTAGCCCATTAGCACCTGCTGAGGGGATTTATTTGAATGCTTTAGGTTCTGGAGTCCTGTGGTACGCCAAAAAATGTTGCTGTAGGTTTCTTTCGTTTTTCCCCTCGTCGCGACTTGAATGTCGCCCATTACCAAGCACCAAGATGCGCTGCACATGGTTTTGTTGACAGAAATTGCGGAACAATGCATAGGTAAAATTAGACCCTTGTCCGCATCAGGAAAACAAGCATCGTAAGGCGCAATGCTACCGGGAGATGTGATTGGGTTTGCTGGCACTGCCTCTGGCAAAGTCGATCATGCGTCGGCGCATATCAAGTAATGGGCGTCTTTAACATGCCCCAGGAAAAAACAATGCTTTTCCTAGACCACGGTTATTTATGGGACATCCATGTCGCGTTAGGCGGTTTTGATGGCACTTCGGTCGTTTCCGGGCATTTCGAGCAGTTGTGAACTGTGGCCATGATTTTTCACCCATCCCTTGCCATTTAGCATAGCTGAAAGCAAGTGCTTCTGGTACGTTTACACACGGGTGACCCTTATCAAACTGCCGTAATGCCATGCCATCCTATGTGACGCCATTAGGTGGGATTGGACATCGAAAAATGGGTCACGTCGGCGATACAGACTCAGTAAGTCACCGGTTAATAGGGTGAACTGTCGGAAGTGCATGAACTTGTGGAGATTCTTCACCGCGAACACCAGATCTGACTCGTCTTCTTCCTTCTATGTGTAGTTCCTTTCTGCTAGTCAGCGATCGTGACGCGCGCAAAACAGCCTTTAGGCAACTTTAGGAAACGTGCGAGGGATGACCGATACAACCGCGCAGTTTGATGCAAAAGCAGCTACAATTATCGGCAGGCTGAAGTTTGTAGTGAGTTAACGATTCATCCGAAGTCAGCCTCCTTATCAAGTCAACGAAGGCCGATTAACACTGATGTGGCCAACAAAAGCTCCACTCCTCTCGCAGCAGCTCACTAAGTGGATTGTGCACGTGACGGATATCAAGGAGGAAAGCCACATAAAGCCATGTTTAACCGAGAAATATACACAGAAAACGATTCCGTTAAGTGCCATCCCGTTTTTGTAATTCCCGTCACGATCCTTTCACAACAAGCATCAAACTGTTAAAGACTACTAGACCCCATGGTATGGGCATAAGTTATGGGAGTTTACTGATTAGTTTCAGGAATGTTTTTCCGACTGCGTTTAATGCTCTTGAACGTATTGCCCATCCATAAAGGAGGGCAATGGCGAAACGAACGAATAGGAAGAACTTTCCTCTGGTCCTTCTTGGTTACATCCTGATGTGCAAAATGCTCTGACATTAGCTTCAAACAAAAAAGGTCGTTTTACTCCTAGTCTTAATAATAAATTTCATAGTATTACGTTGAGAATGTACTCAACTTGGGGAATAAATTTTGTATTCGGTATGTGGTGACTAATCAGGTCGCTAGCAAATCGAACGGTTTATAAGAAACTAATGTGAGCAATCGAGTAAATATCCGGAATGAGCAGGAGCATTGGTGATCGAGAAGAAAAACTACCCGTCTTCTTCTCACTTCCAGTGTTTGAGATGGCTATTAGTACTCGCCTTATAAGGTTTGCAGGCATCGGCCAGATTCATTTTAAATGTTAGTCGGCATCTAGCATCAGCGGAGCTTAAGGAAATTCATTATTTGATATCCCCTTGTGTACTGATCAAACATTAAACAAACGCAGTGTCCTTAACAACGTGGCTCTCTACGTTTTAAGCTATACTTGTATTTTCTACTGTTTTCTCCTGCATATTATCTCATCTGGTTTACTTCCAAACAGTCTTGGGTTACTCAGCTCGTGTGGTACTTCAAGCATTTGCTTTGACCACGGTCGTCACATTTTGTCTGACGACGTATGCGATGCAAAGCAAACGAGATTTCTCACAATGGGGCGCGGGCCTGTTTGCTGGACTTCTGATTCTGCTTCTCGCCGCACCGCTAAATGTAAGTCACACTTCGGTACGGTTCTTATCGATCGTACTGTTGAGTGCACAGATTCTTGCCTTGACGGTAATTCATTGGACGACCAAATTCGTTGCTTTCTTCACTCATCTCGTAGGTGAAAAAGACCGCTCCCAAATTTTTTTTTCTCAATGCGCATTATTTAATCTTGCCGAGCTAATAAGTAATATTGGAAATAATGTCCACACAGGTAGTTCGAATCAACCCATTGTACGTGCAACCTTAGCTGCTATCAAAACTACTGTTCCATCCGCACGTACCACTGTGTTCTACAGAAAAGTTTCGTAACCCCTAAATCTCTGTGATGTCTCCGATTCTGCACGAATTACCACTAATTTTGTATATCATTCTGACGGATGTGGGCAAAACCTAAGACTTCTAGGGTCGGGCTACAGATATCTGAGTACCAAAACTCGTTCGTGCAAATCTTAATAAAACAAAATTGCGAAAGAAATTCGGAAAAGCATCGCCTCTTCTGGGTTTTGTGCCCACAATATCAAGTAACGGTAAAAAGGGTGGGTGTTACGCTTCAGAACAGTAAAACACACGAGGGCGTGACATCTTCGAGATTCCGTAACTTCCGTTTCTGAGTGGTTTTCAGTTCACTCTGTAATTCTTATAGTCCCTAATCTCCGTGGACGAGCCAAGGTCTGCAGTGCAGAACATACACGGCTTCCGATCGTGTGTTATGGATTACATCACAACCATACCGGGAAGTGACCCCCAACCGACGATTTTCCGTCAGTAGTGGCAGTCCGTTATATCTTGGTCAAGATATTCGGGAGTTCACAGCACGAAGGGTCCTAGATTTTCTTCTTCCTTTTCAACTTTCCATAGCAAATGTCCCACGCAATGATTTGTTTGGTTTAGTGAAGTTGAACTTCGAAGGAACAGTTTTCGACTTAGGGTATACCGACGATATCGCCTTACTTGGCTGACTTATTCGACCGTTGCAATTTCGCATTTCGGAATGTGGTGCGTTGCTGTGTTTATCAACAGTCACTTCGGCGCAGCTATCACGAAGATTAAGAGGGAGGGTAGGCTATCTTCCACTCGTGTGCACCTCCCTCAGCTCAACGAAGCTCAGTACTTCAACAGATAAGAGATCGAATATTCATCAGGTCGCTGTTCGTTATCTTGCATCCCGTGATGGAGGTCTGCCCTTACCCATTACCTTGTTTCGCATCGAATAGGCTAGTTGTCATGGCCAGTGTGCCTACTTGCGTGCACCTCAAACTCAATACTCATGGTGCACTCTAAATCGTTTCACATGCTACGGAACGGGATACCATTGCCTCTGATATCACTCGGTCCAACCGCGTAGGCCTGGGATAAACAACTTAGATGGACCGTACACGATGACTTTTTCTGCGCATGGTCTCCATCCAGGGTCATCTGAAAGCCGTGTTGGATATTTTATTTGTATGCGCAACCGAGAAGCGATAGAATCCTATCGATCCGATGACATTTGCTAAGGTGGCCAGGTATGGAGCACGTTTTGGAGTGATCAAGAAGACTAGGCATACGGAGATGCCAACTGTAGTATGTTTAGAAAATACTACGGCGGTCCTGACAGAAAATTCTCTCGACAAACACTATCCTACTTAGTGTTTGAATTTGTGTTGCTGTCCTGATGCTGGGCTGAAAACGTGGATCGGTGCAGCCGAAAAATGATCTAAATTGATTAGACAGCATGGACACTGTTGTATATATATATATATAT
>LUCM01003255.1:18563-43412 GCA_008360955.1 Fasciolopsis buskii | reverse complement strand
ATCTTTCTGTTTTGCTATGCTTATGTGTACGACGAACTGATTCGCAATTCATGCATCATGTCTCCGCGGAAGATTATGTCGTGGCCTGTTGGATCTCTACTTGGATATCTTGAATCTGTTTTGTTGTAACTTGCTTCGCGGTGGCTGCGGCAGGTGGGGACGGGCCCAGTGCAGAAGAATCGGTTCCTGAATTATGGTGACTTTCACACCACACGTACAACTCGCCGTGCACGCTCTCACGACCGTCTTGCGTCTTTTTCATTTGACGTGAGTTCGTTTTCGTGAACTTCGGGCACTTCGTTCATCTGGCCTATTTACTCTCAGCAGCGTATCATATCCCCCGTCATCTTGTGTCACATCGTAAACTTCTAAAAAGGATTCACTTGTCGGATCCTTTTCAACCCGCCGTTTTGTACGGAGGTGAACTTAACTGCTACCACCGAATTGATTCTATCCAGCAATTGGCATGTAAATGCCATTCGCTCTGTCTCTTATACACATCTAGATGTGTATAAGAGACAGATTTTATATTGCGTAATCTTCCCGAATCTCTTCTCCCTTGTCCTCTATCCTTATCGAAATCAGTTTTTCCTTGGATCGTCACTATTCGAATTCACTATTGCCGCAGGTGGATCTTTGCTGTTTTGCTTGCTTATTGTGTACGACACTTATCGCATTATGCATCATTGTTCCGCGGAAGATTATGTCGTGGCCTGTGTGGATCTCTACTTGGATATCTTGAATCTGTTTGTGTACTTGCTTCGGGTGCTGCGCAGTGTGGAGGCCCAGTGAGAAGAATCGTTCTGAATTATTTGGTGACTTTCACACACACGTACACTCGCGTGCACGTCCACACCGTCTTGTCTTTTCATTTGACGTGAGTTGTTTTGTGAACTCGGGCATTCGTTCATTGGTCTATTTACTCTCAGCAGCGTATATATCCCCGTCATTTGTGTCATCGTAAACTTCTAAAGGATTCACTTGTGATTTTTCACCGCCGGTTTTGTACGGAGGTGAACTTAACTGCTACCGGATTGATCTATCCAGCATTGCATGTAAATGCCATTCGCATGCTCTCGCAAGATTTCCAATCTGGCGTTACAGTGCTTCCCATACTACTGGCTTTGAACCTGGTAGCGTTTTGGTCTTTTCTTGCTCATAGTGAAAATAAATGACCTCGAGAGATAATGCAGCGTTTTGTATTAGTACTTTATAGTGGCAACGAGCGGGTCACATCCAGAATCACTCCGATCTGAATGAACTGGGAAATACTAAAAAAATCACAATGTCGTCACGATGTGAGCACAAAATCCAGACTACATTTTACGGAAAAATAAGTGAGTAACAGTTTTCGCATGGCGCTATCTTCACTGCACAAGAACTATATTCTTTGCAATCCATTTGCTCTTGATAATGGGGTTTTTTATTTATTCGAAAGTTGTTTGACAATAAGTCCTCCTGTGTGTCTGAAAAGTCATTTTCGGAAGTAAACTGCGGAAATTGGATTGGGTGCGAGCGCTGAGGGGTTATTGATCTGTTTGTTGCAACCAAATGAACGAAAATGTGGCACTAACTTTTCTGTTGTTTCATGAAGGACGGTGACTCTAAAATATCTTAACTGGACGACAGGTGTTTGTGGGTAAGCCGGGCATCTTCGACGCGCATAGGCGAGATCTTTCCAGCGCTCAAAGACTTAATTTTAGCGTTCAGGCTGTCACTCATGCATTTAGAGGTGGATTTCTTTCAAGGCAGTCGATGTTGTCCACCATTGATTTGTTCACGTTCTAATTGGTATGGTGTAAGACTGCCTTTATTCAGGTGTTCCATTTTTTGAATATTATATGTGCGTGATTGATTGGGCGGTAATTTGCAGGATCCATGTGCGCTCCTTTTTGTGAACTGAATTAATCACGGAATTTATCTGCTGTGACGAGTAATTGCGGCATCGAGTGGAAAATTTAAGGATTTCGGCCGACTAAAGTGGGATGTCGCCTCCACTCAGCGATAAGTCGGTCGGAGATGCTGAATCAACTCCACTTTTGAAACCAATTTTGATTTTTAACAATAAATGAGCTGCTTCATTCGAAGAAAATACGATTGTTGAGTACCACTCTCTAGTCGAGGTCGTCATGGAGTAGGAAGATTGCTGTCATTCTCCAGAGCAGATGCAAAGGAATCACCGAATGACTATTCAATCTCCCGTGGTTTGATTACGTAAATGTCTTTGTGAATGATATACGGGATCTGAGAGGTTGCGGACCTGGAAGGGGACAGTGGTGCGTTTAAGCAGTTTTGCTAGTGTTTCGTTTGGGTTGGGCTTGTCTAGCGATTGCAGCTCTTGCTGTTCAGTTCTGCTGTCCAGTCCCGTTTCTAAAGTTTCTTTGAACAATTTGTTTGCAGAAACAGTGAAAAATATTTTGTCTTGAAAATGTTCCACTGGAGTTCAACAACCCAGCAGTTTGCTTGGTGCCAATAAATTATTCTGGGAGGCACGCTTAGAATGCGCGACGGATTGATGGTACTAAGGCATTATGCAGGTCAGCTGACCAGCAGACGCTTGCACCTATCGTGTTAGGAAAAATGGGTGACGGTTAACGCTACGAATTAGAATAGTTAGGCGATTCCGGTCACCTCTGAAAAACGGCCTTGGGTACGATGGGGATATCTTTTCAGGATGGGAAATGTAAATGAACAGCTAACAGGCAGATGATCATGTCCAGGTAAACTAGCCCTAGTGGAAGTTTAAACGTGTGCTAATCCGATCGTAATTATCAGGTCAGTAAAATTTCGTTCTCTTTATTGGGTCAGTTAAATGTTGGATCTCACCACTATGATGAATAATTTCAAGGAAAGGGAACAAGTAATTTAGAGAGAAAGGCAGTAAACAGCAAGTGCCATGTGAACTAAAGTCTTCATTGATCAGCTTAAGACCTAATAGATCAGAGGTAGCATTTATTAGTTCGGTTATCAGCAAAAAAATGTTTTTGCAGGAATCAGGAGGCGACAGACGCATTCAAAAGGGAGGCTTTTATCACTCATCTCATCCCTCACTCAAACGGTTTCTCGCAAGGTGCTTACCATGGTACTCTGACGCGACGTAGATGGTATAGATTTTGTGATGTTGACATGGCAGCTACCTCCACGCTTGATTTGTTGGCATTTCCTTTGGGACCTTTAGCCGGAAGTAGATACGGTGCTGTCCTGAGTGTGATGAACCAGCTACGTCTCAGTGATTAGCGTGAAATAAGGATTTTAAAAAGTGCAAAAAGCCCGATATTTTTAATTTTCCTTGGTGAGCAGACATTTAATAAAAGCAGCTAGATTATTCCAGAAGATCCCTTGCCGCTGACTGATGTGTTGGTAGATGATGCTGGGTTTTTCATAGGTTCACAGTCTTGGGAGAATCAAAAATTTTAATTTCAAACGATATTTCATGATTTCCTGCTTCGAAAACTTGGTCTACTTAAGTTGCGAGAGCATTGCATCTATTGAGTCTGGAAGCCCCAGCCCCAGGAGTTGTGATTGGTTTTGAAATGTAAACGAACAATCAAGCGAATTTAGCTGCAGGTTAGGTAGGATACACCCGGTCAGTGGTTTGACATGTTATTCACTTCAGTTGTGGAGTTTTCTCTATACTTTCCAGTCAGCCTCCTATCAGGCCATTGCAGCATGTGCGTCCAGCGGTGACGTTCTTCGGTCAAACATGGCCCTTTGCCCCAGACATTTGATTTCGCATTTTCCGCTCGACGCCAGTGCTCGCTACTGCGCTTAAGCAAAACTTTCTAGCATTTGCTATTGTTTGAATTCTATGCGGTATTCTTTGTTATCATTGAATTGCATTTGGTCGCTAATCAAACTTAGGCAATATTTAGTCACGTATTCATTCGCACATCGGTGACCAGAAATGCGGGGAAGATGTTTATTAGTCGCTGGAGCATTAGAAGAGTTTTCATTTGGAGCAATGCGGCGGTGGCGTTTCAGGAGGGTGGATGAAATTGAAAAATTTCCAGTTTTCTGAGTGCTCTCAAAAGAAATGCACTCGCTCTATGGGGTAGGGATTTCATCTCAAGTCACGGTTTTTAATTAAAACCACTGGTTTGGGCAACAGCACTGATAAATGAAAGCTGGTCATAGTGTAGCAATCATTAGGAGAAGATGACGAGTGAAAACCACTAACGGGACCGGCTATCCTGAAGTCGCGGCGCAGGTGTTTGGCGCATAATCGCTGGTGCAATAATAGGGTTTAATTCTACGTTGCAATGCCTCTGTGATGTTTTCGGCGGTGATCTCTCAACTTTCGTGAGAACTGACGGGCAGATGGAATTAGTAAGGCCTGAGTATGGGGGTGATGCGGCAGATCGGCCGGATAAATCACAAAATGTAATATAGCAGTCTGATCTGTTCCATCTTTGGGACGACGGCGCTACTGTCGTTTGCCAAGGATCACTCTGCTGCTCTCTGCCTCTCTGGCCGGAGGCCCATGGAAGGCAATTACTGTTACATTTCGCAGTTGCCAATCCAGCTTAGATGTACGAAGCAGGCCTTCATTCATGCTAATATTGAACTAGGAACTCCCTGTTCCTATTTCGAGTTAGCCAGGCAATCCCCTCGAATGCCTTTATTATTGTGCATAGTGCATTGTCGTATGTAAGCTCCGACTGAGTGAAGCACTATTGCAACTTGTGGCTGTGGACGACGTTTACAGCCAAGCAGGGTTTGCTTGCCGACCAACCCCTGAAATGCAGTGTCCCAATATCTTTTTACATGGATTTTAGCGGAAGATGAGTTTTGAACTTTGTAAAATTTCATGGATGCTCCTGGCTGAATTTTCACTGCGCATGCCGAAGAAACAATGTAAAACTAGAAAACTAGACAACCATTTCGTGGTCCTCTCCTCCAAAACCATTTATTGTACAAGTGTTTTGCTTGGGCTAAACGCTGACAATGCACTGATAACCTTAAAATTCTCAGGTGAAGGTATCCGCTATTTTCTCTGAGATACCTACTGGTGATCCGAATTCCCATCTCTGATGTTAGAGTCTGCATTCCTGAATGCAAAAATCAGGCGCAGCACATCGTTTGGTCTGTAAGAGCCGACAACTCTGTTCCCTCATTTATGGAAACCAAATCTACCTGCAATTTATGCGATGGGATTTTGATTCGGCTCTTAACTGGTGCACGAAGCTTCTTGGTCCAATAAACGGCGCCGGCTTTTATTTAAAAAGTTCAAAAAGTGCCTTCTGTATGAATTCTGTGCCTTGGGTTGCTTAATAGAAATTGAAAATGAATAAGCATTCCAGACACTCAAAGCTGTTCATACTGTTCATGAGGGATAAGCCGTCTTTGTGCATCACTTCTAGCCTGTCATGCAACCGCCACAAATTTAAATGTGGCACGAGGCGATAATTAAGGCCTGCAAGCCCATCAGAGATGACTGTCAATAACGACACCGATCCTGTCGGACGACTAAACACCTTTAACAAAACAAACTAAATGTTTAGAGATGAGAATGCTGGTTGCTAGAATATGGCAAAACAATATCGGACTTATTAAGGAGATATAAAGAATGCCGGTGAGCAAGTACAACATTTCTCGGAACTACCAGGTGATTCCGCACATAAACGTCTTTCTAACTAGCAAAGCCCCGGGGAACTTGCGCGCTCACCCATTTAGTCTGAATGATATTAACTGTGACGGTTTATTAATCGGATTTCGCGAGACGCATGCGATATGCACGATCATGGTGGACATTTATGCAAGTCAAGAACCCGTCCACGTGCAAATGATGGAAACGTGGTGAAAACAAAATTTGACATGAAACGGAACAACTCGAGCCGTTTCGCGAAGTAAATAAGTTAGCAAAGCGCCAACTATGTTCAGTTCAGAGCCGGATTACCGCTTTGCGGCGCGTGTTGTAGGTGGCTAAATTAGTACCACGGAGCATTTTAACAAGCCCAAACTGGGCGAAGATGACGGACAAGGCCAGGAAAAACATTTTTGGAATGCTTCACAATCGGATTTAAGAAGTGCTGCACTAAAGGGGCTTGGTCAAACCATAAAAAACATCGAGAAGTACGAAATGGCAGGGAGAATTTGTAGAAAATAGAGGGCAAAAAAGGCAAAAGAGCAAACAGTGGATTCGCCAAAGAGATACGAAGAACCCCGGCGAGATAATGCAGTATTGCTCATATAATTAACAAGTTCTCCTATATTAATATCTTTACCGGGCACGTTTATTTGATGCCGGTGTTGTTTTATCCGGATCGTCTGCATTCATGCTTATATTAAGTTATTCCATCCTCCCTCATATTACCAACCCGACTTATAGGGTCTCATACTCTGCTTGTCGTAATATGTTTGATCATTACTGGTTCCGCTTTAATTCTTCAGTTTGCAATTTTTGCCTTCATACCAGCCCTATCTTTTCTCGATGCTCCCTGCCGTTGAAATTATCCTATCCACCGTGAATGTTGTCAGATTTGACCCGTTATTCAGCTCAAGTTTGGCGAAATCAAATGCCTGGGGCAAAGAGCCAGGTTTAACCGACAAACGTCACCGTTGGACTCGCATGCTGCAATGGCCTGATAGGAGACCGACTGCAAAGTGTAGAAGAACCTCCACACTTGAGCTGAATAACGGGTCAAATCTGACAACATTCGCGGTGGATAGGATAATTTCAACGGCAGGAACATCGAGAAAAGATAGGGCTGGTACGAAAGCAAAAAATTGCAAACTGAAGAATTAAAGCGGGACCAGTAATGATCAAACATATTACGATAAGCAGAGTATGAGAGCCTATAAGTCGGGTTGGCAATATGAGGGAGGATGGAACAACTGAATATGAGCATGATTGCAGACAACACTCGGATTAAACAAACATACATGGGAAATAAACACGTAGTGAACCTTAGAATTATTTGGAATTTCTCGTTTATTCATGTCTAGACCAACGGTCATGATCTGCCCCTGTGGTGGCCGTTCTTTTGCTTCCAATCCTTTGGTCCCATCTTCCTATAAAGCGGCACACTATTCCCATTACCACTTCTGCCTTGCCATAGTGACGACTTTACGGATCTTCGATGCAGCGTCTCCGTCCTATTTGCCGATGATATTAAGAGCTTGTTTGTTCAAAGTTCCTGGACAAAATTCCACAAGTTTAAATAGCGAGCCACTTAAAACCACTCGACTGTTGCTATAATTCTTTCCTGGTTTACTTTTCTGTGACCAAACCTCCTATTTGGCTTACAGCTGCTGAGTTCAGAAGTCATTCTCAGAGGAGATTAATCATTTTTTGGACTGAGAACATATGTAAATTATCTAGTAATTATTTTGGTTGTACAAATGGCTTTTCCAAACATATGAACTATCAGAATGCAATGGCTAGAGAAGTCTTCGGGCGCATATTTGGCTTGTTTAAGCTGCCCAAGTGTTTTTTACTAGCCTGCCTCTTTTATATGAGATAGCTTTTCGAGTATCATTCAGACATGTTCTCCAAGATAACAAAAGAGGACTGAGTATTGATTGAACGTCAAGCGCCCATTTATCAAGAAACTCGTTGGCTAATCCCCGTCAATTCAATATCGGGAACGATGTCTTCTGCTTCATCTATATCCATTGTGCCCCAGGCATGTACACACTAATCTTGTGGATATTCTGTACGCTGCTTTACCGTTCCGCTGTCCTTCACAAGGTGTGTAGAACTTGCTCCTCATTCGTCTCATTTTCTGCGGCACAAACCTCAGAATCGAAGTCCCGTTAAAGAACCTAGAACGGTGGTCTGATTTCTTTCTCGTCAAATACTGAAAGTTGCGCGATAACTTACTTACGGCTATTCGACAGTGTTCACCCCAACCGCATTTCCCTCGGGCTTTGCATTCAAAACAATGCAGGCAATGTGGTACCTATATACGGATGCAACATCTCATAGGGCCTGTATAAAAATAAGAGATATAGTTCAAAAGTGATAACTGATAACGGCAGAACAATGCATTGTCCACAGTGTACAAAATCAGTTGGGTGTATTCAGCCAACTTTGTATGCCATAGACATGAATGGGTAGATCTTGGAGTATGTTGACGCGGTCGATGAACAGCAATTAGGAGCCTTGTTGCCGTTCGATTTTCTTACCTCACTCTAGAAACAATACCTGTACACGCATTCATAGAGATCCTTGAGGATGTCCCAATCCATTGACGTTTAGGTATCGCGGATGGAGTAACCTAAGCAGGAGAACTCGGGGAGAACTTCACGAGAGTCCTTCAGGCTGACTGTGAAAACCCCAAGGCCTTAGCACCCAAGACTTTATTAGAGATAACTGGAGATTTGTTGGCGCCGTAGAGAAATTACGAAGCAGCCGGAGTGTTTGACCGACAGTATGCCCGATGGGCCAAAATGTATCCCTCCATTGACGAAGCATTATCGGTCATCTTTTCCGCCTAAGTTATTGATGGCCATTGGTAAAACATCTAAGCTCTAGAGCAACTCAGTCTTTGTGGCTGCACAAAATGGTAGTCCCGTGGGATGCATTAGACCACTCGGTCTAACAAGCCTCATGCATAATTTGATGAAAACCTTAGGTTGGACTTCTGCCAGCGCACAACTGTCAGATTTCTGCAATACCTCGTGAACAAAGGGGCATGACTTTCCAGCCTGCTGTTCCCCTTCGATGGAGCTACTCGGTGACTGGATGAGGGCGAGCATGTTGAACAAAGTTATCTTGAAATCAGCAAGACCCTGGATTAGGTGAACCGTTGTGTACCTCTTACCGCCTGGTATCAACTGGTATCCGCGAGCAGGTAACGGATGACCAAATTTTTCATTATTGGAAAGACATTCCACTTCGGCGTAGAATAACGCTGTTTCCCAAAGCCTAGTGTCATTATCGTTGTCGCACATGGATCAGTATGAGGTCAGCTCTTGTTTTCGCACTTCTTCAGCCTTCTATTGTCTACCTTAAGTCACACGGCTTCTTTGAGGACAATCATGAAGTAATTGGATCTGCGGAAAGAGAATGGCCGTTTTAGATTGCTCTGATGAGCAGCAGCGGAAGCCATTTATGATTGTGAAACCCCAAGAACCTCAAAGCAGTCACTGATCACGGGCTTTTTATTTTGAGCTCTGTTATCACGATTAGGGGTCAGGCGCCATTCATCACGCCAGATTTCAGGTGGATAGATCAGTGCCTCGCCGCAGCTCAAAAAACTCCAGGATAAACGCTTAAAATTAAGATACTTCCTTTTAAGGAACGTCGGAGTTGGTCGTGCTTATCGCAAGCCCATGTGAAGACAATGCTACGAATTCTGTGTAGGCTTCGCATCTCTCTTTTAAAATTATAAGTGAATGCCTCGAACGGGAGCAGCTATCAACCGCAGAACTGGCTGAAGTGAGGACAGAGTATCAACCTCGTGACAAAATAAATAAATGGACGGTAGAGACAGGAAACTAGATACCTTCTTCTTATGCATTCAGGTGTGTGCGCGCATTCTCGTGTGCACCGTGGAAACAAGCCGAGAGCGTCAACCCACAAAATAGTTCCCAGATCTTCGAGTTCATCCGAATCTGGACAGCGCAGATGGCATGGTTCATTTGGTATTACTGATAACAGTGGCAAATCGAACGATTCCGATAGCAATTATAATGATGATTGCAATAGCAAAGATGCAAATGTATGTAAAACTGATCACGATTGGCGAAACTCAACCGGCTGGATCGATTTTGAGCGGCAGATTCGAAGAACAGAAGCACTGCAGGAAAAGCAACGACGCGCAATCGCACGCGCACGCTTGTGACAGCAAGTGTGCATGAGAACTACTTTAACCAAACGAGCTCTTAGCTGATAGGTTTCATCGGACAGCCGAGAATGAGACTGCCTTCTGGCACGATAATGCACAAACATGATGCAGCACCCGGCAGGGGTAACCGTGTGACAGCAACGGAAACAGATAGTAGAAACAAGCATGCATTGGTTGGCTGAAGGATAAATTGAAGGAAAAAACGTAGCTTCAAATAACATTTTGTCCATAAGGTGGCCGCGAAAAGAACAGTAAACACACTTGGATAGTTTCACCACGCTGTCTAATTTGTCTGGACACCATTCGTCCTGACCGGCTCCATTATATCAGATTCAAGATCAACTGCAGCCGAATCACCAACAATCACCTGTGTCAACTGTTTGCGCAAATCTTCGTCGAACTCTTGTGGACCCGGCCGCATGATCGCCATTGACAGCGCGTCCCTCCTGATCGGGCCCCCGACGCCCTGTCCGACAATAACCATAACTAGGCCCACGACGTATTCCACCATTCCGGCCATATCCATTCCTCTCGGTGAACTTTTTCTGATGCGGACCAGGATCGGCACCATCAACGTGCTCACCAAACTTGCCAGGAGGATTCGAATATAAGCTCACGTAATGAAAGCCTCCACCACGAATTCTAAACGGACATCCGAAAGGATGATCTTGGCCCCAAAGTTCGCTTGGAGGTGGCTGTATTTACGGCTCCCCTGAAGGCCCACTACCATCGAATTGAGATTCTTCAGCAACCGCCTCACCTTAAGTAAGTGCACTCCGATGTCCCACGCCACTACGTTGCGAATGCCGCTGCTGACGCGAGGCTGCACGATTCGGTGAATTCCCCTGAGCACTGATGTCAATATCGGATCGGGCTTCACCGTAAGTAACTCCACCATCTACTTGGGGCGATTCATTCTCTTGGCCATAATCGGTTGCGCTCGAGTCACTTCAGTTTGATCTCATGGGACCATCATCCACGCCACCACGACGAAGAAATCCTCTCGGTTGACGACCACCCTGGCGCTTCCGCGTCCCATCTCCACCATCACTGGGGTCAGCCTGCGGGGCTTGTGTTGTGTCACTGTTTGCATTCGGTTTGCTGGTGGTTCGATAAGGACGATAGAGAGGTCCAAGACTTTTAACCGGTTGTCCGCCGGGTCCCGTCATATAAGTAGCTTCAATGCCTCGCTTGGTTTATGCGACCAAAACTCAACTTCCTCACTCGTTCTCAATGACAGAACCCGATTTGAATATGCAGATATTACCAAACGACGGAAAATAAGGTCTTCACCATCGTCATTTCGGCCGATAAACCCGTAATGGTGATTGGCGATGTATCAATTAACATATCCTTTGAATTTTCCAGCACAAATTCGACCCTGTGATCTCCCTCTTTTCAGTCTTATCGACTTCATTTGGTGGTCCAACCACCGCAGCGAATCTTTGAACTTCTTATTCCTCCTTCGAAATTATCAGTGAGTGTCTTGAACAGGTACAGCCTGAAAGTCATACTGCAGGTACATTGCTGATTTGGAAGCGCCCCAGTGTGCTGTTGAAGGGCCTTGAGGTCGTGAACGGTCTATCGTACCTTATGCTGGACTTCTGCTTTCGGCGGAACGCAACTCCCCCATACATTATCGCGTGGTAGAGTCTGATACAGCATGACTCAGTTCGATAGTTAGGTCAGAATGATTAACAAATGGAATCGGCTGTTTGGGTGTGAGCTTTTACGGATGTGGTATATTTCTCTAAAATTTCAAGAGACATGTTTGGTCGCATGATCAAGGGTTACAAAGGTATGGCACAACTCATTAAGAATCGCGGCTCGAAGATAATGGCAAAGAGGCGAATGAGTTAAGTTTGAACGTGGTTAGGCGTAATTTGATGCACGCAATTTTCAGCACATAGTTCAGGTAGCCCCAAACCTACAGATACCCCTAAAACTGCAGTTTTAAAGGTAGTTGTGGGTTTAGGGCTAACAATGACTACCTATTCAGCCCTGCCAAGCCAGCACAGCGGATAAGATGGCACGAGAAACGAGGATTA
Organism: Fasciolopsis buskii; assembly: GCA_008360955.1. Lineage (NCBI taxonomy): Eukaryota > Metazoa > Platyhelminthes > Trematoda > Plagiorchiida > Fasciolidae > Fasciolopsis > Fasciolopsis buskii. Next base: position 31,573 of record LUCM01003255.1, on the reverse strand, counting down.
CACAGGATGGAGGTGTTTAAAATCTTGGAGTTTGATGAGAGAATGAATCCATCAAGAGTTACGTAGGCATTTTCGCCAACCCACATTGGGAGAAGCTCAAAGTGGAAGAGGGAACAAAATACAAGGGAGGTCAAAGAGTGCATTAGTGTGAACGTGCAAGAAAGTGAGGAAGTGAGAGCTGAAGACCAATCCCAGATGATGTTCTCAGCAAAGAATCATTCCCAAACTAGAAGGCCAACCCATGATTTTAGGCCCCATCTAGTCCAATGTTAGCTTGTGTCAGGTTCATTAAGAGCGGGACATCCAGTAATTTTGCCAGCTTGGCTTCCAGCCGGATTAAATTTGGGCACGATCGCAGGGAACTAGGGAGTTTGTTGCACAGTTTAGAGTAAGCAACTATGACGAATTTTGCCCTGATCAATAGTCGAGTCAGGGTTATTCTTAACGAGTAAAATGTACTACGAAGCAGATACGGGGGATTGCCAGCGACATGTATGACGCTCGTAACAGACTGAACATTTTTACGGCAAAAATTAAACAGAAATGCGAGGTTTAATTTGACTCGACGAAGCCGTAATGGTTCAAGTCCAAGCAGCTTGCATCTGGCTCTGTAGTTTAGACTAGATGAAGAACCTAGGAGATTCCTAGTAAACGCCCACTGCACATTCTCCATTGCAATTCGTTCGACTTTACGCATATGCATGAAGACAATCTGGCAGTACTCCAGGTGGGGCCTAGCATGGGACTTGAAGGTGATAATTCTGCAGTCTTTAGTGCGGAATGCCTTTAAAATCATTGTGGCGGCTCTTTTATTTACAGCGGTCTGGCGGTGGGCTTACTCATGGAAGTTGAAAGAGCAGGATAATTGTTACCCCAAGTCCTAATCTGTGTGGCGCGATCATTGGCATGACGTTCATGGATGGGGAGCCCGGAGTAACATGGCATTTATGTTACTAGAGAACTCTTGTCAGCATTTGATGTCATATTGATTTCCAAGCCTCTCAAGCGGTAACCATTATCATAGAAGACACGCCCTTTTCTGTTATCACCATACTGCTTGACGCATTTACGGCTCTAGTTAGATCGTATCCACTTTCCACTTGACTTCTATTTCTTTCCTTCTTGTGGGACATGCCTTCATTACAATGGCATAAGGCCGACTGATACATCGTGCCCACTGCTCATGTTCCTAACAAACAGGTCAACACAATAATAAATGGACCAATCGTGCTCTTAATCTTCACCTTGCCCCAATTTTTCTGCACTCCGCATCATTCCGCTCTCACCAACGTTCTATCCATCCTTCGGTCTTGGTTGAAGCCAGTGGTTCAGCTGAATAACCAATAATTTTTCAGCTGGCTAAAAGATAAAGTTTCCATCAATAGTACGCATCCGAAGCATCATTTTGCAGTTTTGCTGCTGGACTTTTGCCTGGGCAGCTGATATACACATGACGACTGCACAAAACAGCAATCAAATATGCCGATAAGCTACTATAGCTTGATCATTAATCAAAAGTCCTATAACAACAACGTTAAGGTGATTAACCTGCATTATTTCACATATTTTCTCGGAATTCCAACAGACAAACTCCTATACGAGGAATCAAATCCGAATTTAAAGCTGCCACAGATTTCTTTCCTATCATGAGCCGTTACTTTCCATTGGTCAATATCTATAGCTGAAATGGCTTGTTTTGTGTCTGCCATGGACCTTCTAAAAACTTAGCCTGACGCCTTCCTCTACGCGGATAGTTTCGCCTGATCAAACCTAGACCAGGTGTCCAGTAAATAGGGTAAACATGGCATTGACTTAGGTCAGAGCATTCGTTTGTATCGTAAAAGTTGACGTCCAGTTTCCATTTATTTCCGTGTTACCGCAAACAGCATCATGCTGCCTTTTTTGAAGAAGCCATTGCAGTTCTGTCGCCTCAAACTCCTTCTCACACTAATTCAGTATTTGCCTTCTTCCTTAAAATATTTTCTGTTTCATGCCATTGCCATGATAGATATTTCTATCTTGCTTGCAATTCGGTAACCGAACAAAGCTTCCCACCAGCGGTAACATTTAATGCACAGGAATCAGCATATAAGATAGAATTCAATATATAAAATCTGACCAGAACTTCAGTGCTCTTCCCTCAAGTAGTATTAGGCCATGGAAATGATAATCTCTAGATCGGCATCAACCCGTCGGTTGGCCGAAATGCGGAAAAAACTTCGCGATAATATGGACTTGGCTGAGCTCCAAACTACAGTAGAGGAGCTGACCTGGGGTATGACGGACGTGACTGAAGTGAATGACAATAATATATTTCTCGATTTGGCGAGAGGCATGCGATGGCAAGATCAAATTTTACAAGGATAATGCCACAGTAAATGTAGATGATTGAAGTGGACTGGGATAGGATGCGGTGGGAGCAATTAATGATCGTTTAGAGGTTCACTGCGAAGGTTAAATGAGATGCTGCCCAAAGCAGTAGGGGAATTACAAAGCATGGCCAATGAAAAGCAAGAAAGTAGAAAACTCAATTGTTAAGGCCGAGAAATAAGTTACTGACTGTTTGCAAGTAGCGAAACAAGAGTTCATTCGTGTTTTAAGTGCACCTAAAATGTGCTCACTGCTGGCACAACAAACATGGACGGAGCCCGGGCGGTGGGATGCTGATGTATAGCTAGAGACACCCCAAACGTCGGAAGCGTTACGTTATATGGACGGAAACGTCAAGCTTGAATTAGACGGACAAGAAATTGGTAATGCGGTGATGGATAGAAGTGGTGAAAACCCAGGCGGACGTCAGACAAATTGGAAGTGAGATACGTTAGCTGACAACAAATGGCCAATAAATTGCTGAGAGCGGAAAAAGATTGTTTCAAAAAGTATCTGGGGAAATTTTGTTGGAAGCTTTGGATACGGAACTTCCAAGGATATTGGATAATATCTACATACGGTATGGTGCGTAAGCTGTACCGAGAGGCTCGTCAGTTACAGGAGGTTATGTGCATGAACACTCCTAAAATACAATAGGCAAGGAATTGTCGTCTATGCTGTCACTTGCATTGTCGCATCTTTTGATCCCAGTCAAACAGTACGGGGGGAATGTGAGGGCGCAAGCCTCGGAGACAGCAGCAATCACGGTTTTAATCGATCTCAGAAATGCGAATTGAGAATATCCAGTGCGACAATCCGCGTAGTTACCTTGACCGGGCAGAACAGGAATGATACGGATACAGATTCGGAATCGCCATACGAGGACAGAAGCGCGTTAGCAGAACGTCGTGCTGCGATGCGGCATCTGGAAAAGCAAGAGAGAAGTTAGTCTGGCCTTGGGTGCCAGGCTTGGGTTATGGTTGATGATTGGGATTCGCGAAAACATACTTACACCATAGTGCATCATATTCTAGAATAAGCAACGGTAGCAGTTTTTAGGCGTAGATGAATGTTAGGGGCTGCCAAGAACGACCTACTCCAAGCTCCGCAAGTCAGTTGAAGAAAGATACAACCGAAGTCTTCCGAACTTCAGAAGTTGCGGTAAATTTCTGTAACCGTGATATATCTCTCTGGAAAGGAGTTTTATCCGTAAAGATCTTGATATTTTTATAAAGCTTATAGTTGGCAATGGTTAACTTATTTGCTATAAACTCCTTAGCATAGTTTATCACGAAATTGAAATAAACTTGGACGGTTATTTTGGGGGGACTTTTTCAGGAGCCTAGAGCACAAATAGGAGTGGTGGGCCATATTACAAGCATTAGGAATGGCAGATTGGACCAGTGATAGTGGGAGGCGGTCAAGTATATTAAAGACAACGACGTTCCACGCATTCCCAATACTTTTGTGAGCTTATTTTGTTGTGGAATCAAAGAAGCACCCTGCGGCAGTGAGATTGCTGGCATTGGTGTCACTGGAAGGGTCAATTAAACTGAATAGCTGGGGGAGTTTTAGTGATAAGTCCTTCATCTGTTGGACTTTGATTTCTAGGACCCTTAGTCTTTTTGAAATATCCAGAGCTTTGGAACCAGAATTGATAAATTTGTCAATAAGCGGGAGTGAGCACCTTTTAGTGGAACTCAGGGGGTTTTAGGTGTTTTCTTAGTCTGCGGTGCAACGCTGAACCCGCTTTGGTTTTGCTGGTAAAGGCATTTTAGCGGTTGTCGAAAGCCACGGAAGTCTGAAATGTCTGTAGGATGCCATTTAATTTGGTTACAGATAACGGGATATTGTCAAGAAGTGCGGAAGCATGCATGTGAAAAGATAAATAGGCTAATCGGCAACTTTGCTCTCAAATGTCAATCCATAGACGGATGGAATATGTGGTTAGCCGCACAAAGGCCTTTAAAATGGGTCCAGGCTTGGGCTGAAATAAATTGACAGAAAAGTGAGCGAGGAATGAGTTCAGAGGGTTATGCTCAAAACCATTTAGGGAATATTTTCAACTAGGAAAAAGACCCTAATTTTGCTAAAAATACTGCAATAATACCCTAAATTGCAAAATTAACAACGAGAGGAACTCACTGTGAGGAGCGGTGTACCACATTCGCAAAGTTAACGTTTCAGTACTGAAATCTTTCCCTGGGCGTGACCATAAGATGGTCACGTTTATCTGCTGAAGTCCTTACAAACTATTTCCACTAGTACCCACCAACCATGCTGCCTCCTCTTCCCATGCGTACACTGGATGGCACCAAATCCTTGATTCCCTGCAACCACTTCTGGTCTGGCTCTTTATCGCCTACTCCGCAGAATTTGCAGACGCTCCGTTCGGTACACTTTCATTTACAATTACCCACCTTGAAATCCCAAAATAAACCTAACAATGCTCAATAGGCTTTTTTGGCTTAGGATGGTAGGTCGGAAGCCAAGGGAAACTTCAAAAGATCAGGAAGCCTTCCGGTTTTATTGCAAGCCAAATGTCTGCAACAAAAACTTCTGGCTATACTTGAAGTGAGTTTAGAAAAGCAAGAAATCTCAGCCCTATTACCGTCCAACCAGGCTGAGATTTCCCATCCTTCAATGTTTGTTCGAGGTCCAACTCGTCGGCCGTTCCAAATATCATCTTCTTCACCACCTTGCACACAGGGCTCCCTAGCCATTGGATATGCATTAAATATGTATACCTCTTCTACTTCCATTAGCTATAATCTTTCAAATTCGTATATTCACCTCACGCTGGCCTTGAGTAGGTTACCTTCCGTCTAATTCAGCTTTGCCGGCGTCATGTCAGTGGCGATTAATGCCAAGCCATCCTTCAGGCATGGATCTGATGGCTGCCCAACCATCCTGTTTCTGAACGTTGACCTATACATTCCTCTTTCCTTTTAAAACTGTTCTGCTTCTCCGTGTTGCAAGCTACGTCACCCTGAAGATTCAGTGCATCCATCGTTGTCCCAATCAACATAAGCAGTTTCCCGCATTACCCTGATAACTATTGTCCCGTTCACCACATTCCATGTCATTCTAGGCTTATGAAAAAGTTATTAAAGAGCATTTGGTAAGCTTCGCGACTGATCACCATTTTATCAACTTCTTCTAACACGGCTCGATGATCAGCCAATCATGCCTAATTTGTCAGTTTTCCTTCCTGAAGCTAGTTACCCAGAATGGTGGCATCCACTGATCGATGCTCGCAATCCTCTTATACATGGCGACGCCAAGCTACATGTGACCGGAATTAGAGCGCACAGAATAAAATATGCACTTTAATCGTGGCGATAGCAACGATGGCTTTCAACTCGTTAGCCTTAACGGATGCCATTCTCAATCCAGAGCTATTTCCAGTGGGGTTATTCAGGGCAGGGTCTTTGGTCTCCTTCAGTTCCCCTTGTATACTAGTAAAAATTTTATGGTTATTCTTCATGCCACACATCTCCAGTATGATGTTGACATTTTACCTGTCTGCTCATTTGAAACAGTACATTTAACTTCGCCATATCATTTGAGATAGTAGACCTGAAGTCTTTAGATAACTGGCGTTGTAAGTCGGTTATGAAGTTCTTTGATGGCATATGATTTCCAAGCCTCTCAGGGTAACCATTACATAGAAGACACGCCCTTTTCTGTATCACATACTGCTGAGCATTTACGGCTCTATTAATCGTATCACTTTCCACTTGACTTCATTTCTTTCCTCTTGTGGACATGCCTTCATTACTAATGGCAAAGGCGACTGAACATCGTGCCACTCGCTCCATGTTCCTAACAAACAGTCAACACAATAATAAATGGACCAATGTGCTCTTATCTCACCTTCCAATTTTCTGCATCCGCATCATCCGCTCTCCATGTTCTACCATCCTCGTCATTGGTTGAGCAGTGGTTCAAGTGATAACCATAATTTTCAGCTGGCTAAAAGATAAAGTTTCCATCAAGTACGCATCCGAAGCATCATTTTGCCAGTTTGCTGCTACTTTTGCCTGGGCAGCTGAATACACATGACGACTGACACAAACAGCAAGTCAATATGCCGAAAGCACTATAGCTTCATTTTAATCAAAGTCTATAACAACCAACGTGAAGGTGGATTAACCTGCATTATTTTCACATATTTCTCGGAATTCCAACAGAACAACTCCATAGAGAATCAATCCGAATTTAAAGCTGCCACAGATTCTTTCCTAATCATGAAACCGTTACTTCCATTGGTCAATATCTATAGCTGATAATGGCTTGCTTTGTGTCTGCCATGGACTTCTAAAACTTATCCTGACGCCTTCCTCTACGCGATATTTCGCCTGATCAAACCTAGACCAGGTGTCAGTAAATAGGGTAACAGTGGAATTGGACCTAGGGTCAGAGATTGTTGTATCGTAAAAGTTGACGTCCAGTTCCATTTATTTCCGTGTTACCGCAAACAGCCAGTCATGCTGCCTTTTTTGAAGAAGCATTGCAATTCTGTCGCCTCAAACTCTCTCACTAATTCAGTATTTGCCTTCTTCCTAAATATTCTGTTTCATGCCATTGCATGATATATATTCTATCTTGCTTGCAATCGGTAAACCGAACAAAGCTTCCACCAGCGGTAACATTTAATGCACAGAATCAGCATATAAGATAGAATTCAATATATAAATCTGACCAGAACTTCAGTGCCTCTTCCTCTCAAGTAGGTATAGGCCATGGAAATGATAATCTCTGATCGCATCAACCCGGGTTGGCCGAAATGGGAAAAAACTTCGATAATATGGACTTGGCTGAGCTCCAAACTACAGTAGAGGAGCTGACCTGGGGTATGACCTGCATAAAGTTACCCGCTGGTGAAGAGCTTTTTCGTCTTACCGATTGCAAGCGAACGAAATAGAATAAATCAATCAATGGCATGAAACCAGAATATTTAAGAAGAAGGCAAATACTCGAAATTAGTCAGAGCAGTTTGAGGCGAAGAAGCAATGCTTCTTCAAAAAAGGCAGCATGACTGCTGTTGGGTAACACGGGGAAATAAATGAAATGGATACGTCTAACTTACGATACAAACAATCCCTGACCCTAGTTCCAATCCAACTGTACCTCTCTATTAATCGCACGAGTGTCTAGGTTTGATCAGGCGAAATATTCAGTGCGTAGAGGAAGGCGCAGGATATAGATTTAGAGTCCAATGGCAACACAAAGCAAGCCAATTTCTATCTAAGTGAGATAGCTCAATAATAATAATATTTATTCTCGATTTGCGCAGAGCATATGCGCAGGCAAATACAAATTAATTTAACAAGGATATGCACTGTAATATGTACATGATTAAGAAGTGGAGCTGGATAGGACGGTGGGTACAATAAGAGTCGTCTAATCCGGAAAGGTAAAGCTATGCTGCGAAGGAAAGAGATACGCCTGAAAGTATCGGGGAATCGAGCATTGCCAATGTAAAGGCAGAGAAGTAGAAAACCTCAACTCTTTTAAGGACCGAGATAATAGTTTACTGGGACTGTGTTTGCCAGTGCGAACAACGAGTCCTTTCGTGTTTAATGCACTAAATTGCCACTGCTGCCACACAAATATGGACGAGACGCCGCGGTGCATGCTGTGTAATAGCTAGAAGACACCAAACGTCGAACAGCGTTCACGTAATGGACGAAACGTCAGCTGAGAGACGACGAAGAATGTAATAGCGCGTGTGATTCGGATTAAGAAATGGTGAAAACCAGCGCGGAACGTCAGAACAAATTGGATGAAATACTTAGCTGACAACAAAATGGCCAATAAATGCTAGAGAGCGAAAAAGATTGTTTCCCAAGTATCTGGAGGAAATTTGTGAAGCTTTGGTACGGAACTCCAAGGATATTTGAAATATCTACATCACGGAATAGGTGTAACCTGATCGAGAGGCTCGTCAGTAAGTGGAGGGATGAGTGCATAGAAGACGCCTAAAATACAATAGCCAAGAAAGTCGTACTATCTGCCACTTGCATTGGTCGCATCTTTTGATCCCATCACAGTAACGGGTGGGAAGTGAAGGCGTTGCGCAAGCCCAGTTCGGACGGACAGAGCAGCAATCACGGCGTTTTAATCGATCTTATCAGAATGCGAAATTGAGATATCCAGTGCGACAATCACCGCGGTAGTTAACCGTTGATCACGCCAGAAAAGGAATGATGACGGTAGCAGATCGGAATCGCAGTACGAGGACAGAAGCGTAGCAGAACGTCTGCCTGCGATCGCGGCATCTGAAAACCAAGAAGAGAATAGTCTGCCTTGTGCACATTGGTTATGCTGAGATGGATCGCGATAAACATACTTACACACTAAGTGATCTATTCTAGAATAACAACGGTAGCAGTTTTAGCGATAGATGAATTTAGGGCTGCCAAAGAACAGACCTAACTCAGCTCCGCCAAGTCAGTGAAGAGATAAGATGGGCATGAAAGCGAGGAGTTAACACAGGCGGTGTTTAAAATCACAGGACTTGATCAGTAGCATGGAACCTACAATAAGTACGCTGACATTTTCGTACTACATCCACATTGGGAGGAATTTTAGAAGTTAGTTGCTCAGGGCCATTAGGTAAGAGGTGTACATACTAAAGGAGGCAAAAGTACATTAGTTGGGACGTGTGATTAAAGTTGAAGAAGTGGAGGGAAGCCGAATCCCTGAGTGACCTCACATAGAATCGGATCACAAAACAAAATCGATCCAGTTCGTAGGCTCGCCTAGTCCATAATACGTTAGCCCGTTTCAGTAAATTAAGAACTGTGACAACCAGTAGCTTGCAGAGGATTGAACGGCACAATTGGCAGACCGCAGGGAACTAGGGTGTTTCCACATTAGAGTAGGCAACAGTGAAAATTAGCCCTGATCGATAGTCGAAGTCAGCGGTATTCTTAACCAGTATTATCTACTACAGAAGTGGATATTAGGGAGGACTATAGGCGTCCTCTTCGTGACGTGATGAGACGGTTTGAAGTAGAGTTGACATTATTATGTGCAAAGAATTAAAAGAGAGACAGTCAAAAACATGGCTTAAAGTATAACTCCGATTCAAAGCCCACAATGTTCAAACCGAAGTTTGCCTATCGCCAGCGGTCCGCATCCTGGTCCTGTAGTTTGGTCCTAAAGAGGAAGATTTCTAGGAAGTCATTCTTCTTCACATTCTCTGATAGCAATTACGATCGAGCTTAACGTACATATGCAGCCGAAAAAGCCTGCTAAGGCCTCTTGGTTAGTTGGCTGGTCGGAGTGGACAGAGATAATATTGCAAAGAAATATTTGCTTAAAAGGTCGTCCGCCGCTCAATCTGCGTTACAGAACGAAAAAACAACATGAGGCGCCACATGGTTTGTGCACAGCCTCGTGGGATTTAGCCATACGATTTGAACTACTAAGCTAATAATATATCTATATTTGTAACGAAAGAGGCGTACCCTAACACTTCGGATCACGTGCACTTCAGGGAAAGGTTTAGCACTGAAACCTTAAATAGGAGTGCTATGCGTAAAAACTAGATCAAAGATACTTCGGAACTTGTGGCGTATCAATGCCTGAGATCCATCCTCAGCGTGCGTCAGAAAACAAAGTTGATGGGTAGGTGGAAGCCGATAAAGAGGACCAACAAATTTTGGGAAGCATTCAAGAGTCACCTGCAATTATCTTACGGCTGGGAAGGAAGACCAGCAAGATAAATGAAAGGCTGGGTAGACTGACATATAGGAACAAATTTCGCATTTGTGTCGGTAAACACATCCTACTGTAAATGGAAGCCATCGTTAAATTGACCAGAAGCCAAATGTCGTCACGGGATAGAATCAAAAGTGGGAGGAGAGGAACTTGAGGTGGCTGACATTTATAGTAGGTCCTAGGCAGCACCATCCTTACAACGATACTGACCTATTGGTTTGAAGCGTATGATCCGCCATTGAAAACGTCGAGTGGAATTGATGTCATTTAGCCAAGTCGTCTGTTACCAAAATAAATATAGAAGAGTTTAGCTCTATACAGTTACAGCTCCCTATTATGAGCAGGATGCGAGAGTTCAAGAGGAGTAAGGAAAATCACTGGAACATATTAAGCCACTTATTCAATAAGGGTATTCGGCGAGTTGTGAATAACAAGGATAACATTAAGAGGTGGATAGTGCACTAAAGCTGTGAAAGGAGTAATCATGGAGTTAGTATATACGGCCGGCGAAAAGGCTCCCTTGTTTAATAGAATTTGTGGACTGAAGACCCAAGGATAGAAGAAACTGGGACTAATGAGCGGTTGTTTAGAGGATGCATGTGGGGATTTGTATCCATGGGTGTAAAGTGTTGGTGGCCAAAATTGGGTTCACTGTCCGGTGGACTGGCAATCTTGGGATTAGTGGGGAGGGGTTTAGGAAAATGCGGAGAAAAAGCCGGTTGGTAGGTATGCCGCCATGAATTTTTTGGGAAAAGCGTTACTTCAGAAATTCGTGGAGTCAGGAGAGCATGCTCTGCTAGAGAGCAATAGGGTAAGGCTCTGACAGAGTGGTTGGTAAAGGTGTAATCGTTATATTTTAGGCTCAAATGGCGAAACAAATTTATCAAACGTTGCCAGGTTAGCCTGGAAGGACCCGGGGTAAAAGATCGCGCAAAAACTTAATGAGATACAGGTAGATTAGGCGTGAGAGAATTGGACGTGCAATAGATAAGAAAAGGGACGAAATTTGACGTTATGGGATAAGAAATCCCTCATTAGCTTGGCCTATCAGCCTATTACCTTCCGATCGCCTCAGTATCACTATAACGTTATTTTTCCACTCTGCTATATCACTGGGGCATTCAGGGAGCGTTCTAGGTCCCCCCTGTTCTGCCTATACCAGTTAATTATGTCTCACAAGTTATTCGTCTGGCACACATTCCTGTACGCGATTACATTAAAATAGGCCACTCTTTTGAGGCTGCTTCAATTGCTCCACTCTTGCATACTTATCATGAAGACTTAAACTTATCTTGAATAACTGGTGTTCCAAGTGCTATGAAGTCCATCTCTGCTGACAAAAGCTCTCTGATTACATACCCCAATTCTCATGCCTCTCCCCGGGTGCCTCATCCATAAACGCATGCCAATCACCATTGTACTCACACACACTAAAAGGACTTAGGGTTGCAGATACTCCTGCTCTTTCAACTCCTTGAGTAACCCAATAGACCCGCATAAGCTAAAGAACGCCACAATGATCTAAGGGCATTTCGCACTTAAAGTACTGCGAATTATCACCTTCAATGCCATGCTTTAGGGTCCCACTTCGAGATGGCCATATTTTACGCATTAATGCGTAAAGTCGATACGAATTGAATGAGAATGTGAAGAGAATGTTCACTAGAAATCTCCCTCATTTAGCCTAAACTACAGCGCCAGATGCGAGCTGCTTGGACTTGAACCATTGTGCTCGTCGAGTTAACTTAAGCCATAATCCTCTTTAATCTTGCCATAATAATGTCAACTCTACATGACACAACGTCACACGCGACGCCGATAAGTGCTCCCATAATCCACTTCGTAGTAGTAAATACTCGTTTAAAGAAATACCCCTGATCGACTATCGATCAGGCGCTAAATTCTTCACATTGCCTACTCAAATGTGGAACAAACTCCCTACCCATGCGGTCGAGCAAATTTAGCCCAGTTCAAAAGCACATCTGGCAGAAGCTACTGGCATGCTCCAGTTCTAATTCCAGCTGAAAACAACGGCGCGCTTAACATGGGACTAGACGAGCCTACGAAATGTAGAATTTAGTTTGATGACGACCTTCTATCTGAGGTCACCCAACATCAGGGATTCGGCTTACACCGTCCAACTTCCTCACTTTATCACACGCCCCACTTATTACTGTTTTGTACCTCCCTTGTAAGCTGATGTATACACCTTCACACGAATGGCCTGAGCAACTAAACTCCTTAAATATCTCCCAATGGCTTGGGTAGAACGAAAATGTATCCCCGCCCCCGCGACCCCCCGCCCCGGCGTACTTTATCTGTAAAGAATCCAAGCTCTGATCACAATCGTAATATTTAACACCAGCCTGTTATCCTCCTCTTCAATGCCATCTATCACTCTTCACATGACTATGGCGGAGCTGAGAGAGTCGGTCTTTGGCAAGCCATAACACTCCAATCTACGCTAAAACTGCTACCGGTGCTTATTCAGAATAAGAATGCACTATGTGTAATATGTTTTCCCACGCGATTCCAAGCATCACAATAACCCAAGCGCACCCAAGCAGACTACTTCTCCTCTTGCTTTTCAGATGCCGCATACTCCAGCAAGCAGACGGTCTGTAAGCTTCGTGTCATCGTAATGGCGATTCCGAAATCTGCTACCAATTGTAACATTTCATGTTAACTGGCCCGGTCAACGGTAACATACGCGGAATTGTCGCACGGATACTCATTCGCATATATTCTGAGATCGATTAAACCGTGAAAATGCTGCTGTCTCCGAACGGCTTGCGCACCCACATTCCCCCCCGTAATGCGACTGGATCAAAGATCGACCAATGCAATGCAGCAATAGACGACATCTTGGGCTATCTGTATTTTAGGAGTGGTTCATGCCAACATAACTC
>LUCM01003253.1:0-17194 GCA_008360955.1 Fasciolopsis buskii | reverse complement strand
AGTATCACTGGAGCTGTTGATGCGACAAGCTATTTGAAACTTACGAATATGACCGTCAATTGTCTACCTTTACTTATTCTCACTTTGTTTTCACCCCAGAAGAATTGTGTTTGGAAATTTTAGCGGCACAACTTGATCATTCAAATCCCAGGACGACGTTTATCCTAAACGTACTGTACTTACAACTTCGAGCAATGCATCAGGCGTCTAGTTTCTTGATTACCTTTTGGCTCATACAAGTCAGCACCAGTCTGATCGTTTGTTCCTAAAAATCGTTTTTGTTTTCGCTCGATTAGACTCATTTTTCTGGCCCCTATTTTTCTATCGACCAATGTTGGTCGGACTAGACACGATTAACTCCAGTGTGATGGGTTCGTCCTAATTTTGTCCATCGTTTTTTTACTTTCCCTCTCGCTCTCTCCCATACACGGAATACGCCACATCAAGTAGACGCAATAGAATTAGTAGTAGTAATAATAATAATAATAATAATAATAGTAGTAGTAGTAGTAGAGGTAGTAGTAGTATTGGTGCACTGACATGAACAACAGTACGTTTTTTGTAAGTCCCACCACGGTACTCGTTCGGGAAACAATTCCAAATGACCGTTCTGCTCACAGTACTCATGACTGGACGGGAATCAGACAAAACATTTTTGTAAGACTTCGGATGTAACTGTTCTTTATCCATAATTGTGTTGGTCAAGTATCGATCTTGTATTCATACTGAAGAGCCATTGGTTGACGACACTGTAAAACAGGTTTGACTTTTTTGACATTAATACGTGGCAATTCAGATTGCTTGGTTAAATTGATTGTTTGGTTGAATTAACCGTAATTTGGCTATTGTTGCGTCGTTTTATGGCGTGCAAAAAGGACCGGTTGGAATGTGCTCATCTTTTTTCCCTAGTAGAGATTACTTTACTTAGTTACCAATAACGCATGCTCTAGTGTATGCATTTGTTTGGATGAGGGAGAAAGGTGGAACAAATAAAGTTAGGTAAAACTATGATTTACTATAAGAACGAATGCGACTTCAGAGGTCTTCCCATTTGTTGTTATTTTCCTGATAGAGATGATATTTTTTTTTGAAAATGGCATGTATATGAATGGCTTTTCCCTAGGTGCACGCGCACACATCGTCTGGTCGTTTCCGACTTGCGCAAGACCGTCTTGGTCGGTCACAGTAATATATGGGATTTCATTTTTCTGTCTATGGTATCATCTCCGTGAAACTGATTTATTGATTTCATTTCAGTTCTTACGGTAACATTGCTGTACTCTGATTTCTATTTTGTTTATCAGCAATGATGATGATCGATTTCCAGTGTAATTGAATCGAAGATCACGACCCTTAGTCGCGCTTCCAGCGCGGTTTGTCTTTATCTGTCCTCATTCCGTAACTATCGCGTTTGAATTATATGGGCAGTGAATCTAATTCCTGCTGTGAATACTTGGTCTATGATGAGCAGGTATCGTACTAATTCCAAGGATAGTTCTTTAGCTTTTTATTGCCTACTCCAACATGAATGGTGTGACATTGGTGCTAGCTTGGCCTCCTGGTGTCCGTCCGTTTGCACAGGGCCATTTCATATATATATATATTTGTATATATACATATATATATATATATATTTAGACGCAGAAGTGAAAATTGCTGAGGGCGTTAATTCGGCGGCCCGTTAGTTTTCTTGATATGTGCGTGGCATGTGCTGACTCCCAGAACATTTAGCAAATGGATATTGCCAAAAGGAAATTTCTTCTCTTATATTCATCCAAGTTTGCTTATTCTTACTGGAATTTAGTGAAAGAAGCCTTTCTAACGAATCGAAATAAGATGCACTATAGATAGGGGCAATTTTCCTTTTTAGTGATGGGGATTTCCCCCCAATTCTAAGAAATTGAATAATGGAAGAAATTGATAGTTTCATCGAAAGAAGCTCCGTATAACGCTTCACTAGAATTTAGTGGATGTTATCTTGACTAAAGTGGTTTTCGTCCAGTTTGACGCAAGTTGTATGAGACCACATCTACGTCTAGAGTATGTTCCATATAAAAACACCGTTACCTGAATCTTGATGCTATCCAAAATATATTTGATTTCTTAGCGTCGTGATTTAATGAGCCATCCGCTACGTGGATGGTAACTTTGAGACTGCTAAACTTTGCGGTTCACGGGGTTAAAATAATTTCGCACTCCATTTGTTGGGACGCCATATCAAAGTGAACACAAAAAAAAATACCGATAGATCGTGGCAGATTGGTTAGGTACGGCTTATTATTGGAAAGTTTCATCACTTCTCGCTGAGTAATACGAATGCAAGCTCGATATATTTATTGTCCTTTTGCTGTTACATACTAAAGGGAAAGAGGATTGGATAGATGTACTCGTCCGCTCTGTTTGCGCGGTTGAAAGTGTGATTATGGTGGACCAATTGATCCGTCTTTGTGACCTTGGAAAACGGAGTAGTTTATACGTTTCATCATAGCTCAAACGTTCAATGAAGTTTGCGAGTAGATAGCACGCAAATTAACCTTTTATGTGCATACTGTTTGTCGAGCTGATCAAGGGCATGGGCTGAAAGCGACACGGTTACCGGTCAGTTGTCAGCCGTTGTGGTTTTTAGCTGATGCGACTGGTCGTACAAGCGAACGTAAGAAACAAAGAGAAACTACGAATCGAGGTTGTTTGTGTATTTCGAAATCGGACTAAACTTCTCCGAATTATATACGCAGTTTAATAGCCTCCATGTTGGCGTTAGGCGAGTAACAATAACCTCCATCAGTGCCCTTGGTCAAGAAACCGTATCGTCTCTGGAAATTTTGCATTCTGAGTAATTCGACTGAACTTCACTGAAATTTTCTTGTGGAAATTGCCATGTACGCTAGTGGTGCCTGTCACCATCAACGACAACGGGTGACTTAATCCTTAGTATGAAGTGATATATATATATATATATATCTAAAATAGGTCTTGTCGAAACTCGTGCAGCATGCTCCCGATTGAGACTTTCTGACCCCGTTCATTGCGTCATTTGAGCTTCACGAACGATGGATGTCCTTGATGCCGGTTGGTCTGTTAGCTACTTGCCAGGATTGTCTTTTTGGATGCCACGTAAATCCCTGAGATGCCAGCTGAACAGAAGCTTGAGAGATGATTACAAGTAGTGATAAATAGGGAAACGGAATGCAATGAATTACACTGCAGCTGTCAAAAATATTCGCTGACTTTACCGGATGATTATCAGTACGGGCTTGCGGAAAGCCAGGTGTAATTGAAATGATAAAAGGATCCAGCAGCTCCACTGATTCATCATAAAACAGTGTAATCTACAGCGTTTGACAGATCACTTTAAGGAATAGTTTGGTTGGCCCACCGCCACAGTGAATCTTGAACTTGTGTCTGCAAATGAAATAGCGCGAGTAGATATCAGTCCTGCATCAAAAATGGTGGTCATCAAGAAGACAAGTTTTTTAAGAAGACATAAGACATCCAGCCCAGATAGATTGTCCCCTTCCTTTTTCATGAATGATGGCGAAATTCTGGCATTATTGTTGTTGTTGGAGAATAGAGGAATCGATCCGTGAAAAAGATCAGATTCCAAATGATTGATATGAATCGATGACTATACCTATTTACATGACATGGAATTCTCCTGTGAAAATCACCGGCTGACGGGTGTATGCGTGAGAAACAAGCTAACTCCCAACCCTATCAAGGTGGTGTTGACCACAACTCTACTCTGAAGCTAATTTTATGACACAGCACACTTCCTCTATGTCCATGGTTTCTGTCTTTCATGATCTGAAGTTGGCATTGGTATCATTTGACCTTCTGTGACAATGCCTCTCCCTGAAGCGCATATCATATAAATTTCTTTTCAATTCTTGTATGCATAATGATGGGCCATATTAAAAGGGAGACAGTAACCATGCGAGAGGTGGCTGTTTAACGTTCACAATCATAAAACGACAGTCGTGTGTTCGAACTAATTGTCATCTAGATGACACTAATGCATACGAATCGGATATTTGACTACTTTTGGTCTGATACATTTTTGTGCAGTCTCTCAGCTCACTTCCCGAAGCATTTTTATCTCTCACTAGAGTCTCATTTAATTCGTTAGGATCGTGAATGGATGATAAATCTATTTAAGAATCACATGGTGATTCGTCGGTCAGGCAAGGCTAACCTTCTGAAAGGGGACATAAGACCCGAAAGTATTGGTTTTTCTTCTCAGTAGTATGTTCCGCATAGGGATGGATGAACAAAATTTCAAGCCTTGCCTGACCGACGAAAATCCTTCGACGAATCACCACGTGATTCTTCAATGGACTTATCATCCATTCACTCCCTAACGATTCAAATGAGATTCTAGTGAGAAACTAAGAAAGGAGCACACTATTATAGGGATAGTTGGACAGAATACTACCAGGTACACTATACCTGAAGAGTGGCAATAACCGCGAAACCGGTCGTGGGCTTCCGCAGAAATGTTCATCCATCCGTGCTACTGAGAAGAAAAACCAATATCTTAAACAAGATTCTGAAACTCCGACAGTTCAGTTATGGCGAAAGACCCCACTTAATAGCCGCCAGTAAAATGTCCCAATACGGGCAAAACCTGGATAGTACCACTCTTCCGTCTTATCTCATCGACTTGCTAACGGAATTTGCTTCTATCAACTCACAATGGGTCAAAACTAGAGTCCGTCTTAGGAAGTTTTCTTGGTGGGTATTATCTATTGGCCGCCACAAACCAGCTCTTGAAGACTTTCTGGAAAATGCGGGAAGGATAACGGGCTTTTCTGTTTGCTGTTATTTTACTTATACCGTTCCAGGGCACTAGCGTTCCACCCCGCGACTGAATCAAAGGCTGCTTAACAAGCATACCTGGTCAGGCGTTTGCTCATTCGGTCACATACGTTTTGGTCCCCGTGTGTTTACGGGCCCACCAGTTACCGAGTTGAACACAGTCCCTCTCTCTTTAACCTACTGCTTTAAAATGAAGATCGTCGGGAAGGTGCGTTCAAAGCTTTGGTCTTATAAGGGAAAAGTGATCATGCCGTTCTCCTTTTCAATTGGCCCACAAATATGCTTCGAAGAAGAAGCCTCTGTTTTTTCGGCAGAACTGACCTTTGGAAATTGACTAAACTGTTAGCCCTCCAAGTTGACCGGAACCTGAACTTGCATACCTTCAGGCCACATAAACGACTGCACGGGGCAGGTTGACTCCCTGTTTTTCCGATGAAAACAGTTTAACAAAAGAACAGACCGCATCTCCCCGTTTTATCAGGCACCTCCTTAATGAATGCCCCAGATGGTTTCTTCGGTTCTAGCCGACCGGACTGGAGTCAGAAAGAAAGCGAATTCAGACATATTCGCAACCTCTGCAAAACCGAGATAATAAAATCACCTCGTATCTCAACAACAGATTCTCTCTCGAGCATCGTCAGACTTGCGAAGGTAGGTGACATCAAGTGCAACACCTCTTGCGTATTGGTTTGGTGATGGAACCTCAACGAACTCTACTCCTTGGGTAGCAGATATCGTTAAATCCGATTATCTGCACCCCTCTTGGATGCCTTGCTAACGTTACGGTTTGAATCAACATCAAGACCAATGGTAGCTGCATGCCAACCGTCAAAGTTGACCAGAAGGCTGTAGAATCCAAATTTTCCTCTAAGAATGCATCGACTATCGTTTTGATGTGATAAACAACAAGCATCCACGTATATTGTCAGACCAACGTGTATGTGTATGAGATATTCGTGATCACTGTTGGTCATGAAGATTCGGTTTTTACTCTAATGTTCTCCGAGAGTTCAGTCCTCACGAATTTCGATTACTTTGGCGGTGGATTGCCACTCGATCCTGCTCGGTTTGTTTCCACACCTGACCTATTGAAGCTTCATGCAGTTCTATATCACTACAAATCTCAATGCCTTGATTGCGGGATTGTCCCCCATTTAGAACGCTGATGGCGTGAGGGTTGTATAATAAATAACAGAAGTCCGAAAGTTGTTACTTGTTTTGTTTTACCTCTGTACCGTTGGCATCTGTTGCTGAAATACAAATCAATCGGTCACTGGATGATATCGTTTGTTGTCGTAGTTTGTCCAGGTTAATCAATGTCAAGTTGTCAGTCAACGTGTTAGGCAGTTGGGACTACCATGGATTTGAATGCAATCAAACTTCCATTAAGTACAAGCTAACGAGATATTTTTGCTAGCCAGATACGAATATATATATATATATATATATTTCTAAAATAGGTCTTGTCGAAACTCGTGCAGCATGCTCCCGATTGAGACTTTCTGACCCCGTTCATTGCGTCATTTGAGCTTCACGAACGATGGATGTCCTTGATGCCGGTTGGTCTGTTAGCTACTTGCCAGGATTGTCTTTTTGGATGCCACGTAAATCCCTGAGATGCCAGCTGAACAGAAGCTTGAAAGATGATTACAAGTAGTGATAAATAGGGAAATGGAATGCAATGAATTACACTGCAGCTGTCAAAAATATTCGCTGACTTTACCGGATGATTAACAGTACGGGCTTGCGGAAAGCCAGGTGCAATTGAGATGATAAAGGGATCCAGCAGCTCCACTGATTCACCATAAAACAGTGTAATCTACAGCGTTTGACAGATCACTTTAAGGAACAGTTTGGTTGGCCCACCGCCACAGTGAATCTTGAAATTGTGTCTGCAAATGAAATAGCGCGAGTAGATATCAGTCCTGCATCAAAAATGGTGGTCATCAAGAAGACAAGTTTTTTAAGAAGACATAAGACATCCAGCCCAGATAGATTGTCCNTATATATATATATATATATATATATATATATATATATGTCTCACCAGAATCGAATCTGTAGCATCAGGAGTGTGCATGGAAGCTCTTCGTTGAAGAGTCCACAGAAGAACCACAGTTGTGATTTGTTGATAATTCTTTGTCAGTTGGGCTTAGCCAACCTTAGAAACAAGGGCAGAATGCCCCAGAATATACATATGTATATATATAGAAGCAGCAATTAGTATCTGGATGCGTGAACAAAATTTGTCCGGGAGCACACGACCGGTTTCGCGGTTATTGTCGCCCGTCAGGTATGGTACCCGGTGCTCTCTTGTCCAAACATCCACATACTTGTACACTCCGAATTGATATGTCTCACCAGAATCGAATTTCGTTCATGCATCCAGATACTAATTGCTTTATATATATATATATATATATATATATATATATATATATATTTAGAGAGAGAGAGAGAGTACGGGTTAGGAGACGTACGATGCATTATAACGTTTATTTTGGGTTCTTCGATCCAAACCGGGACTCATCGAACGTGAATGAGTGATTATTTGTGACCGGTAGCTCCGTTTGTCTTGGTGCATTGTCAGTCTGTTTATCTCTATTCTTCATCATGGGTCTTGTTAAGATGATGCAATGTTTATCACTCGCTCGACATGGCGACTGAACGAGTTATTCGAGTGGGGGGCTTCGAGAATCAGGACCTCCCCCTTCCTCTTTACCCGACTAACTGCCTTTACGTTGTTGATATTGACCTCATGGCCTATTTGTGTAAGATGGTTCCATATCTGTAACTGTGGGTCAGCGGGCCGTAGGGCTAAGCTATGCTCGTGCAGGTATGTACATAGTTGTTCGCCTAACTCCCCTTCGTATCGTCTATCACACCCGAGGCAAAGGATAGCATTAACTACTCCTGATGGGTCTTGCTGATCGATGCGATCCTTTCCGTTGAATGGAGCACATCTCAGGGTGCCGGTCGGTTTGTGTTCGATTGTGATATCCATTGGACGTAGGATGCGTTTGACCGCTTCGGATGCGATCGATTTGGTCCTGTCTGTACTTGTCCTCTGTTTTCTGCGAATATAGGCGTTGATGAAAAAATCTGATTTTTTGTTGGCCGCAAATAGCTTGGACAACTTACATTGCTCTAGCTTCCATAGGCGCTGCATGCTTCATTGTATAACCTCCCAATGGAACAAGGTGCGCACACAGCTCTTCAAGTGCAGGTTGGATGGTTGTTTTTGAAATTGAGTATACGGTCCATCGTCGCGGGCTTTTTTGTAGGCGATTATCTCTATGCTTCCTTTTTTTGCCACATATTAAGTGTCGAGGAACGGTAGCATCGAGTCTTTCTCCTCCTCCTTGACGAATGTTATGCTGGGCACCATCGTGTTTTGTTATTGAAGGAATTGGTCCATTTGTGCTCCTACTAACGCAACAAGCGTTTCATCAATGCATCAGATCCAAGATGTGGACGGATTGAAAGAGTGCGTTTGTACAGTTAGACTGTGTTTCGTGTGTTGGCTGCAGCAGCATCTGATGTTTTCCCGCCCGTGTAGGCCCACTCCCTGTTCCCGTTGGATATTCACTTATTTTATGGAAACGTGTAACATCGGGGAAAAGACCAGCGGTCAGTGAGGCTTGCCTTGCTGTTTAACGCTGAACAATGATGATGATGATGATGTAACGGGGACGGTTTGTTTCTAATCGCTTTGTCTCGAAATGTCTTATGGTTGCATCGACTAACAGGCCTGATAGTGGCAATCCCATCGGTGTTCATCTTATCTGTTTGTGCATTTCTTATTGGACTATTGGTATGTTTCTACGTTTTTTTTTCAAATTCATTATAGCTGTAGACTTCGTTGTTCTGTCTGATAAGTTGGAGTCCTTTTCCATAATCCACCCTATGCTCTCTACGCTCTCTAATACCATTTGCCTTGGAGTATTTGGGAGCAATTATTTGAAATCGAACGAGACCATAATTTCGTTTGCTTTTAAATTGGGGTCCTTGATTAGTTCTAGGAATCTGGTAGAACTGCTCTTGTCATTTTGGTCCTGTGATAGGTCCGAACGTAGGAGATGGAAAGGTTGCTAGCTGATAGTTTGGTGTTGTTGATGCGACCATGGATCTAAGTGGGACCTCCGACTTATGGGCTTTAGGAAGTCCCTCTGTAGAATTTATTTGTTTTTCACTGTTCCTGGCTGATTCTCTTCCTTCATCTATGCTTATATATATATATATATATATATATATATATATATGATGTCCGTTGCTTTGGTTACACCCCATGTATTTCACTTCTGACTATGACGACAACCAAAAATATACTGAATCAATGCGGTATTGCTTCTCGTAAAACATGTATGAATTGGGCTGAATTGAACATAGCAGTCCACCCCGCTCGATTTGTTCAGTCATTTGGGTGACGTAGCTAAATGCCCAAGTCAATAGCTTTCCTACATTGGGAATATTTCTGCTTCTCCAGTTCGTCTATCTTATTTTTCTTTCGAGTTTTTCTTCCCGACTATTCAGTGTTGTGAGGTAGCAGTCAAAATTGGTGCACGTTATGTTCATCTCGAAGTTGATTGTACTGTGCCTGATTTTACCATCTGTTAATGGGAATGGGTGGGAGGGACTAGCAGGTTGACAGAACGGTGATTTCAGGCGTAGAGAATGGATGTATCTGTAATGAACTAAAGAACCACCGAAGTGCTAGGCTGCCATTTACACATTACAACCATCTCACTGTCTCAATAGTACGGCCAGTATCACTGACACTTGTCCGCCTTTTCTATTGCAACAGCTGTTTACTGAGTAGCTTTAGAAAACCGGGATAGTGGATAGTTATCCCTTCTTGGTCATGTATTTTGGGACATTGGCTTTCTGTTTCTTCACTCATGCTATTCTGTCGCACTCGTTTAAGTATTTGTACTTCCCATTTCGATTGCTGTACTCTTCATCTCTTAGGTGGTCGCGTGAAAAGCTGGAAGCGACGGTGGTTCGTGCTGACTGACGACAGTTTGATCTACTATCTCACACCAGATGTAAGTTTCCTTCGGTTTGGCATTGTGTATCGTTTATTGAAACGGTGACTGGTGCATCCATTTCATGCGATCTAGTGGTTGCATTCTGTCATTCCTTTATATGCCGCTCCTGTCCTTTTGTTTTGATCATTCAATAGCTTCCTCGTTCACTGGCACTATTTTATCATCAACTTGTCGGCAATTTGTCACACTTGACATGTTACATTCATCTTATCGGTGATTTATTTGTGCCGAACTCGTGGGCTGTGTGTGGACGCGCCTGCGTGCACGTGCGTCCATTACAGTTGTCACAAACGTTCCTGTTGGCGCGGGTCATTTGATCGCAAAGCATGGCACGCAATTGATGCAGCTCAGCGGGAGCTGTTCAGGCGTTCGTGACATTCTGCTTTCCGAAAGTGAACTTAATCTTGACACTGGATCAACTTGTGGGATTGCCTGGGGGGAGAACGATGTCTTCTGATGTGGCCTTGTGTCTGATCGACTAAATCACATCATGTGAAAAGGCACTCACGTGTAGGTATATGCCTTTCCGCTTGTTGGAAAGTCATATCTGTTAGTGCATCTGCTACCTGTACGTTTGCTTGGCTGTACGTGAATGAAATGGAGGAATCACAGACTATTTTCAACACTGGGTCCCCAATTCGATGTGTCGCGGATTCCTTGCAGTCAGGCAGTCAGTTGCGGATCCAAATAAGATGCATATTGTGCTTGCCATTCCTCGTCCAATTTCATCACTCCTCGGTTCGCATTTTGTAGGGTTCTTTGCCAGTTGAATTTCCACACCAGCTAACCTTGTAATCTCTTATTAGAATTTGATGTCCTGTCAATTAAAAATCTAATGAATTGAAAGGGACGCTGAAAGATCCACTTTGCTGGCAACGTCAATCGGCGATCGTGGAATGTGATGGCACTATTACGATTTCGGTAACTTGTATGTAACTGGTAAACCAATAGTGATTTACTAGTTCCACCGATGTTATTTTAATATGCATCCTTACGGCAAAAGCTCTCGGATACAATATATCACTTAGTTTGTCGTATCGTCGATCGTTCTTATCTGCCCATGTGTCATCCAGTATTCGTCTCATTCATTCATTCATTCATTCTCATCGATGTTGATTCGGAGATGTAGTTTTTTAATTACTACACGTTTCATGCATGAAAATAGTGAAAGGGGCATGCATCGGAGTCTTTAAAATCTACGGAGTCCCTTGGAAGAAAATGAATAATCAAGTGGCTTGGACTCATAAGGTCTCCATAAATCAAGGATTATTGGGAACTTATGTGGTTCTGTACTATATCAAGTTTCAGGGTCACGGTGGTCAGTCTCGCCCTCCCTCGTGTAGTGTGTCTCACAGGCTATGGAATGTGCCTGTTCCATTATACTCATGCTTCATTGAAACGGCGTAGTAACGAGTTGGGTGTCAGTGAGTTCCCTTCTTCCACCAAACAGGCTGATGTGCATGCCTCTCGCTGTTAATCCAATTCATCAGTGAACGCTTTCCCCGGCATACTTATTGCGTCCCATACCATGTAAACAGCTATTTTTCGACGGATTAGACGCTTTGGAGCTGGCTTCGAAGGTTAAGCTGATTATTTCCAAATTGAAAAAAGATCACTGGCTTTATGGGGCTAATTGATTATGAAATTTCTAGTGGTTCAGTATCGGATGAAATTTGTTCACTCACATGAATCGCTTAAAATAGTAGAGGACATACAACACCATTCGACCCCATCAACGCACGAAATACTGATAATTTCAACTAACCGGACTACGTCTGTTGGCATTGTTCATCATCAGCCGAATTTCGCCAACGACTGTGTTTGCGGTCGTGGATTCCGACCTCTGCAACTAGTTATTTGGCTGGTTACGTCATCACGCACGCATGATGACCGACAAATGAATCGTCATTATCGTTCTATAGAGATTATTATCGTCACGTTTTTGATATCATTTGCTAAAGTTCATTCCTTACTCCTTGCCTATCCTGGGGGTTGGAATTCGGATTTTTACACCTGCGGTACGTTTCAATCTTTAACAACTGAAAAATGTTTTTGCCATTATGTTAGATCTGGATTCGTGCACCCATTATGTGTTTCCTGAATCGGTCCTCCGTTCTGACCTAACTAATGAACACCAAAACGCTCGAATTGAGCTCCTTTCTCTCACTCCATCATTCTCGGAAAGATCGGCAGCCGATGTGTCTATCACTCGATATGCAATCGACAAGAATTTACGCGAACAATAGTTCATAGCAGATGCCGAATAAGGAACGACGTTCGAAAGTATTTTTTTTTCTCTAGGCTTAAACTGGAACAGTTTGCGACCAGATGTTCCTTATCGCCCGTTTCTACTGATTTGCCCTGTTTGTTTCTATCCGCGTTTTCCGTTGCTCATTGTTCGTGGATCGGTTGGTTTTTCCATTCAGTCTCGGAATTTGTATTTGGCCTCCACAATTTTCCCGCGCACCCAGTGTTGATTTCCGCCCACTCTCATCGGTTTTTCGGTAGATCGAAATAGGCAAAGTTCCGAAATTCCATCCGGTTTATGCCCGATGACGATAGGGATGTGTGCTGGTTTCTGTTCGTGCTTTAATTTTCTGTTGTCGTTGCTGTTGGATCTATCGATTCTCGTGGATCTAAGTTACTTCAATTCCTGGTGTGAATGTGAGTAGATTTTGTTAAAGTGCCTACTGATTTGATCCGGTCCACAACTCCCGCGTTATATTTTCTTATCGTGAATAGTCAGGTGGCACGGCGATTCGGTCTAGTTTACCCATTCACCAATCTTGAACTTCGCTGCTCTGGTTTTCGCCATCAGTTTGCATATTCATGTGTGTGTGTGTGTGCCTGTGTATGCAGGCAAACGCAAGCAAAGAAATTGCTCAGCTGCGACTGTGCCGATGGATCACGGTTGCTGTCTGTGTCGCGTAGTATCTTCAGACCTTCTACTCCGGTCTCGTTGCCCCTCCATCCCTAAAACATTGTTTTAAAATGCTAAGCTTACTGGGAGAAGTTTTCTGCCTTTTTGCTCCCGCGATAGGCCCGGATCTGTTACCCAGCTAGCTGCATTTTTTCGTTAACAGTGAAGTCTGCTTGCGGATATGTCATACGCATACGAATCATCATGACTTGTTTAATTCGAACGCTCAATCCGAAGACCCACACACGGCTCTGAACAAATTGCTGACGTAGTGCTTCTAGCGTATATTCAGGTGTTGTCCCGAACTGTTCTGAAGCTCATTTAGTACACCGTTCCGAAGCACCAATCGAGTTGCCGTAGTCGGATCAATAAATATGCTTTCGGACTCAAAAAAAAACGGGAGCGAAAAACAATTTCACGATAGTCCTCCTAATGTTCGACCACAGTTCTGTCGGTCAGTATTTTGATGCGTCGAACAAACAAACAAACTTGCTCGGACTCACACAAATTTCAATTTCCTGCAACCCTCTGATATGAAAGTAACAACTGATAGAGCGGTCCGCCATGAGAGAGATGCTACATTTTAGAAATCCACGGTTGTCCGTGAACCAATTATTGCATTAGTACAATTATTATTGTTTTTTAATTTTTACTCGCACAATACTGTCGCTGCAAACGTTTGTCCTCGACAGTGATAAGTTGGTTCTAACGTCCGGCACAGTCTATGGTGGGGTGAACCGAACAAATCACATAAATCTATGTAGCATGTGAACATCAACTCGTCGATGCTTGTTCCCTCTGTGTTCTTCATCATCTACTTTGATTTCAGTTGGACTTCAATGGGATCGTTTTATGCGTTTGCCCTTCGAAGTTTTGGCTGTTTGGATAATTCACACTAAAATCTTGCTTGCTAGTTGAATGAAATCACACTGCACGCGTACACGAGAACCGAATATCATCGAACTCGACCATGTATGCTCTTCGATCGAATTCTCAGCTGTTGTTAATTCGACGCTGTATTACTCACCAATGAGCTGGGATTAATTTTATATTGTCGCCATACGTGAAGCTTTGTTATCACCGCGGGACTATATGTGAGACGAAATCGGATAGGAATTCAAGGTATTAGGTCTTTTTTAATGCTCGAATGATTTTCGTATCGCTTGCTCTCATCATTCAGAGATAAGGATCGTCCGGTCCCCTCGACGCTTGTTTCCTCCTCGCAGCGAATAAACGAACGGACCAGATATCATCATCATCACCATCATCATCATCATTATTCCCACCATGCCATATTCCTCTTTACAAAGGAGTGTAATTCGATACAACCCTGAATATCAGCTACTTGACTGTAGAAAATAATCCACTATGTGATATCAACGCTCAACTTGCCATTAAGAAACTGTACAGCTGTTTCGTCCTTGTTAAGGATCCTCAGCAGTCTATATTAGCGCACCCGAGCTGGGATATAAACCCAGGACGAACAATTCGGGAGCGGTGGAGGTGCTGAGGAGTCCCAGAAACAGTGAAACAGCTGTACAGTGCTTCCAAGGCGAGTTGAGCGTTGATATCACACGGTGAATTATTTCACGAAAAAAATCAATCTACTACTAACACAAAAGAAATTAGTTCGTTCAAAATTGCCTTAGTGATACCTACTACCAGACTCTAGCTTTAGCTGGCCACATTGACTACTGGATACTCCGCCACTCGTTATCACCCGGTTTGTTCCCAGGATTTACCCATAGATGCTGTTTCATCAGTGAATATCCCAATATTAGAGCTACCCCTATAGATAATAGAGTGTATCTCGTCTATCAAAGCCATCTACGAGGACGGATTGCTGAGTCTCTGAATAAGGTGATGTCTGTAACCACTCGTCGTGTTCCATCCTCGTTGAAGTCATCATGGCTTCCAGTGAGAAGTTAAGTATCTTTAATGTCCCACTCTTTTAGGAGTGGAGATCGACAAGAAGTCCACTTTGACTGTCACAGTAGTGATTCATGTAACACTTCTCGTCAGTTGACTAAAGCTAATTTTCAGAAAGAAGTTACTGACCCCAATTTCGGGGTCACTTTTTTCCCGAATTTACGACGTTCTTTCTGTCGAATCAGGATAGTTGAAAAGAATGCGTGTCTGCGCAATTAGTGTTTTCCGTGTATTGACTACTACGACGTTCTTCTTTTTGTCTCATGTTGATGGACTCTCGGTGTAATTTGTACATTTTGCAACGGGTAGCATGATGAGAAAGGCGGTGGTCTTTGATGATGATAAATATTGTTATTTGGATAGGTGTATATCATTTGGTGGTCGTATATATCAGACCAATTGTTTTGGCCAACTCAGAATCCTTGATTGATGTTTACCAACTCTTAACATTTGTGGTGTTGGCATTGCGTTTGATTATCGGTCAAAGGTCAAATTCATACAGCACCAAATCATCGGCCCTACTGTGATCGGTGCGAACGACAGATATGTAAAGACCATCATTATTTGAACCCTGGTGTATTCGCAATGATACCAGAATATGATAGTTGAGTTGTGTTAGCAACCCTGGGGTAAGACTTTGGGTATCGAATCCATGGGGTCAGTCGATCAAACGATCTGTGCGTTTTGAATGGATCAAAATGATGAGGATATGTATTACGCATGCCCACAGGTCGACTTCGTCGGTATACGTTGTTCTTCAAGGGAGGTTAGGCTGCGAGATATGTCGGAGTGGTGAAGGGGTTTGAAAACTCTAACCTGTGTAAATTGACTTACCAGGATTAGGTCCACGAAATCCCACAACATGATGGCTGGAGACGTTAGGTGTGAGGCTTGATGCTCCACTCGAAATGTTTCATCTGACTTTTGATCTTAGCTTGATTGGTCCTGCGCGGTATCATCCGTAACCCGGGGCATTCGACAATGTTACATGTTTGATTCGTAATTAGCCACGCTTTTCTTGTTTTAGTGCCGTTTGTGGGGTGCTCGATGGATGCGCATTTCGACTGGTCTTTCCGTGCAAAACGAATGAAACCGTTGTGCAAGGAGTCTTTGTTATTCGTCTCGATGTGAACTTGATACTATAAACTGCATTGCAAATCATTTTGTAAACATTTGCAGTGACCGACCTTGGAACCCTAGGATTGTTGTTTTCTTACTGCGTGTCAAGTTGGAAGTGTTTAAATAATCAAAATTTGTTTTTGTATGATAGTTATTGTTGTTTTCAATGGCCCCGTCTCACCTCACGCACGTTATTTACTCTATGATAACACTATCTGATTCTTCAATATTACCTCGTCTTCATTATATGTATTTTTAATATCACGTCATTTGTCTTTCACACACAATTCACCGCCACGAATTCGCAGCGTTCACGCCATTGCAAAGGTGTAATTCCACTGGAGGGATTACACATCCGTATTACTCAGGATCGAACAAAAGATTACACTTTTGAATTGTACTCCAGTCGAAATGAGCTGATCAAAGCCAGCAAGGCTGATCGTGAGGGAACAACCACTCTTGGTAAGTGTGAGCACTCTTTCATTCACTCCCAATTTGAGTATTTTAAATGGTGATATTTTTGTGAGAGTATTGAGTGGATATGCCACCCGGATTGTAATTCTTTCGATCGTACCACTCATATGGGTTCAATAGCATCAGTATCGCTAGGGTTGGATGGAATGACGAAGTGAGCAATGTGCAGATTAGGAATCCAGTATTAGATGCCTGTTCTGAGAATATTCTATCATAGCGTACCAAGCCTAGCCCACCCCGTTGGCTGAGTTACGTTGCGTAAGCCGAACACGCATCTCCCGTATCGTGTTGTTTTCTGTTTCCTCCGTGGAGTGGAGGAAGTCACGTAAAGTTCAACAGATGACTGTGTGACAATGAGAGAAGGAGAAAATGGACGGTAAAGTTTAGTAAAGTAGATGTCTCTTTTCGTGATTGGGTTCCGAAACATCCGACAACTAGCTGGCTGGAAACACTAAAGGATATAGTAGTGACAGTGAAAATCATTTTCTGTCGAAACGAAGTGATTGAGGATATGTGCATTATTATGTGGTTCTGCTCGCTAAGCTTGGCTTTTAGGTTACCACCAGGCGAGGTGACATCGTCAGTACAATGTGTGATGAAACGTTTGCCACCTAAACGCCAAGCTGGTCGATCAGATTCTCATGAAAATCAACAACTTGAGCTACGATCAACACAAATTTTCAAATCCATTGTGATATACACGTTTTTACAGTTAGATTGTATTGCGTGTGTTGACCGTTACGGCGTTTATTTCTTTTCTCAACTCTGCAGGTCTATTGCCTGTCCATCTTGAATATTCATTCCTTCTTTAGGAGCGTCTAACTTTGGCATAGTGGTTAGTTACACGCCTACAAATAATTCCATACTGCATCGGTCGTCGCGCAGGATA
>LUCM01003251.1:0-13161 GCA_008360955.1 Fasciolopsis buskii | reverse complement strand
AACATCGCCCACACGCATACTCCACGTCTCGCAACCGTACAACAGAACTGAGCGCACTGCGGCATAGTGCACACGACCTTTCAACTTCAGTGAAATATCAGGTCGACGCCACAAGTGTTTCAGTCCAGTATGCGCCGCTTGAGCTTTCCATGTACACATTATCATCTGCACTGCCTAGCTACCATCGCTCGACAAGCAGCTGCCAAGATAGGTGAAACGGTCCTCAATCGTTAGTTCTCTCCATTCAGTACCAACTTCGGGATTACTGTTGTCCAGTCATGTAAAATCACCTTACATTTTGAAAGTGCAAACCACATGCCAAACCGAGTTACAGATCTCGAGAGTCTATCTAGTGCGCATTGTGCAAGGCACACAACATTATCTGCTTAGTCTACGTCACAACTTCCCTCCATTTCCCAGTTCAATTCCTACATCTTAGACACCTCCCAAAGCCTTTTCCATCACCTCTTCCATGACGACGCTGAACAGGAATGGAGAGACGGGGGCACCCTTGACGAACGCCGCTAGTCGTTTCGAATGAACTTGATACTTCACCGTATACCGGCACGCCACCATGGATATGCAAATATAATGCTCGCAATAGGTTCACTAGCTTCCCTGGGATATACTCCAGGTGGAGAACCTTGAATAGCACTGTCCGATCCAGTAGGTCGAATGCGCCTTTCAAATCGAAAAACCATGGTTGTAGTGCGGCGGTGTGTGTGGCGCGTTTCCAATAGCTGCCGAAATGTGGTTATCTGGCCGATGCAAACTCGACCTGGACGAAATCCAATCTGCTATTCGCGGATGTTACTCTCGTTCCAAATTTGATTAAACAATGAGGTTAGTGATTTCATCAAATCTCCGATCAATTCGAAAAGAACTAGGGTAGGGTCGTCGGCGCCGGCTGCTTTTCTCCTATTCAGTAGTCGAATATTCAACGCTGGTTCGACTTTCGTTCTGGAGTCAAAAGACACCGTAAGGTTTGCTGCTACGGTCGTCGGACTAACTATATTGGCGTGCGTTCAACGTAGCTGCTATTTGAAGTGTTCAACTCAACGACAGGTTCTTTGTTTTATATCGTGAATGAGTTTTGCATTTCTATGGCACATGAATTCGCCTACCGAATTTTGCCGTATGCAGGTGTCGCGTATAAGTTTACACAGTCTTCATTTCAGGGCTTTGTGAGTGCTGATCTTGGCGTTTAGATCGCAAACGTTTCATCACTAGCCGAGGTGATATCATCACCTCATTTATACTGCTGCCCGTCGAGCTTCTTAATTCATCTGGCAGTTTTTGTTTATAACTGTTGCAAGCAGTCGAATCAGATATGAACATTCTACGGCCAACCGGGTTTGTGATCTGCGTCGATGGTCGTTGAGCTGCAGCATAAACCGTAATAAGACTAGCGCGCGGTCCGATTCCACTTACGTGGACCAGTAGGACCTACAGTTCTGGACAGAAACACGCCAACGGTAGCTTATGACTATATGGTCGATTTGACTCAGACTGGATGTCGAGTAAGAGCACCGCGTCGCTGTGACACAGACTGTGTCAGTAATTCATGCTAGACAAGAATAAATGGTTGTCTCCGCAAAATTGGAAAAGCCTGTCCCCGTTATCTGTTCGCTGAACAGGCAAAGGTCACCGCCCACCTAAATAGGCTTCCGATACACTCAGTTTTCCAACTTGTACGTTAAAATCACCTGCTGCCACTACAATGTCAGGGTGTTCGCTTTTCCGAACCAGAGTGACCAGATCTTCATAAAACTGATCTTGCATGTCAGCTCTGCAATCTGTTGAGGCGTATGCCGAGATAAGAAATATACAGCGTTTAACACTACTCTCCTTCCGAACGCCGCCTGACCTCCGCAGTCTTACGGCGCACAAGCGACTGTTAATCGGGATCCAGTCTAGATAGACCGCCTAGGCCCTCTCTGTGCAGATTATTCTTACACCGCGTTGATCCACAGTTTGAGCTTGGTCTCCTGAAGTGTGCAGAAAATATCTTGATGAGATATTAGGCTCACTTGGTTTGCACTACTCGAATGCTGAATTGGCGTTTCACTGACGCAGCAAACATCAATCGAAAGTGGTACACTGTCAGAGCTAATCTCGCCCGTTGGCCAGCCTGCATGAGAATTCGTACACTGGAGGAGCCGAGATTCAGAGGCTGACGAGGTTTGAGAACACGTGAGGTATCAGGTTGAAAACCACTTACTGCACTATTATACAATAAACCTTAGCGAAAATCGGGTGCGTTATCAGCAATGACATTATGGGTAGACAGAGCGGCCAAAGAGATTTGGTTGAATAAATGATAAAGGACTCTGATTAGTAGCATACTTATCACTACCCATCTCGCTCGATGCAATGGGCAGCGCGGTCCTGATTATCCTGCGCGACGACCGATGCAGTATGGGTACTTCGTGAAAAGCACCTTGCAGGTAGAATGTATTAAAGCCATTATACTGTGCTATTTTATTGACGATAGTATCAATTTTTCGGTGGCGGCAAGCGTCGAGGCAAGTGAATCGATTCACTTTTTGACTGTAGTTGACAGACATATACCCTTTGTGACTTGAATTCGTTGTGTGGCCGCCATAAGGATATGAAAGCTGAATACTTCCCCCCTTCATCAAAAGTTTTATTTCGCTCGAGATAAAACGCTCATCCTCCTCGGAATAGCACTTCGATTTTGCAATCCTTGGTCTATATTTCTCGGATAAGTGTGGAAAGAGCCGGGGGTGGTAACATTGGTTGGCGTTAATTTGCAGGACGAAAGAGGAGAGGTTTGTGGCCGTCAAAAGTTACTTCAGCTTTTTTGTTTAACCTCAGAAGATCGTGAACGTCTCTCGTGACCAGTTATCTTTATTTTATTTTCTATCTAGGTTCGGCAAAAATCGTCTCGTTCCGTTGGAAAAAGACTAACGTTGGTTTGCTTTCTCACTGCTGGCATGTAATTGATTAATCCGACCCCATCATCAGTAGTTGGTTTTCCAATTTAGGCTTTTTCGGTCGACCTTTCGACCGACCTAGACGATCCGGAGTTCATCTTCTCCCTGAATCAATGACCAATTTCTCTACAACATTAGTGCATCTGAAAGCTTTCTATTAAAATATGCTTTCAGAACACTGGTATTTAGCGCTGATTGCTCATGCGCAACCCAGTTTAGTTTCACTGAATATAAGCATTTTTATGTTGGTTCTTACTAGTTAATTAAAACTAATTGCGAATCTACGGTTCCATATAATTGGTGTTTCCTCCCTAGGGCGTGATGCACGTCTCCGGCCGTCCATGTGCTGCATTCGATCCGGAAGGTCTGATATTCGCTGCGGGAATTAATTCAGAATCCGTTAAATTGTATGATCTACGATCCTTTGACAAAGGACCGTTTGCCACCTTCAAACTCGGAACAGAGGCCAGTGGCTGTGTTTGGACTGGTCTTCAGTTTTCCGCAGACGGAAAGACACTGTTAATTGCCACAAATGGTAACCACATTCGTCTTGTTGATGCTTTCAAAGGCACGCATCTGCACACGCTTTCAGTGAGTTTCTTAAGATTTTTCATTGTTTCTTTGCTTTAAAACTTTGCCCTTCAGAAATGGTGTCTTTGATCTGACGTATTAATGACCTCCGCGCGGACTTGGCTTAGCCCACTCTTCAATCAAGCTATGCCAAACGGTAGATTTTCTTGTTTTAAGTTGATCCGATTTTAGTCCAGAATTTTCCGCACTTGGTACATCTTTTCCTTCTGCATCTCCGCTGAATTTGATAGGGTTTTGAGTATATGAGCTTCGAATTTGAGCTGCAGTGGTTAATTTATCAGTCGAAGTGCCACAGCGCTTTAGTGACGGTCAACTTACCCATTTATACTAAAGGCGTTCTCTTGCTTACTTCTTTTTTCAAAGAGCACTGAAATGCAATGGGCTGATTTGCGTTTTTGTTCAATAAATTAGTCTGACTTTTTGTCATTGAACTACCAGGTACCTTTTATTTGATTTTTCCAGGCGTCGTATTCCGTCAGGTATCTGCCTTTTTCTACTCACATGGAAAGACGTTGCGAGACACATCGTATCACATTGTTTGTAGTCTGTGTCATCATCATCATTGTTCAGGGTTAAACAGCAAGACAAGCCTCATTGACTGCTACCTTTTCCCCACAGTTACACGTTTTTGTAAAAAGAGTGAATATCCAATGGGAACAGGGAGTGGACCTACGCAGGTGGGAAAAGATAAGATGCTGCTGCAGCCAACACACGGAGCACAGTCTAACTGTACAAACGCACTTTTCCAGTCATTCTGATTCGATAGAAAATGACAACATGATCGCCACTGTTCACGGTTCACTGCCATATTCTTCAATGTCTCCAGCCAGCTAGTTGACAAGTCTTTCGGTCCCCAACCACGAAGATTCGAGACGCCTACTTTACCTTAGTTCGTTATCTGTGTATGTACTATCACACAAGAATATTACTAATCCGGTTTCGTCGTCTTATCCTTCATCACAATTTTCACCACAAGACTGCACTTCTAACATTGTGTATTGGTTTGTGAGTATTCCAAATCCAAAAATCTATCCAGAAAGGCTTCGATAAGCCAAAGACGTAGTTGTGCTTGATAAGTAGTGGTTTAAAAAAGCCCGGTCTGGTTTAGAACGACCAATCACTGAATTTCTAGATACGCCACTAAAGCGAATAAAAATGGTAAGGTTATTTACCGACCCAAAACTTTTAAATGGTCGTAAAACTGGAACATTTGTCGGTGGAAGAAGTCATCATCAGCTGTGCAGCCATTTCCCGTATAAGCTAGGAAACTTTAGCCGGAAGCGTGCTACTCCACCCTGTTTAACCTGATTCATTTACTGTATTGAATAATGGGTACCGCACAGATACAGAAAAAAACAATTTTGTTCACGAGTGCCCCAGCCACCTTCCCTCGGTGGAAGTCAAACGCCGAGCTTGCCAGAAATAAATACCACAAGTCAAACGAGAACTAGCACCAAACTCTCCTTGCTCTCATTAACATTCGTCGTTTAAATGGAAATGTTGATTCTGTGTACTAGTTTCTCCAGTTCAAAACCGAAAAATCCTCTCTCATCATATTCGGCTCCCAACTACGTACTTCTTTACTGCTTCTCTAAAGTTGGCATCTGCGCCCATATCCACCGCCCTTCTGCCTCCCAAGGACTTTCACATCTTGACTTTTCCAACCGGGACTTCCAGTTTACGTGACTGGGAATCCGGATCTCTTCTTCTAATCATTTCGTACTATTTAGCAACGATCTGATTTTTGAGTTATCTTCAGGCATTGAGAAGTTAGCTTCAACAACTGCCAGGTTACTATTCTTAGTGATTTCAGCTTTCAAAACAAGGATCGGTTATTGCATCCATCGAACACTTCGACTATAGAGCAGAAATCCGAGAATGTTGCTATCACCAACAGGTTGACACTTCCTTGCTAGTATTCCCGATCTCGGCGACCGTTCACATACGAGTGACTTCATTAGTAACTCTTATTTTCTGAAATTACTTCCCTCTCTTTGGTTCTATCCCCGTTCCAATGTCCAGCCCTAGACGCATTTTTCGGCGTTTAGGCTCTACTGACTGGGATGATTTTCGTAGCTTTGTGGACTTTTATTCTTGGAACATCTGTGTCCGATTTGCTTCGGTATTGCCTCTCCTCAAGGCACGCACCCTTAGGTTTCATATTTCTTCAGATCCAGAAATCCATGATACCCTGAATGGTTTAACAACGCTTGCAACCGTGCTTTCCGTTTGAAAGACTCATGGTGACACCGGCGGTGCCGCTGATCCAAACAAGCACCTCTTCATCGTTTTGTGTAAGCAGGGATCGAATGCTCCCTTCTCCGTCTCGTACACCACGGAGCTGAGCGAATAACTTAACTTGCCACTAACTGGTGGTCATTCTGGTAGAGCGATATCCCGTTACTTCTGCCTTTCCATCTACTCATAATTCCTCTGTTTCTCTGGTCTGCGCTGCTTTTGATAAGGCCGATTTGCCTCCGCTCTCTGTATCAGGCTTACTTCTCCCTCTTCCTCTCATGTTTCCAATCATGTTTTCCTCCCGTCATAGCAGCTACCTGAGTGTTTTCCAATTCCTTCTTCCTGACGGTGTTTCACTCGTCACCCTAAAATATGTGCTCCAGAGTTAGCCTCCATATTAAGCCACCTTTTACCCAGAACAAAATGCTTTCTCTCCATAGAGAAATGCAACGTTTTTTTGTCTAGAAAAATGGAGACTCTTCTGGCACTAGGAATCATTGCCCCAACCACCCTCATCTAAGTACTTTCGAAATTTTTCAAAACATTCTGTCCCTCACCATTAGCGTCTTCGTTGGACGTGAAGGTTTTCTAAACAACCGCTCCACCCTGCGTCATTCTATGGGCGATCTCAGTTTCGATTCAGTTTGTAAATCCATTAAGCTTGTACGAACATGCTCTGATTTTGGTTGTTGCTTGGCAGCACCGAATAATAGAGAACTGGAAATCCTAATATCATTTTACAGGAGGATTATAGAGAAGCAGAAGTATTCCGAATGCAAGATTGTCACTGACTACGGCATCCGGCCATAATACCCAAGGACCCTAATCATCGCCTTGGAGTCCTAGCTTCATAATCTAACTCGACGTACTCGGGAGAATTCATTGGTTAGTGTTTTCTCCACATACTATACCTGTTTGTCATGAATAGGACCTCCGTTTCTAGCGTGCACCTCCTCGTTGACCGAGTTTGCCGCCCGTCGATGTCGCGGGTATATCTGGACTTTTACCTGAAGTAGCTGCTACTTCCGTTTCTTCCGCCCAATTCGACCTATTGGCTCTCATGATCATTTTAAATTTTTTTATGGCTTGACTTTGTAGATGCCGTCCTATCTATTTCACTTTTTAACAGTCCGATAATTGATGCTTTTGCCCCATTTGAAATGTCTTTGATGGACTTCGGCTGCAGGACAGCATGCAAAACCTGCTGCCAATTACATCGCTCGTTTGGCTAGATCTCAGTAATCATATATACATATATATATATATATATATATATATATATATATATATATATATATATATGGCTTTTCGTCGCAGTCCTTAGCCCGTCGGTTGGCTTCTGCTCGTAACTTGTGCGAACGCCCAGATCAGACTGGCGTCATATGGCTAATTAGCGTTGCGGTTTACGTCGATGGCCACTGAACTGGGTCGAAAATCGCATTTAAACTAATGCATCGTCCGACTGTTCCTACGTAGACTAGTAGGACCTACGGTTTTGAACAGAACCGTGCCAGCGGTAGCCTACTGCGATATGATCAATCTTATTTATAGTACCTGCGGAATTGAGCGCCATGTTGCTTTGTGATGCAAACGGTGTCGAAAATTCATACTACGCAAGAGTAGTCAATTATTTATACAGAACTGGAGTGATCTATCACCATTACGTGCGCCCCCACCAGATGAACTAAATTGTCAATATTTACGACGCTGCCACTTCACTGTCAGAGCCATTTTTCTGAAAGGTCAGTATGTCGTGAAAGTCATCCGCCTTCGTGTCAGAAATGCACTTGGAGCGTCTACCAAGATCACAGACAGGCCGTCATCCGTTGCTTTTCCGGTATTTTGGTTGCTAACTGTAATAAACGCACAATAGTCTGAAACATCATTTGAAAAGCAACCACTTGAGGTTGTAAATTTCAGAATATTGAGAGCTGAAATTTGCGGCAATAATCAGTAATCACAACCGATGGACGAAGAAAAATGGAGGTCGAACGTAAAAACAATGGCCAACTTATCGGACTGGTCGCTAATTCGCTGTCATGGACGTTGTGTGAAGCGTTGGGCAAAATACTCTCGAAATACTGCCGAATTCTGCGGCAAACTTTTCAGTGACGACTCTAGGGGAAACTTCGCAAATCACTTCGTTCCCCCGTTTTAAAGAAAGCATATCAAAGATTTAGGGTTCCCAAAAGGCATTCTGCTAGTAAACCAAGTTTGCTTTCCGTATCCTCTCTCAAGGATAACGCCAAAGCTTTTGAATCAAATTTGACGAAAATCTGGTTAATTTATTGTCAGAGATATAATGTTAATAACATAGCGTTATTGGTAGATGTAATTTGCCGACGTTTCGACCACCAACAACGCTGTTTTTAACATTATATCGTTCACAATAAAAACCAGTACGTATCGCATCGATGCACTCCGTACGTCATTCGGTCCTGATATTTGCAATCTCCTGGTTAGCCTGAGAAGATGAGCGCGTTTTGAAAAGGCATGAATTGATGAATTCGGTGATTTACAGGAGAGGCAGCGAACTTCCTCGTAGAATTCACGGAGGAAAATTAGTGAGTGTTTCTTCCACCGACTGTACAACACTCAGGAACATGTGCACGAGAATCCAGGTGGTATCAGACTGGATCATAATTTTGCAAATCACGTCCTCTTTGTTGGGCAGATTTTGTCACAGACACGTGTTCTGTAAGCACGCGATCTGCATTTGCTATGATCCGAAAATGGCGTTAGATCTGATCGGTCAATCTTCGTCCTCACCTTTTCTCTCATGGCCATTAAATCGTCTTAATTCGATTCTACGTTTCGTAGTGAAGATCTAGGCAAACTGGAGGATTTTTCGGTCCACCTTAATCACATTATGTTTAGGACACGTTTTCCATCTTTGGAGTGTGAATTATTAGTGTAGGACTAGGCTGGCCGGAAATCAAATCTTGGATGAGGAGATGGCTGTTGTTATCAAGTCTCAGAACCCAACGAAATATCGTTGCTTGCACAATTAATCTTGTTTTTCATCAATTCGAAACACTTGTGATGTCTATATGTTAGCTGGTTACCCACCATAGGTGTATACCGCAGTAGTCAACTTGGCTGCTGAGGAAGTTTGCGCTAAGGCAAACCGTGTCGTAACATGTCTGTTGCAAATTGTTCGAGTTCGTTGGAGAAATCGTATCAACAGTGCTGAATTTTGGGCTCTGATATTCGGCAATCAGATTGAATTCATGTTTCCGCTGTCTTTTTGCACAGTTGAGTCTGCCCATCAGTTTTACTTTCTCCGTAAAAACTATCACAGTTTTCACCTCGAACCGTTAGTTTTATTCCAACCAATGTTCATAGTTCACTTGTCAATTCCCAGATTGTCTGGCCTAAATTATTTGCAACTGTTGATCCGACGCTTTTCACCACTCACTTTCTATTCCTGTCTCCTCTCTCTAGCTTCTTACGAACACTGAGCGCCAAGCGCTAGATGCCACGTTTACCCCGGACAGTCAGTTCGTCTTGGTTGGGTCACCGGACGGAGTGGTTCACATTTGGTCCGTGGAGACTGGTATTCGTGTTGCCAGTCTTCCGGGCTACGAGGCTGCTACGCAACTCCCAAACCCCTCCATCCACACCTTAGCTTTCAATCCACGATATGCGATGCTTGCAACCGGCTCAAACCAGACCGCATTTTGGCTTCCCACAGTGGAAGAATGAGGTTTTATCGCCATCTATCTCCCAGCTATCCCTTTATCTATTGTACATACTGGCGGTTTAATTGTTTCCAGCAAAGCATTTCATTACTCCATCGTTGTTTTCTTTAGTCATTTTTAGCTCACTCAAGTAATGGGAATCGGCCTTTCCATCCACTATGTGGCGAAGGACTGGTACTTTCAACTTTATATGCGTCATTTTAACAAGTAACTGTGACCGGTAGAAGCCTGTCTAAAATAATAATTTTTACCCTGTTATAATCGAAACAAGCACGAATATATAGGTACCGGAAGAAAATAGGTGCCTCGAAGAATCGCCACTCTGTGTTTTTTATTATGTGTATCACGCTTGAGTGTAGCTAAAGGGGCATGCCCCCTGAGCATTCGGGGCCCACTACGCGAAAGAGAGGGGAAGGAATCCGATGACATTGACTCTAAAAATTGGAGTAGCGTAGAAGCACATGAGATCCCAACAGGTCAGCTGTGGTAACGAGACGAACGATAACGAATTGCCAGCTGCCACCAAAGTGGTCGTGTGATCTGAGTGACACGCTTGACCCACCTAGCCATTTATTATGATCCCTAGGATGTCATTAACTTAACATGTACCAACAAGGCTGTCATTGCCACTGGCGTATTTGCCGATTAACCTCCAGGTCCGAGGATAATATGCAGTCATGGCTGGAGACATTAAAAGATATGGCAGTGAGTCGTGGACAGTGGCATCATTTTCTGTCTAATCAGAATGATTGAAAGAGTCACGTTCAAGCAAATAAACCATGTTCCGTGTGTTGGCTACTGTAGGATTCTTATCTTTTCTCGTCTTTATAGGTCCACTTCCTGTCCCCCTTGGATGCTCACTCTTTTTATAGAAAAATGTGACCCTGTATAAAAAACAGCGGTCAGTGAGGCTTACCTTGCTTTTAACGCCAAAGGATGATGGAGATCAGACAGTCGTTAAATCGAAAATTAGATGGCAAGAAGTTTGCGGCTTGCTCCCTTCATCAGTACAAGGCAGTCTGAACCGATTATACAACGTGGTGCGCATATGTATTCCACTTTTTATTCAGTTCACTCGATTCATTTATTGTGTAGTGTGCGTCGGTCATTGTTCCCGTTAAATGATTACAATCAGGTGTAGGCTGCCAAGTCATGAATTATTTCATTTGATTTTCTATTCTTATGACTGGGAATTTGACGTGGTGTCTGATTACCACCGAAAGATGGACGTAAATTAACAACTGTCAGGTTGGTCATCCTGTAAACTTGTGAATAACCATGGCAGATGTAGGATATCAGTATTTGATAATCGATGTTCTCAATGTTATTGAAACATTTTATTAGAAATTTCGAGTGAAATCATGAGATTCTTGGCACTTGAACCCAATCTGTCTGACACTGAATTCGGATGGGTTAAGTGGGCTGGAATGTGTTGCACTTGCTTACGAGTACAGTCTCAGATATACGTTCACGTTCAAGGATAATAGCAACTGGAAGCTTGGTCGATGCTGTCAGCTCTTGAAGTAAGGTGTTTGAAAAATTCAGTTAATGGTCTGTCCAGATTTGGCAGACGTGGACCCGAGTTGGGGTTCACGAGCGGGTTGGAGACAAGGTTGTAGGACTGACACTCGTAATCAGTACCGCTGCAATTACTGTGCTAATTGCTTTCCATTCTTCACCGGCAATGGTCTAGTAATTCATATGACCTTCAAACGTCAATGCCTCGGGTTTGACTTGTTGCCTCTGGTCGCTTCCTCATTCGGCAACCGTGTATTCCATCCTGAATTTGTTGCCCTAGGGAACAAATGAACACAACCGAAAGAGAACCAGGCGATAGTACGATGCAGACACTGAAAGCAGAGCACACGAGTGTGAGATTGACTTTTGTATCAAGTGCTTGATGTATACTTGAAATGGAAGGTGCATTCTTCGTAGCTTCTAATTCCTGTTGGATTCACGAGGAGACTGTGACCTATGGCCTTGGGGCTCAGTGACATTAAAGCAACTATGACTTCAGTGGGTCGGATATGGTAATTAGGCAGGTGATAACACTTGTCGACCTCAAACATGACCGGCGGATCGGGGATTTTGTGCCTTCGGGCTGGTCAGTATTTAATCTACCGGATTACTGTCAGCTGTGACAGCTGAAATGAAAACGACCGAACACGGTAGAGTTCGTATGCCGAACTGCAACTTCATAATTTAACTTTTTTTGCCTCCTGCTTTTCGAAATCATCAGTGATCTAAGCTAAAACCTTACCACTGAACAACTAAGGTCGTGTCTTTTGGTCGCCAAATATGCATCGGACCTTAGATTTTAAACAAACGACAGGCCCGTCGTGGTGTGAACCTCAGTGAGAAGACCGCGGCTGCACTGGTTGACTAGATCTCGGTTGACAGCCGGCTATGCCCAGTGACAGTTGGAGATTCATACAAAGTAAATAGTCATTGCTTTGGTACGCGCAACTTGTTATCTGAGGGCACGCAAACAAATTGCAATCCAGATGCTTTCTATCAAAAGCTGCACGACCTCTTGCATACAGCAAGGTGGGGTGATATCGTGATTTTGGCAGGGGACATGAATGTCAAAATAGGTCTGCTGTCCTCGAATGAGGCGCATCTAGATGGTCCCTCTGATCTCAAATCCTATCGTTTTTAAAATGGGGAACTGTTGTTGCCTTTGTGCTCTGGCCGTCAATTGTTTCTCGCCAGTACGAGCTTCAGACGTTCTGATCACCAGTATGCCATTGGTGGACCCAAGTCGACTACGTCCCTAATAGCTTCAAATGACGGGGCTGTCTACAAAAATGCCGGTCGTACTGAAGCACTCCCCTCAACTCCGACCACGCGTTGGTGTGGATTTAATTTTCCACGTGCTTTGGTGGGAGCTCAAAATACGTCACAGCGTCGGTTAGATCGTGACAAGCTATTTGATTCGACCTGCCTAACAATCTTTCGAAGTGCACTGGCTGAAGAGCTAGGATTATCTCCGTATCATAACATCAATAAGTGCTAAATGCTTAAAAGGGATGCCTTTAATTCTGCTGGTTCGGTGAATTGTGGCTTGATCCGTCTCGTTGGTACCCTGGATCTCTACTGAGTGTTTACGCCTTCGTGAGACACATCAGTCCATCCTGGCCGGTAGGCAGTATAATGAACCCCAGCTTGCAACTAAACATGAGCTCTTTGCAAACTTGCGTAGGGATCGCGAGATCTGGTGATCTTAACAAGCTTTGGAGATGGAACGCGCTATCGCTACGGGAAATTCCCACAAGCTGTTTCACCTCATGCGAGCTACCGGCAGGAAACCATTGGGTGTCAACGAGGCGCTATGTGAAGCTTACGGTTAACAT
This sequence comes from Fasciolopsis buskii, assembly GCA_008360955.1. NCBI lineage: Eukaryota > Metazoa > Platyhelminthes > Trematoda > Plagiorchiida > Fasciolidae > Fasciolopsis > Fasciolopsis buskii. Next base: position 321 of record LUCM01003251.1, on the reverse strand, counting down.
ATCCACAGCCTGCAAGACCATCTTCTATGCTGTGCGGAACACAGGCAAAATTTCACTGATCGTCAGCGTCTCCCAGAGCTATTCCAGCACGCGTCCGCTGGCTTGCTGGAACAGTCACCCAGTGTTGCGGAGGTCCTCATGAGAATCTGAGTCTTAGGAGGTCATAAAGCGCCGGAATTCGATTACTTCTCCCTAGCTTTATTTAAGCGTAGGCGAATGGAATTAACCAGAAAACCTCAAGTTTTCTCGAAGATCATACATTTGCCCTGAGTCTTTTTGAGAATCTCACGTTTTCTCTCGAAGATTTGGTATGCTGAAAAG
>LUCM01003250.1:177514-197322 GCA_008360955.1 Fasciolopsis buskii | reverse complement strand
TGATTATTTAGTATTCGCGCGAGTGCCAATCATCCCTGGTCGAGGTCGTATTAACCATATTTTCCCCGTGCGACAGGTCTTGAGACACGCACATGTTCCGTAGACCTACTAGTTTCTGTCTTTCTTGATTTGAAAGTGGCGTTCGGCTCAGTCGACCACGTATTTCTGTGACGCTGCCACTCATTGAAGTGTGTGCCACAGAAATTCATTTCAGTCTCTGTGTGTGAACAGCTAAAGCCAAGTTCGTGCTTACGGGGATCGTTTGGCCGAATTCACCACGAGAATTGGCGTTCGCCAGGACTGTCGTCTCTCAGCTTTTCTTCTTAACTTTATCATTGATATAATGGTGGAAATAGCCCTATCCTCGTGTGAGAGTAGTGACGCTGATATTTGCTCAAACAGGAAATTGTCTGACTTGGAATGTGCGGACGGCGCTATGGTACTGAGGGAAGATTCAAGCAAGTTGCAGACTTCTCTCGTTCGTTTGAATGATAGCGTAATTAGGTTTGATATGCATTTTGCACCTTCACAGTGTAAAATGCTATTTTGGGAGTGGACTGGCTCGAAATCGAACCTTGTTCTTGCAGCGGATCAACTGGATGAGATGGACAGATTTAATTGCTTGGGTAGTTATACCTCATCTGGCACTCCTAAAATTGATGAGGTTTCCTCTTGGATACAGAAGGCTCGATTGGCATTTGCTGATTTGGAGCATTTGTGACGCCGACGTGACATCCCCTTATCAACCAGAGGTCGAGTATACGCGCAGCAATGTGGTCGGTATTACTGTAGGGCCCAAAAATATGACCCTTGAAAACGAATTATACGCAGAATCTTTCGATGTTTGAATATCTTCGTAGTTTTTGTGGAATATGGTGGGAGACTTTTGTGAGTAACTCAGAATTTAGACGTAAGGCGCTGGGTCCTAGGGTGCTGTATACAAGTCAGGCACGGAATCGGAATAGGTAAAGGTGGTTTTACCATGTTTTGTGCATGCCCAAAAAACGTCTGCCTCTCTTTGCAATTCTTCGAGGTAGATGATGGTTAGAGAATGGTTCGAGGTGGCTAGTCGATGATTTGGGTACGATGTAAGTTTTAGGCCGTGAAATGCATCATGTGGGTTTAGGGGTTTACGCGATTCCCTGATCTGGTTTCATTCATACCATTTCGTTGGTACCGGGAAGAACTAATCTGCATCTTGGAAAATGATCGTTGCTAATGGAAACAAGACATCATTGAGGCGAAACCATAAGCCATCTAACGTCTTGCCACTTTCTGGATTAATCTCAGCACTTCCTCGTTAGATGCGATCACGTAAAATCATGGTGAATACAGTTCCTGGTAATACTGATTGTAGAAAGTTAGCTCATTAAGCAATCTTGCGGAAAATTTTGCCGTTTGCTATCCCAGTAACTGATTGGTTCAATAACCAGTAGTTTTCAGCTGCAGTATTTTGCTACTCGTGAGTAGCAATTCGAACACCTCCCACAAATTCAAAAATAAAATTCGCGAGGAATTATTGAATCCTGCTTTCATCACTTGTGCACATATGACATCAAGCAAAATTTTCCCAAGGGAAATCCGCTTGACTGTGTGCATGCGCAACCGATGAGATTATCTCGCGATAGCTTTTTCCTTGTCTCGTTCATCCAGTCCCATTACGAGATTTAAATATATCAGTTCTCTAAAGTAGCATTTTTTTCAGTCGAGCATAAACACAATTCAATCCGGTTCTGTTGCATGACACGAGCAGATCATGATGTTGCAAATAACTTTACTGTACTCCAAAGCCAAAATGTTCCCGTACTGTTCCACATCACCATTTTGAAAATGGCGGTGTAATAACAATCTTATAAGAGGTACAGCGAGCGTAGACGTTTCTATGCGTTTCTTTCTTCCTTGCAGATTTGGGGCATCCCATCTCGTGCTTCACAGTAACCAGTTTCCTAACAAATGTTCACTACATTCTTGAATGCCTTCATTGCGTTGCTTCTGACAGCCTTTTTTTAGATGCAAGCTTTTAACTTCTCCAAAATTTGGCAGGGAAAAAGTTTACATTTGTTGATCTTTTAAAAATTTTAGACATTTCTGTAAAATCTTCACAAATACGCATAATCCAATACGTCAGAAAAAAACAACTTCGGTTGGCGAAAAATTTCGTCATGGGTTTTGCCTCCATTACCGGCATCATTTATACTCCGAGTGTGTCTGTTTTAACTCACAATCAGTCTGTCTTAAGATTTGAAGTAAGTCATGTACCATGGTGATAGAATCTTTCAGTCTGGTCAATCATTATGTTCAAGTATTCCAATGACTTGGCAATCCATTGCATCAATTGCCCTCGATTATTTTACACCATTAACTGGTATTTCACTGTTGACTAACTTCATGTCTGTATGGGACAGCGAGGTGTCGATGACCGTACAACTCGTTTATCGTTCTGACGAAATAAGACAAAATGACTAAGCTGGCTGACTTTGATCGATCATTCCATCTATTGCATTACTGCTGCAAAACGCAGTTACTAGGTCGATCGTTTGACAAGGTAACAAATTATTACTCATGGATCGAAGTGTTGGTTTTCATTTTGATGACTAAAAGTTGAATGATCTTTTATTCGTTTATTAAGTTCATAAATAGTCAAAGGAACTAATAACAGACAATATTCAGACATTTTCGTCTTGGATGAGCGTCATTTCAGTTTCATTTTCATTTTGCTGATCTGCAAGTTCACACTAATGTACTTTGATTTTAATTCTTGCATCGTAGCACTTCCTACTCAGCAGTGAATTAGGGTAATAAAAGTGGAATCAAAAAGGAAGCTAATAAATACGGATATTACATGGAACAAAGATAGAATTCAAACGTAAGAAAGTCACGAACAGTAGCATATGTTCATACCACACAAGTTCCCTGTAATGCTACGAAAAAAATCGAATTTGTCTGCTCTTATTTCGTCCTGTAAGTCTGCACTTTACTGTAACTCCCGACCTCCATCGATCGTCTCCATTAACTCTAACGGAACAAACCAAGTCGAGCCCACGCGGATTTGTTTATTAGTCAAAGTCAAAAGTGTCAGTCTTCTATGACTTTGACTCACTGATGGATTCGTCTGTTGACTTATAGGTTACATCGTTATCCAGTGACTTTCTCACGTGGTGTTTTCCCTCAGATTATCCGCCAGCATAGTCAGTACGATGTCACCGTAGCTGTGTTGATCTTTGACCAGTGTAATGATAATAACGAGCCAATACCCACTATTCTAACCATCCAGTCAAGAAATCTCGTTGAATTTTTACTAGTCCCTCGTAAAACGGTCCAGTGGTTAAGACTTTCATAGGTTTTTTCACTAATTACCACTAGCCAGCCTTTCTGTCTATGTGATCAGCATAAACGGAGCATAGCACGTAATCCAAAACAGACATTCCAATCCAATCCTTTCTTGAAGGATTACGACGCTTGGTCATGTACCCGGTTCCAAGGTCAGTGATTGTCAGAAAATTTATCCACCATATTCATTGATGCTGCTACGAAGACGGCAATGTTAATAAACTAACAGTTGTCAATTAGCTTTCGTCCTTAAAAGGCCAAGTTCCTCTGTAGGATGGCTGCCCAATGCTGTACGATCATCTTTGGGAAATTTTTTCTTCAGACAACCTTATACATACAACGACTTGAATAGATGAAAGCATATCAAGCAACCTAAACATATATTACCTGTCATCCCTATCCTCGATTACCCGGAGAGATGTAATATAATATCCCGTCTTATAGCATCGTGTTCCAGACATTTTCGATATCCGTCTTCGTCTGTCGTAGTATTCGCAATTCAGATATCCTGAGCATCTTTTGTTTCGAGACCGCTCTGTTCACCGTGATGATAGATTTAGTCAACTCAGGCTATTAATGTGATGGAACTTTTAGACAGCCAAATACTGCAACTGCACTAAACGTCTCAGGTAACGGTTTTTTTGGAAAAATGATCCCGTTGTTCTTGTCATACTGTAATGAACACAATCACAAAGCGACAACATGGTGATGTTTTCATCCTCGATTCTAGATTACTGTGAGTTTGTGAAATAAACGTCCGTTTCCTGAGACAGCCGAAGCAACCTGTCTTTCAATGATTTTCTCCCATTCTATTCTTCAGAAATGCAATCATGCCTGATTCTTTTCTGGTGACCCATTGGCCCACTTGGCAGCACTCTCAAGTAGAGCGCGATGTACAACGACCCAACACCAGTTTCGAACAAGCTCCTTCCGCGACGTTCATTTGATCTTCCGACAGAGCATTTACGCCCAACTGTGACGTCCAAAATGAGAATTTTTAAAGAATAAAACAACAAATTATGCAGGTATGAGAATGACCGTCCGATGTAACCCGAATTGAGAATGGAACAAACAGAAAATCCATTCTCACTCTTGCTACTGACAAACGGTGAAGTAGCCACTGTAAGTTTTCTGCAAATAACGCTGGCAAAAAACTTTCGTAGGACACAATCAATGGATTGGCGGGCATAAACGCTAGTTTGCATTTAGAAACAAAAACCATCCTTTGTTTGTCTAAATGATGGTTGTCTAAAGATTCAGCTACCTCGCGAAGTCCCTGGTTTGCATAAATAAACAAGTATGAACTTGATTTTTAGGCCTAGACTGGAATGATACAAATGCTGTGAATGCCATAGTCCAAAACGATTTATTAGGATTCACGCTTTCGCTCACACTCATGACGTCTGGGGTGATATTTGACCAGAAATATGCTCCGAACGAAATTAGATTGTTCAGGGATTAGGTGTTTTTCCGGCTTATTTGTTTTTAACTTGAACTTTAAGCACGTTCCATTCGAGCTACCGGTTGTGAATAACTCAGTCAACATTATTTGGTCCAGCCCAAAATGCAGAGTGAGTAAGAAATTTTTTTCGGTAAATAATTAGATCTTTATTTCGCTCTAATCTAAATGAGTTCAAAAAAACAATTTGCAGCATTTCTTCTGTGAGAATTGTATGATTAGACCCAGTAAATCAGTTGGTAAAACCACATCACAACTCGGCACCTACGAAATCCTCGGATTGGATCATACGTATTTGCTTCATGTTCGAATCTCGAGGCCGGTACGACGAACAAACACGGTTACGCATGCCGTTCCAATAATTTGTCCCAGTTTAGGTGGGAAATGTAAATCTTTAAGTGATTCACTTCAGTCGATCACCCATTTTTGTTGTGTTGCAATGTCCGTGGGTAACACGTAGTGTGTAAGGATCACGTGATGATTTTTCGCATGTTTTCGTCCATCATGGAAGGTTAACGTTCCAAAAGTGGTCACATTGTCAGAATCGTCGCGTGATTCGTAAATGGACCTACCATTCATTCACCCTACTAATGATTCAAATGACATTCTAGGGAGAAACTGATAACGAGGTACATAAATATGGAGATATTGTGACAGGTGAGTACCGGGTGCGCATACCTGACGAAGACCAATGACCGGGAAACTGAACTCATTTCCAGGGTAATTTTGTTCATTCACCCATATCCAAAGCATACTGCCGACAATAAAATCATTTCATGGTATTACCCATTCGATAGCCTAATAAATAGTTTGTTCAGAATGAAATGAATCATGGCTTATTACGATGTTGTCCGTCATCGACAGTGGAAATTCCGAAATTCACGTGATCACAAATCCTTCATCCCCCCTGCAATCATGTGCTGCTCTCTGTTCCGATTGCATTTCAGGTGGTCGTCATATTCTGACCTTGAGTCGCAAGCAATTAGCCAGTATTCTAGTGTACTATTTTCTACACTATTTCGGAATGATGACAGAATTATTCGGAATTATGTCACAGCTTGTCTCCCTTTCCCTCGCTGTCTCACTCTCTCCCTGTCACACACACACACACACACACACACACACAAACACGCAAATGCACATACACACAGTTTGTTGCAATTGTACATCTGGTTATAAATTGCATCTCGATACAGAAACAGTCAACGCAAATTACATTGCGCTCACGTAAGACCAATGAGATAGCGAACCAATGTGAACAAGACTAGTTGTATGACAGTTCCGAAAAGCTATGAAATTATTCCGAAACCGCATAGGAAATGATACGGAAGTCACGGGATTCAATGAAAACTAATCATAATAATGGATAACAAGGATAGTGTGCTTTAATGCCAGCTCACCTAGCGTTGTTGCGTTCGTGATCGCCTTTGTTTGTCATTGGTATGTCTTCCATTAATGCTACAGTTAACCTTATTTCTGCGGTTAGTTCATATTTCACGGTGTTCATGCGTGCCACATCCCACTGGGTTGTTGGATGAACCAATGAAAATGACTCACGTGACACATCAACGATAATTCGTTTTTGTTATGATAGTTTTGAACCATTAGTGTATTGAAAGAAGGATTCTTCATAACCGCTAGGGCCCACTACACATGTGAGATAGGAGAAAACTGGGAGCCGTCAAGTTGGAAAAACTTGGAATCGCATAGACCTACGTAAGGTTTCATTAGGTCATATGCGGTAACGAACCGGAATACAATTGTTTGCATTTGCTCCAATTTCCGGAAGTGGATTTGCAATCTTGTTTCTTATACGTTTTAAATCATGTAATTAAACCCTGATCGTTTGTCAAACTACGCCCGGTGACCAGCGCTAGACTCTAGCCTATTTGGTAAATTTTGTTCTGTCGTTCGTTGAACAAACTATTAAGCCTTCAATTGTGTTTCCCTGATTATAGTAGTATATGTAATTGTCAAAAACATCATACCAATATATCTCGCTGTTTAATCCCCCTATTCCAAAGTAAAGGAAATGACATTTCGCTTTAAAGCTATTGTGTATGGTTTTTAAACCTCGGCGTTTGGTACTTAGAAGATGCATAAACCTGCATACTAACCAAATATACTATTAGTACTGCAAATTGCAACATCACATTTGACCACTGCCAATCGGGCAGGGATACGAACTACTGGTGTGCAGCGGAATGACTGGTTCAAACCACCGAAGTCGAAATAACGAGAATCCCACCGTAGTTGGACAATACCTTGAGGTTTGTTTACGCATATGATACAATAATTTACAAAATGAGAGAGATCCTGATTGGTCTAATGTGTTTGGACCAATAACATTTGAGTCCTGTTTGATCTTCATCCTAGTTTATTGTCACCATTCTGATTGGTTGGTTGTCCTTGCCAATTACAGGAAAGCTTTGACGAAGCGAGCCAATTGGTGTTCAACTATGCGACAAAGTCCACGAACAAAATGACAGAACAAACTAGGACAACAAATTGAATATGCCTGTAAATACTATCTGTGTTTTCAGTAAGGTCCGTAGGTTTCAACTTTGCGTAAGGTGTATTTTTTATTCCGGAAAGTAACAGTATCAAATGGAATATCATATCCAACTGATGTAGTATGAAATTCCACCAAAATTTGCTCAACATTGCAATCCTAGTTATGTCATCAGCCAACAGATATTCATCAGCTTCATGATAGGATCGTTCCGTTGGTGAACAACCGATCTCTGACTCGAAGCCTTTGTAGCTTTGCTATAGTCTCATTTGCAAAATTTTTCTTGAAATAATTCACTATGTGATATGATCGCTCAACTCACCATTAAGAACGCACGGAAGCACTGTACAGCTGTTTCATCCAGCTTGTTAGGAATCATCAGCAGTGCATATCCACCAAGGACGCGAACCCGAACAAAGACGAACGATTCTGAGTCGAACGCCTTAGCCATTACGCTACCGGGCAGGCTCTGAACGGTTTGTTCAAATTCACCACATGATGTTGCACCTATCCGTGACTGATTTGCACGGTTACTGTCCGTTAGCTCACAGCGATCGACCCCTACTGATAGATGACTTCTCTGCAGGTAGCCTAAGTACGACGAAGGCTTTGGGTATGACCTACACAGCTTGATTACTTGATACATTTTAGTAGTAGGAGATTGAATGTTTACATGAAATAATTCACCATGTGATATCATCACTCAACTCACCATAAAGAAACCATGGAAGCACTGCACTGTACAGCTGTTTCATCCAGCTTGTTAGGAATCATCAGCAGTGCATATCCACCAAGGCCGAACTGGGACGCGAACCCGAACAAAGACGAACGATTCTGAGTCGAACGCCTTAGCCATTACGCTACCGGGCAGGCTGTGAACGGTTTGTTGAACTTCATCACATGATGTTGCACCTATCCGCTACTGATTTGCACGGCCACTGGCAGCTGGCGCAAGTAATCGACTCCCACTGATAGATGACTTCTCTGCCGGTAGCCTAAGTACGACGAAGACCATAAATTTGTACTTCACAATTGTATCTCACCAGGTGTTCGCCAATCGGTCCTTTGATTATCTTCTCTGGACACTTGGATAACCGACCGACGGTGGCCAAACGGATAAGTTCCGTGGCGTTTGGACATGAAGATCGTGGGTTTCAGTCCTCCCAACGCCTTGTCAACCATCTGAAAAATGATGTGCGTTGTTAGTTCATTAATAAAGGAAGTAAAAAGTAGAAGAGGCAAAATTTCATCACACGCATAGTAGCTTTTTCATTCTGTATCACCGCATCACAGGCTATGCATCAAGTTTCATGATTTATCCATAGGCCTGATGGCATCCGGTTTCCCGAATCGAAATAACGACTTCACTACCCCAAGCTTTTAACCGAATGGCCTAACCCACAAGATCGTAGGGAAAGTCTGAGGGACACGTGACTCAATAGAGTCCACTGATTGACCATATCATAATGACTGTCACGGGTTCAGCTATTGGTTAAACGACTGCCGAGTATATGCACACCAGATTAGAATTTTGTTTGCTTCCGAATGAATTGATTCTCCTTTAAAAGAAGAATTGCGGCAAATTTGGAATTTGCCAGTGGCAATGGATAGTCTGTTACGTCCAGCATTAGCCGATTTGTTTTTATCCGTGATGGACAAGAAGTTAAATGATTGTATTGCCAAAGTGGTTTTATCTAATCGATTTGCCGACGATATTCTTATTTTTACTGACTCTACAAATTTTTTCAATATTTTGAAACTCTTTAATTCCACTCACCCCCCTCTCAATTTTCCAGTTTTATTTGAAGAACAGGCCAACAGATGTTTTAATTTTTTAGGCATCAAACTCATGATACGATCGAATGGTATCATAAAACTCTCCATTCACCGAAAAGCGGCATGACGTAATCATCACTACTGTTTTGTAATTTGTACACCGATTGCACACAAACGTGACTTAATGAAGACTCTTGGTCATTGTGTCTCAGGATTATTTGCACGACAGACTCCTTGCCGGGAGAAGAAAGACTTCTACGTGCAACACTCACTCGTAATTCGTTGACATCCAGAGTCGACAACCACGGAACGGTGATCCAACCCATAGAGTAATGAAGAAAGCCGTATGTATACATCAGATTTACCTTCAAAGGCAATCGTATTCTTAGTGATTAATTCAGTCATAAATCGCACATTCCCAACCGGAGAACTTTACCTCTTGTCAACCATCCGAAGAATTATTCCGAATCAACGTAGATCTAATCGAATGTCGAATTCTATCTCGCATCTCTTGTACTGATCCATCTGCAGTCGAGGTGACATTTATATTGGCAGAACAGACCAAAAACTTTCACAATGAATGTCAGAACGTATTCTCGAGTGATCGATCAAATCAATGTCATAAAATAATAATTAATCATTCTAATCGTGACCCGAGGTGATCGATCGCAAAAACATCTGATAACAACTAAACACAGTTGATCGCAATTCATGTTTTAGACCCTTATTACACAATACTGACCGGGAGATATTAGCCTTCAGCGAGGCACTGCTAATCTAATTACTTCGTCCGGATTTAACAGTACAGTTTACAACAGAATATGATATAATTCACAGATTATTTAACGTAAGCGATTGAAAAGAATAATGCGAAATGTTAATAACTCGCGATATTGGTCTTCTTTCTCTAGTATTCGACCTAACAGATGCTCTAGTGAGTGATTTACCATGGATATGAGCGGAACCGTCACGTGATCACTATATCTTGTGTGTTTTATCTTTTACTTCCCTTATCAATGAAACAACAATTTACATCAGTTTTCAGGAAGGGGGTCGCGGCCAGCAGAGGGCTTCCAAGCGGGGAAGTTGACCGGCGGTGAGAGGATTCGACCTCGCGACCTCTACGTCCAAATGCTAGGACATCCGTTCGGCCACCGCCGGTTGGGACCCGTCAGTTTTCAATTTCGTTTACCTTTGATACAAGTTACGGGAGACATTTCCCTCCTCTTTACGACTACTAGTCAGTCTTAAACATCGATTCAGTACACATAAGTGGAACTACTAGGTTGCAGCTTCTCTTAGGGTTCCATTCAGTGCATTCCATCCAGAGGTTGAACTTTCCTAAACCGACAACTTATTTAGATCATATCGACATTGTTTACAATAGTATTAGAAATTACGTTTCTTACTTAATACGCGCTGAATGAATTCTATAATCAGATAACCCTGACTGTTTTACTCAAGAGTCTAACAAAACCTTGAGGCTACTAGGATATTCCACGAGTCCTTTTTGAACGGGACCTACCAATTTGCCGAATTCAAGTTCTACACGTATAGCCACCGAGCCGGCTGTTCAACGAAAGCGCATCGATATTCAGTACTTACCATAGTTTGAGAGTTGTGGTCTGTAGTTTCAGAACCGTGCGTCACAATTTTTCACGGAGTTTTATTCTCAAATAGATTGATAAGAGCCCCTTAAGTTGCGATGCGAGGCTCTTAAATTCTCGTTTTCACCACTTAAGTCAAGAGAGGCTCAATGGATCATTCTTATTTAGATTCGGAAACGGGGTCCGTAAAGAGAGGAAAAACTCCGGTGGACAAGATGCTCCAACTGGCTTCTGTTACTCGCGAAAACTGGTCATACAACTCAATTTTGACTGTTCCGCATAATTACCGTTTAAAGAGTTCTAACGCATTGATTGTGTCAAACAAACTGTCACATTGTGAAATTCAAACTCACCCAACCAAATTCTCGTTTGTCAAGTCCCATATGGTCCGATTGAAGTTGGAATGTGGTAGCCTCGAAATAGCAGATGAGCCTGTTTTCGAAAACTTTATGCAAAATTTGTGGAATAAATTTGAAAACGAAACACATCAAGATCGTAATTGTACACGTGTTTTTGGCTTGAACAAAAATCCGATAGGCCATAAGAAAATTATCAGAGAAGAAAATGAGATACTTGAGAAAATCAATCACGTGATGTGCTGATTGGTTTCCCGGTTGGAATGCAACAATGTGTCAGCGGATTTTCCTCGTACTAGAACAGAATACATTTTTCATGATTTTACCTGGTTTGAAAAGTGTTCATTCGGTTAACAGAAAGTAATCTTTTGAATGAACACAAATTGGACACGCTTTAATTGGTTTGTGCTCTAACTAAGCTTATCGGCTTGCCTTTATGTGGGCTGCACCCACACCCACCCACCCACCCACACACACACAAACATGTAGACAATCCCTCTGGCGTTCATAGTGAGGAACAATCGTGTTGGTTGTCTGCTTTTAGGTGCTTTTATATTTTATAAAGTACACAATCATTCTTTTTTTCCAATTTAGCACGTTAGCACCTGAACACGAGGTGGAAGGTGAGTCTAGAGAACACGAGATGACAGAATAGGTTTGTGTGTGTGTGTGTGCTTTTTCTCCGGTTCATCCATTCTCTTCACTCTACCTGCACATTTTATTTTCAACACTTTGCCGGATGGTTGTTGTGTTTCCAACCAATACACGTGAACGAAAAATTCGAGGGTAAGAAAGTGCTCGGTCGTTTGTCTTCTTACATTTATTAATACGGAATGAAATTTTCCATTCATACACCCCTCCGCACTGTTCGTTCATTTGTTCGTCCTCTCAAACTTTCAGTTTTACTTCGACGGGACAATCTTGGAGATCACATAGTGTGCTGAACGAATTATTTGTCTGGACCGAGAAAAAACAATCGTGTTCGTGCTTAGGTAAACAAAAACGAAAGGGGGCATGTTTGCCAAGTGTGTACGCATGTGTCCTACATTTGTTTGTCTATCCTATCCTATAAATTCCGTACCGACAAGCATTAGCCTGTTTCGGATCTTCGAGTCGGAAAGATTTGATGTTTTGTGGATAGTAACGGTGACTATGGTAGGTAGTAGCACCGTAAGTAATGAAAGAACGACAAGGTACATCATTTATTCCATCCAGAGGTAAAAATTTTTAGTCACACCAATGGTTCTCCCTATTCCATTTTGTGTGTCTATGCGTGCGAGTGTGCGTATTGAGTCACCCATCTTTGTCATTTTGGTTAGAGCTAGGGTCACGTACCTGAAAATGCAGGCAACCCCGGGGGACGATAGACTCTGGTGCGTTTGTGTGTGTGTGTGTGTGTGTGTGTGCGTTGAGTCTCGACATTGCTAGCCCCCTTGCACAGTCACACTTGCGCACATTGTGAGTAAACAAGAAATGGTTTTCGTGCATCCCTCAAACTACCATCCGGTTTGTCTCGGTCTCTTCACAACCAACGCAGGGATTGTGAGGATGGTTGCGAGGTCCTAAGCCGTTGTGGGGGGTTATTCGCGTCGCACTCTTATTGGCTCGCTCGAACAACCTGATCACTCCACCCCTCAGCACAGGATTGGTGTAAGTTGTAAGTGATGTGTGGCACACTTGCTTTCAACACACACACACACACGCACACGCCGACAGAAACAGAGACAGAGAGCTCACAAGATTAGACAGGAAATTGAAATCTGACACCTGGTGCAAGACCAAGCCTGCACTGAACTGAACGTGGTGAGCGAGAGTAACGAATAGAGCAACCATGGCCAAGAATGACAACAACAAAAAAAATGTATTAGACGTGAACACCGATTTGGTTTGGAGGAGGAACCGATAACGTGTTGGCAAGTCGAACGACTGGCTGATAGGATTTGCACCCATGCATCAATGTTGGAAGAAATTTGATGAACACAAAACATCGCAGATCGGTTTCATAAGATTTGACCAATTTCGGTCCCGATATGTTACTCGCGTTGCTAGTAGCAGTTTTTATTGTATGCATTATAAATAATAGGTGAAAGGAACTAACGGAAATGGCTTAGTCGTGACAAAACGAATTTCATTTACGTCCAATTATCTACAAGCGAATTTTTTTTGGGGGGGGGGAAATCTGCTAATCATTCGATTAGATGAAACAGATAAACTGGACAAATAGAAAACGATGGTGATTTGATGAAATCCCGGTTTTATTGACATAATAGGTTACACACAAAGACAACCATCTGACAGTCTAATAGCTAGATCGACGTCTCGTGCATGATTCGTTTAAAACGACGAATTGCAAAAAAAACAATCACACGATTTCACAAATCTGTTTACTATCCTTTAGCGAGATTTGATTTGTGCTAGTTTTACTTCAATAAACTGAAAGAAGTGACGTTTCAATTAAACACGAAAACAATTTCGAGTGACGATAGTTCTTGTTTTCAAATACGAATCAAACGAATTTTAACTTATTCTACCATGCACGACGGAGGTAACAACCAAGTGGTACGTCGACAAACGAACGGGAGATATGGCGGTGGCCGAGCGGGCAAGGTCGTGGCGCTTGGATGTGCGGGTCGCGGGCTCGAATCCTCCCACCGCCAGTCATTCTCCCCACTTGGCAGCCCTATGCTGGCCGCGATCCCCTTCCTGAAAATTGATGTACATTGGCGTGTCATTAATAAAGAGGAATTAAAAGGTGAAAGAGTGAAGGTAAATTTGGTTGATCGATCACTACTAAAGAATGTACAAGAGAACGTTCAAAGCCCGATCGACGGAAAGGATGACCTTTGTATGATTTGTTGTTTGAGTCTGGCCGTGAATGAATGAGTTCGCTTGGTAGGCGAATGAGTGAATGATAGCAAATTGTTTGCTGATTAAACGATTGAGAATCTCTCTTTCAGTGGACTGTGTAGGTAGAAAATAAAAAAGCCTTCCAGTTCGCTTCGCGATGCATGATGAACCGGTTTGGAAGAAATATTCTGAAAAAATATACTCACCAGGTTGAAGCTGCAAAACTTTGCATTCAGCGCTAACTGGGTGAAAGTTCGGTGAGCCGGTGTGTGTGTGTGTATGTGTGTGTGTGTGTGTGTGTGTGTGTGTGTGGAGAATCTCAGTCTCTCAATGAACTTGAAAACTAGTGTTCAGTGTAGCGTATACTGTTAGCTTTCTTGGAATTCTGGTCGCTAAACGTGACGTTTAAATTCCCGAAGTCCAATCAGTCCAAGTGACCTCGTCAGCACATGTGCTTAGTTGTTAATGCACTTTCCTTATTTTCATGTTTGTCATCAACTTTGACCTTGGATTCCTTCGATGACCTTGAACTGAAAACTGTTCATCTGTTTTTCTACCCGACCTTTGTTGGTGATTTTAGAAGATCGATATTCGACTTGAGAAGCTTACTACCTGAAGTTATATGCCTTTATTTCTATTTCGAATATGTAAACATTTGATGGTTTTATTCTAGGAATGGTAAGTCGTCGGGACAATCATTCAACTAACCATAGAAAATTGTACATTCGAGCCCGGATTCATGAGACCAAAACCTCACTGGGACACAGAAAAATGCAAGGAACGCAAGAGGAAATCATCCTTTTCAGGATGTCGAAGAAAGACTGATGTACAAGAAACAAACAGACCAATCAAAAGAGAGAAGATCATTTTATCAAACATCAAGAATATATTTTGATTAATTTCAACGTTGATCCAATCCCAAGAAAACACAACTGACCGTAAGCCGCCCCAAACTTTGCGGACACTTAGATCAAAAGCAAAAGACCTGTGAAACATGGCAGGAAGAAGAAAACACGTATACAAGTTCACATGCATGAACTGGGACGAGCGCTACATCAATCGAAATGGGAGAAAATTCGTCAATCAATTGCACGATCCTAAACTCATTTCAAAAAGACATGAGCTCATCAAAAGAATTAGAAGGGACACAAGATCAGTCTGGATGACGTTGCAGTTTTGGACCAGGCAACCGGAAGACACGCGAGGGAGTATTTGGTAGCCTGATACCCTTCAAAAGATCCGATCGATAAGCAGATCCAATGGAACCATGTAAAGAGTCAGATTAGAAGCAAACATTTCAGCTAACTAAAGGAGTCGGGAATCAAATCATACCGGTTCATGATCGTAGATCCCAATTCTTTAAACATATCCATCTAAAAATCGAAATAACGAAATATTCAAGTGCTCGAAGTAGGTATAGCGATATATATCTAGAGGGATAAGATTTGTCAATTAGAGTGTCATTCTTTTAAAGCTAAAAAATCAAGCTAGTAAGTATCAGATGGGGAAGAATCAATAGTTACCAGTTTGGGCTTAAAGGTGATGACAAACCTAGAAGTATGGCGAATGATCAACAATTGTACGCACGTGTACTGACGACGTCAGCTCGTGCAGACGGTAAAAAGTTTGCGATCTGAATACCTAACTTGGAGTTGACAAATCTATGAAAATACCATTTTCTTCATACTTATACCGAAAAGTACTCTAAACATGGTCTTAAAGAATCGTTAGGTTTGAAGATTTTGTAACTGGTAAAACCGGCCGTGCTCGTGCGCGCTTGCGTACACACACACACACACACACAAGCACACACGCACACACGCACGCACACACACACAGTGAATCTGTGTAATAACGTCTGTTGCAGTTTTCCCTGGTTAGCGTTGATTATACACAATCCTTTCGCAATATTGATTTCGGCGAAATTGTAACACATTATGCTGCGTTAAAATCGATAAAAATGTGTGCGAAATAAAGGTAGTTAGGATAGGAAAATAATGGAACAAATACTACTGAAAACAATTTATCCGTTTTCTTATTCACGAATATCTCATAGTTGAAACAACCACGAAGTATGTGTTTGATGGAACCATATAGCAGAAGATTTGATTATATCGCTTGTGTGTGTGTATTTGTGTGTATGTGTGTATAGGTGCGTATGTGTGTTATTTACAGTGAAAAGATTGTATGAGCATGGTTAAAACCAAACTCCACCTAACTCCTGATGGATTGCTCTATTTCCAAATAAGCTTCATCAAAGTCCGACGTAAACTGTGACCTTAAAGTAGCTTCGGATGCGAATACTGAATATCCGACAAGTTAGTTTGCGTATCGGCAATCGTGTGGACACTTGCCTCGTCACCAATGAGCCTTGGTGTATGGTTTCATTGGTCGACGAATGCACGTTCATTCGGTCAGACGATTGGTGCGGTAAACCATGGGCTTACCAACCGGTCTAATCCTGGGACTTATCAGCTGACAGTTGCGATATATCTTAGCAGTGTTGTTCTTGAACACGATTACAAATTATTAGTACTGGTATTAGTATTATTGATATAATAATAAGCATTATCATTAACTTTGTCATGAAAACATTCAATCTCCTACTACTAGAATGTACCAAGTAATCAAGCTGTGTAGGTCATATCCAAAACCTTCGTCGTACTTAGGCTACCTGCAGAGGAGTCATCTATCAGTAGGGGTCGATCGCTTGAGCCACCGGACAGTAACCGTGCAAATCAGTAACGGATGGGTGCAACATCATGTGATGAAGTTCAACAAACCGTTCACAGCCTGCCCGGTAGCGTAATGGCTAAGGTGTTCGACTCAGAATCGTTCGTCTTTGTTCGGGTTCGCGTCCCAGTTCGGTTCGGCCTTGGTGAATATGCATTGCTGATGATTCTTGACAAGGATGAAACAGCTGTACAGTGCTTCCGTGCGTTCTTAATGGTGAGTTGCGCGATGATATCACATGGTGAATTATTTCACGAAAATGATATCATTATTCCGATGACGATTAGGGTAATGCTTTATTTACATATCATTCAGTACTATGGTGATATAACCATATGCTTTCGAATGAAGGAATAAAACGACCGATCATACACGCCCCTGAAACTTAGGGTGCTAGATCATCATTATGAAGACAATTTTCAATTTGACCAGCGGTGGTCAAATGTTCAAGGTCCAGGCGTTTTAACTTAAAAGTCACGAGTTCGATTTCTTTTGAATGCCGTTAAGTTTTCGTATTTAGCAGCCCTTTGTGGATCGCAGCTCCTTTCCTGAAAACTGTTTACGCAGTCGTTTCATTAGTTAAAAAATCAGATTGTTCATGCTCATTCCTCGTAATTGAAATGAATTATTTTATTACCAAACCAACTGCTGTGTACGACTATGGGCATGACTGGACAAGAGAGTACTAGGTAAGTATGTCTGACAAGCACCGGCAACATAACGGCTTGCTACTTAGAAAACCTAAGTACGGATCATATGTCATCGTTCGGAAATTTGGTCTTATCGAACAGACGAGTAAATTTCGACAAATTATCGATTGATTTTGAAATGGACTCAGCATTTGTACACGGTTCTTACGAATCAAATGAGATTCTGATGCCTATCTCCAATCCGTTAAATGTATGACTAGTTGATAGAATAACATTTCGTGTTATTAATTTTCGAATTTCTGGGAAAATTTGTTTGATTAACAGTCAAGGCAATTTTTCCCCATTCCAGAATCAATGATTTAGAGGTTTTGTAGTCTTTAAGTCCATAACTAGTTGTACAATTACAGTAAGGTGTGTGGGCATGAATACACCTCAACGGGATTCTCATAATTTAACGAAATAATTTTTCCAGCTTTGGTCAGCTAGAAATCAGTTCATCCAACCACATTGTTCTTGATTCCTATACCGGACAGGTTTTGGAAATAGGTAGGGAGAGTAGAAATCATATCAGTTGTTATAATCGTAAAGTATCAATCACTACGTTGGCCGGAATCCAAGTGAGTCAATCTTATTCGGTTGTCAAGCTCAGACACAAAACTATCCTAGTGTTTCATCTGTTTTCTTATCCGGAATTGTCGGTAATATCTAATCTCTATACGCCTGTCATTCAAAAAGTGTAACTGTGTGAACCGAAAAAGAAGGAATGTCTTTCTAACCACGTTACCTCCTAGGCGATGACCGTTTTGATCGATTTGATGTATCAATTTGATGTGCAAACTTTCAACTGAGAGCTACTGTCACGTGATCCCTTTGTTACAATGACGATGGATAAGTTCGCATTCGACTGACCTTTGGCAATGCAGCTTCACGAATCTATTAGAACAAATATTGGATTGGAATGGGAGGGAGTGGACGTTGAATATACTCATTCAAGAATAAAATTCTCAGTAAATGCTCGTTGCCAAATTTTGCTGCCATTGGATTTTAGTGTAAAGAAATTTTGTACTTGGGAGTTTTTGAGGGTTCTTTAATGATGAGTTGGATGACGCTTAGAAGAACCGACCACGAAGGGCGAGAATGAATGAATGAATGAATGAATGAATGAATGAATGAATGAATGAATGAATGAATGAATGAATGAATGAATGAATGGGTAAAGCTGATTGATTGAGTAACTGAATGATTGACTGCCAGATCGATCGAGCGATGGTTTAAAGAATAAAAGGTACTTAGATGAATGAATAAATAATGAAATCCCTGATGAAAGTCATTCCGATTATACTGACCAATATTCATACTGATACGGTCTGAAATGGCAATCGTCTGAAACACCAATGCAACTGGACTGGGAAAATTAAGAACACTGACTAATTTGTCCAGTAAACTGATGATTTCATCATCTTGAGCCGTTTCCAATTTCCACACTATGATATTTTCCCACTGTGTGGTTTGTATTGGAATTAGGGTTCAGTTCATTTCAATTGAAATCTGTTGTTCACTTGATGCCTACTGGCACATTTTATTCCCAGAAGGAAAAACAATTTTCTGATTTATTTTCAAATCAGATTATGTCTTCCGGTTCCGATTTGTGCACAGATTGATTAGATCAATCTAATTCGTCCGGGGGATGAATAAACGACATGTACCGGTTGAATCGCTAGCGTCCGTCAAGACGAGGTGAAGGTCACAGGTTCAAATCCCCCAGCCATCGGTCAAATTGCCCATTCGAGAGCCTTCTATTGGTTGCTCATCTCTTCTTGTGAAACATGTACACTGTTAATTTATTAATAAACTAAGTAGAGGGGAATGATGATTGTCAATTCTTCGGGACTTGCACTGTTACTTTTCGATTTCTCATACGATTAGGTTGGTAACCACGATCCAGTTGCGTTGTAAATGATTTTCACTTGTATTTGTCACACAGTCCAGTACAGTTTGTATACCGTACACCGTACATATGGGATTTTGTTGTGTAAGTGTTGATGCTGACTAATTTGCTTACTGGGCTTTGATTGACGTTGATTTTTTTATTCTTTTACTTTCCAGGTTGATTTAAACTAAATCACTCCCTATAATTGTGCTGTATGGATGCTCTATCTTTGTGGATACACGTTCTAGGAATAATGGTCACACATGGCTATCGTGTATTGTCGTGTGGCGCTCGGATGCCTTCATAACATAGGATCATTATTATTCTGAATAGTAGTACTGTTTTTATGGATACTCCTAACATTAACATTATTATTATTTCCAATACTACTAGTATTATAATGACATCGTTCTCGTTAGTTCGAGAAGTGTAACTCGATGTAGTTGGTGAATTTATTTTGGCGGCATTAGTTTTCCTCGTGTAATTTTAACACGTGTGTTCGGTCTCATGATTGCACGCGGATTTTACAGTCAAAAAAGAGCAATGTGTAAGTGGGATTCATTGTATGGTGTTGTATTGTATTGTATTGTATTGTATTGTATTGTTTT
>LUCM01003250.1:128552-177425 GCA_008360955.1 Fasciolopsis buskii | reverse complement strand
ATACCATACTATACTATACTATACTATACTATACTATACCTGTCTCTTATACACATCTGTATTGTATTGTATTGTATTGTATTGTATTGTATTGTATTGTATGGACTTTTGCATTCAAAAGATAATTTCGCATTTCAGTCAAAAAACGTGAGGGTAAAAAGTAAAATAGGAAACAAAAACAATTTACACTCATCACCTTGTAAAGATGTGAAAAAACTTATCAAGTAATAATCATAACGCATTAGGACAGGTTGCTCAGGAATTCGACTGAAACCCGGTCACGGTTTGTCAAAATGCGTGCTAAATATGGGACAGTGGACGGTATGGAACGAAAAGCGGATCGTGTAGAAACACGAGATTGACACTTTGAACCATCGTTGTGCAGAAGATGCGTGGGTTCAGAAGGAATTTTGTGAGCAAATTTCTCACATGCTGGTAAGTGTTGATCACATAAATTGAAGGACAATTCAGTTAGTGGTACGAAGGATATACGGCTAATAATAGTCCCCGACGAAGAATTTTAACATCTTTTTTGAGTAAACTTGGAAGTATAAATGGAGAGCAGTAAAGAAGGATTGGAAAAACATGTTGGTATACAAATCGGGAGATGGTGCTTTGTTTCACCTTTTAGTGTCAAAGCTTCCTGATTTGAAACGACAACCGTCGGATATTCTTTACACAGGTGGAAATGTGAGAAGATTACTTCAGCTTTTTATCAACAGTAACTGCTAGATATTTCACAGAATTAACCCTGGTAAGTGTTTTCGAGTTTTTACTATCAGTACGAGTCTAGATTATCAACAATACGCGCCCTTGCCATCGTTTCAGTTTGATTGAAATGTAATCTGAATAAGACGGTTTCGTTCCTGACTAGAAATAAATATTCGATCGTCCGTTTTGCCCAATCAACCAAGTAGCCTTTTCATTTTGCGCACATCTTTCCTGGATGTGCAAAATATTGTTTTCAATAGTATGTTTAATTTGATTTGATTTGATTTGATTTTCCCAAATGATTCGTTATGTGTCGTCAATATTCATCTTGCCATTGAAAATCATACAACTGTTTCACCCCTATTGGGAATTATCATCAATGGATGGTCATCGAGCCCGAAATATGGACGTGAACTCGATGAGAATGACCGTGGTGTGGATGATTCTTCGCGACTCATTCAACATGATATGACGATCGTATCCGTCAATGGACTTTGTAGGCCTGAGCCCATCGAACATCAGATGAACGTCTGCACGGTTAGAACGAAGTTCTTTTGTAGAAAACGAACGTAGTTTAGACAAACTTACAAAGCTGAATCCTACTAAGTACATAATACGTGTACAACGCTTTCACCGTTTTCAGTCGATGTTGGCAGTGCATCACAAATGGTTCGGGAAATTCGATATTTTTCTCCAGTCTTTCGGTAATTTACTTTTATTTGAAGAATCAGACGTCACGGGCAAGAATACACAGATCACGGGAATCAAATAATCTGTCACAAATAAAGACCTTGACTTATTCGTTTTAAACCAGTTATATAAAGAATTATAATATGTAGCATATCATGCAGTCCGTAGATTGTCCTATTGGCTTGACAATGAAAGTATCTAGACTGCCTGATCTACGGAGTTCGGTTTGGCTAACAGTGACATTTCAACTTCGATGTTTGTTCGTTTTTTTTCCCAAATCGTTTAGGTGTCATGTTCAGATATGGTTGTTTTAGCGGCTGTTTTTGGGTTTTCTTACCAAGTGTCAGCTAGTACGATCGTATTCCGGCTGATCAGTCGGTGATCGGCCTTTGATTCGGTTCGCACGTTTTCCCATAGAACTGTAGTCAAAATCTGCAATTCTTTACCCCGTGCTCCTACTGCTGCAGCTTTGAAGTACCAAGGAATTAAGGAACCGTGGTAACGGATTTATTGAGTCTATTGGTTGAATAATGATGACCAAGTATATCGGTAGATTAATAGTCTTGGTCACTAAGGCGTCAGAATAATTTAGGCAATCTACATTAGTCGAGCATGAATTTCGATCGAAGTGTAACTGATGAGGTGTTTAATCTACAAATTCACAATGATTTTCTATCTCTCTTACTTTGACAAGTATATCTGACCAGTCAAAATATCGTTTCTTTAAGTTTGTGTCGGATTTTCATTTGTCACACTTGTAGACATAACAGATTCGGTCTAAAATATTCATCTACACCCATTTACTTTATGGATTTTGTATCTCCGTTTCGTATTTCATTAGAGTATCACTTCAATTAGTCGATTGGCTAGAAATCCGAACGTTTCGTCTTTCAACTGAAAACAAAACTGATCAAGGAGAATGACTCGGTTTTTTTGTGAAAAAAAAAACATTCCAAATTGGAGTTGCCACTGGAAACCAGTTTCCGACAGACACCAGAAACATAGCAACCAACAAACAGACGTATTGGAATCTCATTTATTAAGTTGATAACTCCAAATCGAAATCTGGTCATAATTCCGAAAGAATGTTACGTATAACAACCAGTTTCAAATATACAATTAGACGATCGAAAGTGAACTGAAATGTCGTTTCTTAATGAAGAATACGCGCGGTTTGATTTGCAAATAAACTATTCGGATATCCAACCATACCATCGTCTTTGGGATTAGACGATTTCATTTCATCTTCTTATTCGTTCACTCAACACACAAGTTGATCTGCAGATATCCTATTCCACCAAAAAGTTAGTGATCAACGGAATATATCGATGAACTGAAATCTTATTTGTCATTGACGTAGTTTTGCATAAAGTGTCTATCATGAACTTATTGTTAATACATCATGTTTTTGGTTCGATAAATGCAAACAGTCGACGATTTGGCTATGTACGGTTGTTTCCATCTTGTTTAGATATCATAGACAATGACCGAAACGAGACACGAACCCGAATCGAAAGCTTACGGGTCAAACTTATAAGCTGTATCTGGTATCCAGTTGTCACGACAGTCGCGAAGCTACGACGCCCTTGAATGTGACAGGGATACTGTTGATTCCAATGATTAGGCAAGTTGTAAACATTGTATGATGAAGCATTTCATTGACAAACGAACTTTCCGCTTGTTTAACTGGCCAAATCTCGGTGCTACTCTTATAATAGGTTATTTCAGTTTATTACTCCTAATATATCGAAGCTCTTTATATATATATATATATGTATATAACTTTAGATCAATTAAAATGGCTCGATTATTTCGAGAACACTGTCCGTGATCATGCAGAAAGACGATCACTTTAATGAAGGATATTTTTGACATGAATAAGATGAGTTGTTAGGTTAATTCCTAAGTAAATACCTTAGTGTTTAGTGCGATCATTTGAAGAAGAAACAACTCCAACCCTAAATAATCCCAAATTCGGGATATACTACTTTCAAAATTTTCTTTAGAATCTTTGGCATGACTAAAAACAAATTGGAGAACAGCAAGATTTACTAATCCGATTGTTAATGCCATACCAAATACTGAACGTTTCCACGATTCAGGAACATATGCAGATATCGTCGGTAAATTAAATCATAAACGATCGAAGTTATTCTAATATGACATGATTAGACGCCAATATGCCGGATCTCAAGGAAACAGAAATGCAAGTTGACAAATCACGAAACAATTCACCTCGGTTTAGAGTGAATCGAGTAAATTGTTCTGACTTCTCGATAACCAAGACCACCAAACCACTGGTCTCCGAGTTTCCAAGGTGAATTTTACAACTAACGGTTCGATGCCTTCAACGCTGCACTTGGCCAACATAATTCACACAATAGTCCCCATACTATACTATACTATACTACACTATACTATACTATACTATGCTATGCTATGCTATACTATACTATACTATACCATACTATACTATACTATACTATACTATACTATACCATACTATACTATACTATACTACACTATACTATACTATACTATGCTATGCTATACTATACTATACTATACTATACTATACTATACCATACCATACCATACTATACTATACTATACTATACTATACTATACTATACTATACTATACTATACTATACTATACTATACTATACTATACTATACTATACTATATATGCCAACTTTCTTTTGTCATACTTCACGATACCCTAACAACATTCTTTTTTAGTTCATTATTTACTCGGCGTAGGTCATATCCAAAGCCTTCGTCGTACTTAGAATACCTGCAGAGGAGTCATCTATCAGTAGGGATCGATCGTTTGAGCCAGCTGACAGTAACCGTGCAAATCAGTGACGGATAGGTGCAACATCGTGTGATGAAGTTGAACAAACCGTCCAGAGCCTGCCCGGTAGCGTGATGGCTAAGGCGTTCGACTCAGAATCGTTCGTCCTTGTTCGGGTTCGCGTCCCAGTTCGGGCGCGGCGCAGTGGATATGCATTGCTAATGATTCCTAACAACCTGGACGAAACAGTTGTACAGTGCTTTCGTGGTTTCTTTATGGTGAGTTGAGCGTTGTTATCATACGATAAATTATGTTCTGTCCAGTATAAGCCAATCCGGGATTTGCTAATGTCCTCACACCGCGGGGAACATTTCGGCCAGTAGAAGACGGTGAACGGAACTTCCTTAAATGGTGGGATATTTTAAGATCTGCGGTCAATTTTGTACGTTTCATGATTTGTACAAGGCCAGCAAATTTCTCGGAGACTGAAAAACCTATCCCCAAACATACTGCGCAATTCACAAATCTAAGTTAATTTTCTAGCGAATAAAAAAGACAATTGACTAATTTTCTCTTCCGGCTAACCATACCCTCGATTTTGTCAATTACATTGCATTGAGTGGTGTAAATATGTGAAAAACGTCACACCAAATTCGATCGAGGCAAGAAACTAAACAATCCATGTTTGTTCAAACAAAGCAATAAAATGTTAAATCAATACTATCCTTACAATCGGATTTAGGTTTTTAGGTTTATCGATCCAAGATTAACTGACGTTGTTTGTGAAAAAGTGACTTGACTGTTTCCAATTTTTACACGACAATATCAATGTGTATGGATACAGAAAACAAAACTTGAATCCAAGATAAATAGATTTATCAATCGATCAAATCAGTACGATAGTTTACAAATTGTAAGCGATTCAAATAAGTACCGAGAGAGAATAGATGATTTGATGGTTGCTTCATGACAAATTGATTCTGAAATTTCCATTCCGCTAATTCTCGGATATTTTTTCCCCCAATTAGTTACCGTGATTAATATAAAAGAACTTTGACCGCATAAAGCACAATTTATCGAATAACATTATAAACGTACGGTGCTTTAGGAGTGAAATGGTATTGATTTATCAAAAAGCTTGATTAAAAACTGCCGATTTTTTTTCTACTCACCGTAGTTATGCGAATTGATAATTGCGAAGCATATGCGAAACAAGTGTAGATCGATAAAATGCCGAAATACACGATATCCGCGGGACCGATGAAAATACTAACATGTCGAATGTAATTCAACAAAATTGATTGATATTCGATTACAATTACGATTAGATTCCGATCATTTTGGACTTCTTTTATTGTAATTTCATGTGTTTGCTAAGAACAATACAAAAGGATTTAGATAGGACCATATCATATCGATTGACAATGAAATATCCGAAATATCCGTGATTTGAATTCGAAATTCAACGATTTTGGCAATTCCCAAACGGATCCACAAATACCAATCACGTCCAATACCATGGATAACTTCAATGTTACTATCGACTGGCAAATATTTAGCTGATTCGAACAGGGAATTTTCACATGACGTAGGGATTGGATATTGTGAACGAGGGAAAATCCACTTATGTTCTTCGTATATAAAAGCCAATTTTCGTGGTTAGTCAACCAACTTAGTCAAAATAATGTGTAATGTATAGTATTGGGTTACCAGAGAGGTGATGAGTGATTTCTATACGGTTGACTGATACCTTGATGATTTGGCCAGTGTGAATGCGCGAGAAATTGCACCAAGTGTGTGAGTTGACTGCGTGAAATTCGTTGGACTCCCGTCGAAGCGTATGAATACTGGTATTTGAATCACTGAATCACTTGTCAATACCTGTCATACTAAACATTTTGCATATGAATCCGATACCGGCAATTGCCTGCTTACCTCCGAACATTTGTCTACCCGTTTATTTCTCATACAGTCTCACACAAACGCCAGTGGAGGAATTATCGGTGCAGTTGAATTACCGTAAAATTTCATCGGTTCACTAATCTCACGGGCCCCGGGTGGCTCGCTCAGTCGGCCGACAAATTATGATTGACATTGTTCATTCGAACAAACCGATTTGCAGCACATATGCATCAATCTAACTAGAAATTTTGAGTGCTTTCCCTCCAAACCAATCGTAGTTCCCAGGCCATGTACAAATTTCAATTGTCTTATCCCATTTTGAAAATCTCACATCGTCAATGCGACGAGAAATATTCCTCGGTGTATAGTGTTATTTGATCAGAGTTAGACTAGTACTTGTAAATGTATATTTATCTTTTATGTGTTTGTGTGTGTGTGTGTGTGCACGTGCTTGTGTGCATGTCTGATTGTGTAGAAGCATTGCTGTGAGAACTGCGACCTATCTAACTGTCTGACTGTCCAGTGTACTCATCCTATCCGGATTTTTCACTCGACTTAAACGCATTGATTTCCGCATTCTCACGCACTCAATCAGTCATTCAGAGACTAATTCACCTATCAGTCAAGCACAAAAATAAAAAATTTCATGTTTGCACATACACACACACACACATTGGGTGGTCCGGAATAGAACGATCGCACACAAAACAAATATTATATTTTCACTGAGAATTTCGAGACGCTTTAGGATACATTCATTCAATTCTAAAGTACTCGTTCTTAGCTTGTTTTTGTCTCATCCGTGAATACGGTGACGTTTAACACCACATAGGCAATACCCGAGACATGCTTCAAACAATATGCACATTCATCCCTACGTACTATAGCTATTCACGTTGCCAGACTTGGTAAAGTGTAAAGTTGTGAACTTAACTACGTGGGAACAAATAGCACTCCAACGAAACAAGACCCGATTTCAAAATTGAGCAAAAGATTGGCACAATCAGATTAGAGAACTGACATCGTCTTGAAATGTAAACGGAAAACATGCTATTTCCGAGTAAATATCTAACTAGAATACGATGCCATTCGTGTATCGTGAGGCCCACCAAGGACAGGACAACACAACCAGCACAGTATGGTATAGTATAGTATAGTATAGTATAGTATAGTATAGTATAGTATAGTATAGTATAGTATAGTATAGTATAGTATAGTATAGTATAGTATGGGTCTTCGAAGCCTATGCTCGTGTCTCCGTGAACTAGCTGATTTCTGAGTCTTTCACACGTGTACATGATGCCGATAAGATTGTCCCAAATTTGTAAGTAGGAACTAAAAGCAAAGACACCATAATGAGATCAAGTTCATTTTTGTATTTCTTTTAAATTACATTCAAAATGACTTTAGTAAAACGTGCGAATGGTGCATGCAGATTTAACTGTGTTCCCAGATTCTGTTTGATTCTTCTTTGGAAAATTCTGAGTTCGTAATGGTCATCATTGCAATAGTGATGAGAATGACTTGCCGATTGATAATATACATGCTTTCATTGGACGTTTCACGTGACAATACGAATTAGCATCCGATCACACTTTGGTATGTGCTAAAATATCCGCAGATCTACGTGAATCAATGTTTGTTTTATGCAATAAATAGGGTGAAATTTTCAACCTCTTTCGCCCTATTGATGAGTAGAAGTGATGCAATGCGTATTACCTATTTAGAATAGTAATTTAGAACGCAAGAAAACGATAAGACGTCTGTTCTGGTTTCGATCGTTCAGTCGACTGTCTTTTAGGGAGAACACTCAAATCACACAGACACGAACGTTAGTTTATTAGACCAAAAATTGCTTATATTCGTCTCCTCTTATCGGCACTAAGTGATCGATCAGTCCGCTGACTGATTCGGCCCATGGCTACTAACTGACCTTATCATGCGGGATTTTCGCTCGGTTTATTGATTGATTTAACCATCTTGATTTTGTCGCAATTATGTTGCCCTTGAACCAGGATAGTGAATATGACGCGTACGTATAGGTCCCTAGTTTGGTAATGTGAATGAATGAGGGGCAAGGCAGGAAGGCTTACGGTCACTGTGACTTATGCCCTTCTGTTTGAATCAAGGGAGATGCCATGGCTACTTGGCAAATCCATTCATGATTATCAATGAATTGTGTTGCCTGAGTCTGACTAGTCTAGTTTACAAGTACTTCAACTCTCGCACAAGTTAGTTAGTTAGTCAGTTAGTTAGTTGGTTAGTTGGATCAAACTTCTTCAGCAACAGAGTAGACAACACCCTGTTCGGCGATCGGGCAGTAACGTTAAACACGGAGTCCTCCAGACTGTCGTTCGATCACAACCAGGGTGTCGCTTGTCCGAAGGCCAGGCTATAAACAGGCTTCATGAAACAAGTATACGGTAGCTAATTGTATTTTGATTTGAATAGAAAACGCGGACGTGGCGTCATATCCCAGGTGAGATGAGAAATCGGATATATCTACTCATAACGAGAGGTTCATCGAATCGAATTTGGAATTGATAGATGCCCGGTCGAAGTTTATACTGTCGAACAAATTCGGAACACAAGACTAATACGAGCCACGACCTGTCAAGTAAAAATTGAACTGATATGGACTGAATTAAACAGTTTAGTTAGAAGAACGCAGGAAATGACTCATTGTTCCAACTTTAAGCCATTCCATAATTCTGAGAAAAATTTTCTTATAATCTGAAGTAGGCGTCCAAGATAGCGGAATTCCAATATATAGAATTGCGCGTAGGAAAGAGTTTGAAATTTGATCATGTGACCAGCAAACTTGGTGAAGTCTTAGTCAGTTCACTGTACAACAGATAATGCGAGATTGACAGAAACCTAGAATTAATCTCGTGACGCGACATAACAAGCGTTTATCTTGAATGACATCGACAGTTGGAACGCTAGGTATGCCCCGACATCTACACATGTGTGTTTGCAATACTAATGACAGTCGTGTTTCAGCAAATCGGGAAAGAATTGCCTGACAACAATAAAACAACTCAAGAGCTTGACATCACAATTGCGGAATATTAATTGTACTCATGGGATACGAAAAACTTATATAATCTGTAGGAAGTAGAGACAGTTTTGCTAATTTTTGATGAAACGTATAAATCATGAAAACCGGTGTAAAAGTAAAGCTAATGCTATTTGTCAGTGTTTGGTATCAGATTGCATACAAACAATACATTGTAGTTGTTAGGTATGTCCAAATTCAGCGAACGGGATGAGGAACAAACTGTAGCGTTGTCCGGTCTGCTTCGATTTATGCGAATGACTTCGATTTTGGAATGTTCACAAGGGCAAACGATCTCCTGTGTATACGAACGAACAACAAATGAAGATGTAATTGGTAGCTGTTTCAAGTACAAGCAGATAAAGTAAGGAGAAGAGGTAAGACCCTATAAGAAACACTGAAAGACGAGAACACTGTGCTACTTTAACAAAAGGGAATAATCTGAACTCGACAGCCACCCCGTCCGTCTTCATAACTTCTGAAACGGATAGTAGACAAAATGAATGTTGGATTGTCTGGATAGCCTCGGAATCGTGTACTTTCTAATCGTTTAATGTAACAGTTTCTAACGCGGTGGCTGAAACAATATGTCATCAGAATAATTTGATTTCCGTGATATTACGTGGCTTTGATCCAAATGCCTGGAAGAAAGTGGAAATAAGGCATAATTTCGAGCTGAAGCGGTAAATATGACATGTCTGCTTTGTGTACTCACAGATGAACTCCTTCGATGTGTACTATTCGCCGAGGCTGGCAATATTTGGAAGGTGAATCGAGGTAGGAACGCCCTAACTGGTGTACTTATCCGGCCAAGACAAATAGAATCACTGGTTGAGGCCCACAAACTTCTTCCATTGGTAGGTAACGACGCTGTAAGTGATACAACTACTTCCGGATCCTTTTCTCATCGGTGTGGGTACCTTTACTTACCACTAGATACTCGATTAAAGTGGAAAACACGGGTACGCACAATGCATTTTGGACGGTGGAGAACAGATCCGGATGATCGAATGACCTTGATGTTCTATCTACAGAGTTTCGTCCCAGAATCGCATCCAGGCTGATGATTCATGACGAAAATCGTATTGCCTCGCTACTTCTTTGGTTAATTAAACAAATTAGCCTTTTGAAAGGTTTATTATTCATACAACAAGTATGCAATATCCAAGCGAAGGGACCTTGGGCGTGGGAAAGTTGTTGTATGGAGAAGCGATTGGTCACGACGAAGAATTCAAACCTGCAACTCTTGCGTCTAAACTTCTCGATCGTATCCGTCTGAGTGCCATCATCATCGTGATTATGAATTTTCGAAAGTCAAAACGTCAACATGTGTACGTGATAAGTTACTATGATGCCTGGTTTAGGGCATACGACAGTCTGTTCACGTTTTGGAAATGTCATTATTTCTTTGAATTCTACGTACAAATATTTTAACGTTTGTGAACAGTTTTCGCGTTCGCGAGTCAACATGGTGTGCCGCGATCCAACTGGCACTCTGCTTCTCGTCAACTAGTTGTTCCAACGTGTACAAGATACTAGAAGTATGTTCTTTGCTGTTTAATGTTTAACTAACCAATACGACTGGTCGTCCCGTTAACTTCATCGACTTCAACCAGGACAGAAACACTGTGAATTGTCTGTCAAAGAGATTTGAAATGTCATTCTCCGTCGTATATTGATGCTCGTCATGACCTTATTAAATGCGTTGCACTGTAAATTTCTGAATGACAAATTTATATCGACGAGGGTGTTTCAAGAGCTAACCATGAGGCCAGTATCTTTTAAATGTGATATAAGAATAAATATTTCGTGATTACAACGGACAAGGCAGAAGTTGGGCAAAAACTCGATGATCAAGTCAACTCCCGGTAGACGCATAATCTAATTCCAAATATCGATTTTTCGAATAAGAACCCTAGGAAGATTTCGGTAGCTACATCGTTCCCTTTTGAATCTACTAGACGCCTACCGGGGCTTAACTAGCTTTGAAAGACGGTTTGTTGTAGGTTGACCATTGTTGGACATAATCGAAATTAATTGTTGAATTGAATAGGATTCAAATCCATACAGTACATACATACGAACCGATTAATATCAGTCTCAAAGAACTGAATATTTGGATGAGAAATCCACGTACACACAACGCATGCGAAACTAAACGCCATCTGATTTTTGTGAAAAGTCAATCTAATTCAAACAAGAAAAAGTACATTTTTCTTCATCCACAACCTCCCAGCCACGGGTTGCCCAAAATGCTTCGAATCCTGTCAGGCCCGTTTTCAACGACCTCGATAATTTCAGGCCAACCAGGAAAGGTTTGCCTAGTACAGTTAAAACGAGACTATGTCCGGAATACAACAACATCTGCCACGTGCTTTTTGAAAATACCGCGGTCCGGATGACAAATGGCGGGGGTTGTATATTTAATTAAAAGAGCAAACAAAAAAAGCGCAGGGGTCTTCACCCCAGTTTGAACGCACATTACAGTCAACCAGTCAGCTCCCAGCCCACCCCTCGGGATGACTATCGTCAGGATGGTTGTGAATTCTCATGAGAACCGGTCCATGTGTTGTACGGTGCAATCATTTCACGGTATGAGCTGGTTGGAAAATATTCCCGTATTCATGGCTTGGTAGGTAGGTAATGAAAGTCAATAAATATGACCCCACGTTTCCGATCACACGTACGCATGCACACGTACACACGCACGCTCACGCGCACGCGCACACACACGCATAGACACGCAAACAAACAACACAAACAAGCAAAATACAGCTCCTTATACGGACACACACGTACATCGGATCGGTTGGAATTGTTGACGGGAAAACAAGTGAATAGAATGCGAATGCAACAGTTCACACCACTGCTATCGTCCACGAAATTGCACTGGTAAGCGATTGATGATTAAGGAATGTAACAACACATTGTGTTTCGAATAGGGTAACACACACACAGGCACAAGCAAAAAACCGGTCCAGAATAGTAATGGCACAATTTCCACACGGAGTGTACACCCTTAGATGAATAATATTTAAAAAAAAACGTAATCAGTAGCATTAAAGTAAAATTATTTTTTTCGTCAAAACTATACACCCTCGAGACAAGTCAGATCATTATATTTTGAAAGTTGATCACGTCTCATGTGTAGGGAAAGAAATGGTGATAATAAGGCATACATGCCGAACTGTCAAATAGCGAAATTGCCCAACCACCCCTCTATCCTCTGCACTCTGCTGTCTCCATCCACTAGGAAAATGTGCAACGTTTACGAACAAATGTGAAATAAACCAATGCTATTAATATTATTATTGTTTTACAATCAAAAGGTATCGGTTGTGAATGATATAATGTTAATAACACAGCTTTGTTGGTAGATGTAGTGTGCCGACGTTTCGATCACCGTGAGTAGTCGAATGCATTTGATTGTAAAACTTGCCTTGAGAAAGACTACTCCCGGGTGTCGAAACGTTGGAACATTTCATCTACCAGCAACGCTGTGTTATTAACATTATATCATCCACAATTAATACCAATATATGGCGCATCGATTTTTCGATACACTCCTTACGTCAAAAGGTATCAATATTTTGTGAAAATGTTACGAACTACTCGAAATTTTGTCTTCCAAACTGTTATTCGTTTGGAATCACTAACGAACGGATTAGTTGATTCGAAAGTTTGTTAACTTGGAAAAAGAAGTGAAGATTTGGGGCAAAAAGAAAACAAGTCGTAAAAAGGGGATAAATAAACCAGGGAAATTGGAAATTCAACACCAAAACAAAATGCACTTGGATACCACAACTCGAGCAACTAGACAAAATTTGTCATCAAAATACCTTTTTGGCAACAGTTCAGTAATAGACTATTGCTACGTTCATGTTGGAAAACATTAGGAAAATATTGACAATATGTCAGATAATGTTCGTTTGCCGATTTAAAGCACCACTGTTGACCGAAATCGGATGGAAACCCTATTTGGTTGGAGATAGCCAAATGCAGTATAGTAGTCAAAAAGCCCGTGAACCCGGGCATTTATCCTCAATAATCATGATAGTCTATGCCGACATTTTTATTTTCGGTTAATTTAACCCATACTTTCAATGAATTTCTAACACCTGAGAAGATTCCTGACATTTGGACGTGGAAAAATATCACCGCCTGTCTCACGAAGGAAGCGTGGCATGATACCGCCTTATTACATGTGCATCTGTGATGTCGACACATGATGGGGAAGACTTTATTATGACTTGTTGCTTCGTGTGTTGTAGACGTTCCAAAAATCTAGACGAATCCAAGTCAACAGGTAGTGAGAGAGCGAGTACTGACCATGGATGGCATCGTAGTTCGTGATTTATCTGAATGACTAAAAGCACACACATGACGCGTACCAAACTAATTGATAATATCAAGCAATTCGATAACAAAATGAGTCAAATTCAACATCATTGTTTGTATCCATATTCGAATATCTAGATCCTTATTAAACAGACTATAAACAGAATTGCTGTTACCCTTATAAACAAAGGAATCTTTTGCAAAACAGGCCATGTCCTAGGATTTCCATCTGTCAACCGGTTTTTTAGTAGTAGTAGTAGTAGTAGTGGTAGTATTAGTAGTAGTAGTAGTTACTGATGTTCTTACTGTTGCTGTCGCTGTTGCTGTTTTTGCTGTCGTTGTTGCTGCTGCTGTTGTTGTGATTGCTGCTGCAGCTGCTATTGAGGTTGTGTCTGCTGCTGTTGTTGCTGTTACTGCAGTTGTAGTTTTTGTTGCTGTTGTTGCTGCTGCTTTTGTTGTTGTTTTTGTTGGTGTTGCTCTTTTTGTCGTTGTTGTTGCTGCTGTTTGCTGCGGCTGTTGCTATTTTTGTAGTTGTTGAGGCTGTTTTTGTTGTTGTTGTTGTTGTTGTTGTTGTCGTTGTTGTTGCTATTGCTGCTGTTGTTGTTGTTTTGTTGTCGTTCTTATGATCAGAAACTATCCTGTTTGATCATGCTCCTTATGTGGGAACTCGTGATCCATTGTACGGTACCTCGAAATTCTAGTACGACCTAATTTGGCGTCATGATATGCACGTCTATGTTAATGGTTTTTCAAAATGAGAAATTATTGTTTTATTCTAACTTTATGCTCCCTTCAGAGAGACACTCGTTCGGTAATTTTATCACCACAAATAAGTTTGATCATTTTTTAGTGAGAAAAAAGTGCGGCGTTTCGTCGACAACAAAAACTTCCATTTCACCATTTCCAGCTCCGCTTCAGAATTATGTCAGAATTATTCTGGCTTAGTGCGGTCCCTTTTGTACACGTCGGGAACGTTTAAATCGCAAACCATGTCATCACCAGTCGAGGTGTTGACATGGTCAGTACAAGTTCACAGTTTTTGGGGTTCCTCTCTGTTTGTACGGTTGTCATTGACCTTGACCTTGAACTTCAACGACCTTCATCAGGAAATTACGGATCCGTTTCTTACTTGGTCTCCGGTGATTTAACCTTTAACTTTTCAAGAATGACATTCGGATTTGAGCTTGTCAGATCTCGTGGCCGACGGACATTCTTGCTGAATTCGGAATATTTTTGATGTAACTTCGGTCGCTTCGGACATACTTTGAATATAACGCGGGAAATGATTCAGAATTTCATCCCAACACAGTATTTGGATCATCTCGAATATGAGGCATGTTTGTTTTGACAAAGAAGTTCACCTGAGAAGGTAAACGAAAAAATGATTTGTTGCCTATTGAATCTGTAAATATCCGGACCGGATGACCCAGGTAATGTGTCGAAAAACTCATCTTGAAAAAGCTTACCCAAAAATGGCAAAATGTTGACGAACTGTAACACCAACCAATAACCGCATTTTACTATTGCCCATACTACTACTACTACTATTATTATTAGTTGCAATAAATAAGTGTCGTCCACTTTATGATTATTAATATGTACACTATGTTCTGGTGTTTTTTCAATCGAAAAACGATTCACTGTGATTGCCCAACACTGCATGGGCGGCGTTTCCCAAAACTGTTCGATTTTGGGGACGAATGCAAATTGATTTCGAATTGTATCTTTACATTTCGATTCATTCCAAATTCATTCGGATTACTCGTCAGTTGTAGTACGTGAAAATCGTAGTCATTCAACTCGGTCAAATCACAAGTAGATTTAGAAGTCGGTACATGCCAAGAATTTTGTAACCTTGCGATTGATCGGCTATGCTGGGGCTGATCCGTTTCGGTCTACCGATTATCATTCGGACTTCAGTCTGAACGTGTACGCATCTGGTCATTGGATCAGGGAATCACCCTATTTGGGTTTCGTTCGCATTAGACCTAATCAATGGTATATACATTCCATCGCATTCCAAAGTTTGAACTTGTGGTTGATCAAATTTACTGGACCCAGTTTGTTGGTGGGATTTCATCCTCGTTACCGTAGCTAAAATGCCGAGACTTCAAATGATACTGTATCATTCGTACTCGTATTGTTACCGGCAGTTATGAGGTCTGCTCTTTCCACCATATTGGTATATGCCATAAAAAAACTAGAAAAGTAAAACAAATGCCAACAATTAATTAAAGGTTGTTGGGTCAAATAAAGAGGAAATATATCAAACACGATAGGTGATAGAGTAGCTAAAAACAAAAATAAAATAAGATGAAATAAAATAGACCACTCACTCGAAAAATGATCTATTCTAATCGGATATTTCGTAACTGAAATATTTGTCAGCCACCAATCCCGGTGACTTGGAATTCTCAGTAATCTCTTCAAGGAGCCAGGAACAATCTTCCTGAACCGGTATTGGTCAGGATTAGCTTTCGTCCACACGAATCGAACGAAACTCCAAATCAGACGGAACCAGTTACAAGACGGAAGAGATACTTTTTATTGGTTTTTTTTACTGGTTGATATTATTTTTGTAATTGGTACTGGTTCCGTACATTTAGAAATCGATGCCAGTAAGTGGTATTGTTATCCGACAAGATGTTTGGGAACACTGAAACAAGACAAATATGAAGTATTTTTGTAATTAGAAAGTGATCGAAAACTCGATGGTCTTGTATATTTCCGAATTATCTCCTCACGTGAATCAAGTTAAGCATTCAAACTAACAACCAAAATCTTGCATGTTTGCGTAATATTAGGTCGCACGCGCGTATCATAATCTGCCCTGTGGCACGTGACAGAAGATAATTAGTTTGTGGACAGTGACTAACATATCACGTGTTCCGAAATTCCCATCATCAATCATTTCCTCGGTGAAGAGTATTGGACTGACCAAACATCTTTCGGGAATCAATATGTATTGCCGTACAGTTAACAAAAAGAACTAAAATGTTTTTTATAAACCGACCAAACATTTAGAATATTGGAATTCATTCGCTGTGTGGTAAAAGTTGTCAAGTCCGTTACACACCGGTAGGTTATACGTGGCAACAAATTGTCGGATCAGATAATTGATTGGTTGTAGCGGGAGTCAAACCTGTGAAAATGTGAAACAGCAAATACGTCGTCCAATTGTTCGATATCGGTAGGACTTCATGTTCGTTCCGAGAGAGGATCTTTGGAGAACTCCGTGACGCTTGGAAATTGATTGATCTAACTGATTTTTGCACTAGGCTTATTTGGTTAGTTATGAACATTGCATATCTACTACTACTAACACGTAGCAAGTAATCAAGCTCTGTAGGTCATATCCAAAACCTTCGTCGTACTTAGGCTACCTGCAGAGAAGCCATCTATCAGTAGGGGTCGATTGCTCTGAGCTAGCGGACAGTAACCGTGCAAATCAGTGACCGATAGGTGCAACGTGATCATGTGGTGAAGTTCAGCAAACCGTTCAGAGCCTGCCCGGTAGCGTAATGGCTAAGGCGTTCGATTCACAATCGTTCGTCCTGGGTTCGCGTCCCAGTTCGGTTTGGGCTTGATGGATATGCATTGCTGATGATTCGTAATAAGGATGAAACAGCTGTACAGTGCCTCCATGCGTTCTTAATGGTGAGTTGTGCGTTAATATCACATGGTGAATTATTTCATGAAAACATTCAATCTCCTAATACCAACGTGTAATTATTCCTATGCTTATAGTTTGTCGTTTGTTGTCGTGGTATAACTTTAAAGTTCACAGCCTGCGCGTTAACAACGATCACATTTTTTTATGGCCAAAATCTTCGATTCTTAGTTCACGATCGAAATTACCACCAATACCTAGTCACACTGATCGTTCTCCCCGTTTTATTCACTCCAGCGAATTCGTTTAAGTTCATCGTCAATTTCAATGGTATGAAGAATGCAGAAGAATGGATTCATTTACTCCGACATCCGACAACTATCAACCTCGTAGAATACAATCGAAAAGACACGAAAATCAGCAGATAGTTTGTACTTGCGCTTAGGTGAGATTGGACGTGGTCACACTCATCTGTTACCGGAATACTTCAGTTCAGTCGATTGTATTTCATCCACAGGCACGTGGATCCATATGCGTGAATCGAGGGAAGACAGTCTTTTTTCGTGACAGTTAATTGTAATTTAATTGTCAACAATAGTTTACATATTAGATTCCAAACCATCATAATTTTTAATAGGTCTCGTGGTTAATCGACAGCGTGTGCTACAATTCCGCGCTACAGTTTCTGGCTATGGATGACTGCTTCTTGTCTTCTCGGAGTTGCTTCAATCTTAGGCAAGTTATTCGAACAGTCACGAGAGGATTCTACTTTTCGGACGCATATACATTAGCCACGAGGAATTGAGGCTTTTCATAACTCTTACTCTTCAGGTACCAGCAAGCCCTACCTGTTCCCAGTCAAACGTATAATTATCTGCTCCTGTTCAGAAAGTACGGATGTATGCGATTCATCCGCTCTGATGAGATATTTCCTCAACGACTTTTTCCCGTATTAATGAAATTGCTCAACATTGTCTAAACTGTTTATTTTCGCTGTCAAATCTCGGTTTTTTGGTCAAATCTCGAATAAACAATACCTGATGTATTTGGAATATGAAATCACCGCGTTGTTACACTACTTAAATTGTCGAATAAATTTCAACCTATCCCACCGTCTCTCTTGTCCATCTGTTCAGATGTACCGGACCAAAGCTTAACTTTGTCTTCCATTTTAGTCAATTAAAGAAAAGTGAGAAGTTCTCACATTATCTCATATTCTACATGATCCATTTTTACGGGTAGACGTCCGAAACGTGCCCCTAACTTGAATAATTCCATTCCTTATCTCACAGTAATCTTGCGGAACGAAAAACTAACGGCTGGTCAGCTGTCCCTCACTCTCCAAAGTAATCTTCCACGTTCCACATAAATCCAAACTTTAAACTAAACTGCATGGTCATTTCTTCTAGATTTGCTTCAATCGTTCATCCCCTTTACATTCCGTTTGCAGCTTTTCTGTTTTTTTATCAAGGTCTGCCTAATGTCGGCTCTAATCTGGTGAGATTTGAAGGAGTGTATGAGCACCCAGAACTTTTAGCTCTACCCAAAGATCGTATGAACTAAGGCACCAGTCCCCAGTGGACCACATGACTCACAGATCCTCCTAATGTATTGTGGTTTAGCCCATTTGATCACAGGCTTCGGATCGCGTCCCCCAAGTCAACACTCTACTTCGGTTTTGAGGAACCAGGTAGTATGATGCCCATCGAGGAATCCCGAGTTTCGATCGAACCCCGAAGACTTGAAGATGAAGGATGGATGAAATATCATCCGTGGGTTAACCGTCCATATTGATACCCCTTTCATTCTTTTCTTGTTCATTAGTTTCTTCCTTTGTCGCGAGTCCGACGAGATGCTATTTGTAAACTGGTTTTGATTATCAAAGGAAAAGATGTATCCCAGTTTCAGTTCCAGTCAGATTACGGAATCATACGGCGAGATACCCGGATCGTCCCGGTTCTTGCACCGAGAGCTCCTTGGATTAGATGATGCTTCGACAACAGCAGAATGGAAACACTCTTCAGCTCCTGTAAGGAGGAGGGAATAATTAATTAGATGCTTTCTTCTCGACCATCTCCCCAGCTCCACTGTTCACATAGTGTCCTCTTCAAACACAGATAACCATACATTGTCTAGCCTCCTTTTGAATTCGCGCACTGATCTCACCTTGACCATTACTTCCGGTACATTTCATATTGTCATAATCAACATTTCAGACAGGATCATATTGGGCACTTTTCCCCGAAAGCTTATGTACTACATGTTAAAGTCCAGATGAACATAGGAATTCAACTAGTTCTCGATGGACGACCGTGAGTTGAACATTTGGATCCTAAACTATCCGAGTTGGCTTTCACAAAGTTCATCCAACTTTTGCATGAGGCTAGCTAAATGGAGGTTGAACCAAGAAGCACTTTTTTAATTCTCTCGTGACAAATCCGTTTTCGTGCGCGATAATGCAGAAAGAAGTTTGAAGTTTTGAAATTACGTAACTGTATTCTGCTATCGAGAGTAGAAAGCCAGAGACAGTAATTATTCCAAGAATGTTATACGCAAATCCAAATCTACGCACATATGAGTTCGTGTTACCAATCTTTCTTTGAGCATGTGCACGGGTGCTAGAATCTGGCTGAGCCGTGCAAAAACGATCTGTTATACGGCTGAGTACATAGAAAACCTAATATCCGAACGATCCCTTTTTGTTGTTAGTTAGGTAGATACGTTAGCATGTAAACAAAATGGTCCAGAAATTAGCAAATATATATCATTACGCCCAATCAGATTTGAATGAATGATGCCATCTGATCTGAGAGAAAATGCATTGGGCAAAGTCAGATTCATGCTACTTACATGGGGAGTGAAACTGACGGTAGCCATGGATCGATAAGAAAGTCACAATCCTGTTAATGATCCGAAGATCGATCGAGTCACGTGCATGCGTGTAAACCGACAGACAAGTAGGTCCACTTGATGCAGTCAATAGCAGCTGAATCGGGTCTGATTAATGAATGTAACGAGTTATTTACGTGGACGCTATACTCCAACGCAGCAATTCCATAAAATATTCATTGTCATTTGTCCCGCAGTTTGGTTCCTGACTAACAACGTACACTGAATCACACTGATCTCTAACTGAAATTCTCGACTATGATAAGACGTGAACCAGTAGCTCACATCTAGTACAAATGCATGGGTTAGATCCATGCATGGATTCGAATCACATCGAGGTAGGAGAATATTTACAATCGGGTCAGTCTTCCACGAGTCACTTACTGACAATTTTCGGACCATTTTGTCCACTGACTGTTTTCCTAGGATTCCAATTAAGCGACAATTTTAAATCTTTACTATATACACTTTTGTATTATTTTTGAAAGTTGATTTCGATTTAGTCCATCTATTCGTTCACTAGTCACGTGATGATTCAATTGTTTCTCAACCACATCTCATTGTCTATTCATTGCGTCTTTTTTCCGTTCACAATTTATTTGAACAACTCCACATCAAAGCTACCAATATCGGTTAGCAAGTCGAACACTTGGATTTATCAAGTGTTTCGTTCGAACAACATTCATCCGCCCTGTACGAAGATACTCGCACGGACGATTGAAACACCACTTCACTGTACGTTTCGTTCAAGTGGTCACTGAAGTTCGATCGCCAGATTTTGTTCCATTAAAACGGATAGGAATTCTGTTTTCGGCATATATTATTATTACGTCAATATGTTGGCGGACTGGACAAGAAGTGGTCAAGTTGTTTAAAAGGTTTGATGATTTCGGCATTGACATAGTTGATGATGAAATAGAACTCTCGCACACGTTTCTAGCGGACAATTCAAATGTTCGATCGTGTCAGAAAATGTGACATGCGGGCGTAGAACGTGACCGATAGACGCATTCAAAGCTCAAGGGTGAAATATTAGTAGTACAAGTGGTGAACTGGGAACCGGTTAACATTAGGACGAGCAAACAATCAACTCTTTCGCGCATTGTCCGGTCAAAAGAAATGTGTCCGGGCGGGGTGGGGTGTGTGCACGTGTGTGTGTGTGTGTGTGTGTGGTTCGATGCTAGCATTTTCAGTGTTCCAAGGGTTGAGATGGTAAGATCTTCCGAGTTGCACTTGAAACCTTCATCTAGTGGTCTAAGGGGATGTGAAACTTGGAAAAACTCGGATCTATAATCCTTAAAAACCTGTTTTACAGTTCTGGTCGATTCGAACTCGAACACAAAGAATAATATTCGCTATTGTCGTTTGAAATGGATAATAGATCGTGAGGGATTGTGAAAAAACAATGAAATGATCCACCGATCCAAGGTCATTGTCACGTTGTTCAGTTATAATTCTATTTGCAGAAATTGATGAATGTGGAGAGATTCGTTTTTTTTTACAAAATCATCACAATTTCACAATTAATCCGGCTGACAAAATGTGTGGAACTTGTCAAAATTCGACGCCTAGCTAACAAATTTTGTCCACATTCATGGGGCATGAATCACATGAAAACTTTTTCATTATTCACATGAACTGGTGCATTTTCGTATCAACAATCCGTGTTAGTAGTTATGATGGGACTTCAATTGTGATCCCATTTAAGTTACCGCTTATAAATGTCAACTACCACATACTGGAATCTCACCAAGGAGGACAAAATATGATGTATTCGTGGCCAAATAATACATTTTTTGATATCTTCTATCTCTTACATCCTTTATTAATGAGAATGAAAGTGTATATCATTTTTTTCAGAATAGACTCCACCGCCCACAGTGAGGAAGTTGACCGGCGGTGGGAGGATTTGAACTCGTAACTGTTCCATGCGAATGCCAAAATCTCATTCGTTTGACCACCGACAATCAACATCGGCAAACACTAGTGAACGATGAATGAGTGACTGTTTTCCAGTATTCTTCGAATTATTTTCATCACTTTGTCCAGTAACTCCGGTATACCTCTGGACATGTTAAAATCTGGACTTAGGTAGGCAACACACACAGGGATCGGTTTGTCCGCAGACGAAAATGCGTTCCATATCATGAAGGCTCAGGCTGTGGGATATTTTAAAATAATTCGTGTCCTGGAACCAATGGTATTCCCATGCGAATTAAATTCGAATGAGAGAAAACTATTCTAATTTAGGTAACGTTTTTACTAATTTCTGATAGAACATAACTCGAAAACTTTTTGAGACGAATCATTTCTTATATTGTCCATTCTCTTGGAATAGATCCGAGATCATAACGGCGAATTTCCTCCCGTTCTTAGTATCACGTAAACCAACGTAGTGCAAACGTACTTGATTTTACTCTCGTCACTTTGAATCACTCGGAGGGATATGAAGAAGTGAAGCAACTTTCGGAAAAATTACCTGTCAGAATCGTTTTCTTTTAGCCCACGTTGTAAACCCTCAACAAAACAAACCTGCCTCCAGATCGACACGATCGATATTTTCAAACACTGTACAAAATAATTCATCATGTGATATCAGCGCTCAACTCACCATGCAGAAACCATGGAAGCACTGTACAGCTGTTTCATCCTTGTTAGGAATCATCAGCAATGCATATCCACCAAGCCCGAACTGGGACG
This sequence comes from Fasciolopsis buskii, assembly GCA_008360955.1. Taxonomy (NCBI): domain Eukaryota; kingdom Metazoa; phylum Platyhelminthes; class Trematoda; order Plagiorchiida; family Fasciolidae; genus Fasciolopsis; species Fasciolopsis buskii. The sequence continues at coordinate 154,730 of LUCM01003250.1, read as the reverse complement.
CGAGCCCGAACAAGGACGAACGATTCTGAGTCGAACGCCTTAGCCATTACGCTACCGGTCAGACTCTGAACAGTTTGTTGAACTTCATCACATGATTTTGCACCTATCCGTCACTGATTTGCATGGCCACGAATCTCTGTTGGACGAAAATGGACCGCAAAATGATAGATGACTTCTGTGCAGATAGCCTAAGTACGACGAAGGATTCGGAAATGACTTATGAAGCTTGGTTAATTGTTATGTCCCAGGTTCGCGTCCCATTTCGGGAACGATGATGATTCCTAACGGGGTGAAACAGCTGTACAGTGCTTCCATGGTTTCCTAAACGTTTCCTCCTACTAACACATACAGTACAATATTAATACATGCTTGGGCCTATTGCATGCCCAATTCATACTACTCATTTTCGTACTACTGAAACACTACGATTTTCCCTCCTTATAGGAATAGCGGTGTATGAAATCTTGCTGTTATTCTACTACAGGATGGGCGAAACGAAACCTGTCGCGGTTTTCAGATTTACTGTAAATAAGTCTGTATGGACACTCCGATTTGATTGATGACGAACCTTTCACGAATGAGTCCGTAAAAATCTATTCGTTTATAATTATGTCCATGGTGGGTTTGTTTCAATTAGAACACCGGACGCGAGATCCCATGACAAACTTGAATTTAGCAACGCTCTCAAATCATATTATTCCCTCTATTGTAATGCCAACAGATGTGACTTTTAAATCCATTGTTACAAGAACAACGCAAACAAATACCATGAAGCACGTGAATGACCTTGACGTCATAGTCAACCTTGATACAAACAAAGATCTCTTCTAAATGGAAATCCCCGATCATTGATCAGTAAATGTTATTTAAATATGATAAGAGCGTGACTTTTCAGTTCTCAGTTCAGGGCACAATCGTAGACAGAATATTTGATGAAAAATAGTCACAATTTGTCGAACAAGGATGTTGGCACGCATTTATACGTGACCTAGGATCAGTCCTCACATCCTTCAAAGTAAGCCTGCAAAATTCCTGGTCATACTCTTTTTTTAAAGCAAATTTCCCTTTCCACTTTTAGGTAACTTTAAAATAGTCTTGAAATGGATGAGGTAAAAGAAACTTGTATATAAGCTCAAGATATTAGCGGACACTTCGATATACATTACAAATGTTAGAATCATTCGATCGTTAGTAAATGAAACTCGACAACTGATCACAAACGGCCAGTATTGAAATTTATAAAAGCGAACTGCTCCTTTTGTAAGTGTGTTCATAATGGGGTGACAGATTATGTTCAAACAAAAAATGTGTACTGTTTATGTATACTTTCGTAATGATAACTACATTTCTAAACTCAGCTTAATCCAACAATTGTTTGTCTTAATTTCGTACGAACCGATCACTGTCGATCTGAATGCATCTGCTTTCGATTCGATCATCATCATCATCATCATCATCATCAGCAGCAGCAGCAGCAGCAGCAGCAGCAGCAGCATCATCACCGTCATCCTCATCATCATCATCATCATCAGCATCATCATCATCCTCATCATCATCATCATCATCATCATCATCCTCATCATCATCCTCATCATCATCATCATCATCAGCAATCCATCATCATCTATCATCACATCATCATCATCATCATCATCATCAGCATCATCATCATCATCATCATCAGCATCATAATCATCATCATCAGCATCATCATCATCAACGTCATCCTCATCATCATAGCACCACATAAGTTCCAATAGGTCGACTATCGTAAAGAGTCAAGGGACGTCAAACTGCCATCCATCAATAGTATCAGGTTGTATCTGATTAGATCCTGTGTTCAGCTTTTGATACTTATTCTGTCTTCAGTTGAACATCACGAGAGTTTTTCAAACCACATAATTCCTTTCAATTTTCCTATCCACGATGTATTATGACACGTTTTTTTTCCAGCATGTCAAATGGCGAATTGGAATTTCTCCTATTTGATGGGATAGGTGACAGTAGACGGATAGAGCCTCTTGGCGAAAAGTGATTTTGAGTTTCGTGTGTGTGTGTGTGTGTGTGCTTGTTATTACTCCTTGTGATGACCAGTCTGAAGTCGGTCGTACAGTCCGACAACTGCCTCAGGTGTGACGTGATGCACTGATAGCGGGAATTGCCTCGGAACAACCTCATTTGCAGATCAGGCCTATGGCCCAGCGAACTTTAAAGCAATTTACACTAGTATTTTAACAACAATTCCGTCTGATATGAGAAAGAATGAAAAATTAAAAAAAAATAATCATGTTGCCTCGACAACAAGCTAAGACACGATTTTCCAGGATGCTTTTATGAAAAGTCGAGTAGACTGACGATCTCGAATATACAGTCCGAGTGCTCAAACCGTTCATGTTGAATTAAGTTCAAAGATGCTTGTCATATTGCTTGACCGGGTATCTCTGATGGATACATGAACCACGGTGAGTGGACGGAGTTATTCCGGTCACGTGTTGAAAGGGAAATGTGAGCGAACTGATCGACGGTCCAGCTTCGAACACCATCGGAAACGCAGCACTATAAAAGTACAACGGTAGATCAATAGGGTATTCGCAGGTTTTGTGTAGTGACCACTAACAAGCCCTGGAAAAGGCTTGACAGTGTATGGCTTGTATTTGTGCGAGCAAGGCGAGATGTTAAACTTGAATCTCTTGTTTGTGTAGGCGGATCAATTTTGACGCGTTTTTTTTGATTCTTCAATACGCAGACGCCTGATCGATAAAAAAGTGACAAAAATTTCCACATCCATCAATTTACTACTTATTTCAAACTGTCCAGACAGTTTGCCAGTTGATAGTTTGTGTAGTGGCACATTCTACCTGATTGAGATTTCTAATCGGCTATGATTCTTGAACCCTCAGTATTAGGATGAAAACTGATGAAAAAGCCATATGTGTATTCTTACCATGACTATTTACCATGAGTGTGGTTACTGGTGTAATCTATGAGGAATAAAGACGCTATTGCGAATCTAGGCCAACGGTAATCAAACAATCAACTGTGTGAGGTTGGCCTGTAGATTTCATGGGTTTCAGTGTTCGCATAGTCATTTGTCACCCCATTGGAAGTCCTGCGGTTGTCGACGTTCGTCCTCCTGAAAGTGACCCATGCCGCCAGGCGAAATTGAGGACTGATCTTCTTTTATCTTTTACTTCCTTTATCAATGAAATAACGGTGTACATCATCTTTCAGGAAGGAGACCGGTACCAACAGAAGGCTGTCATGTGGGCAAGTTGACCGGCCGTGGGAGGATTCGAGCCCGCGACTCCCAAGTCCAAACGCCAAGACGTTATCCGTTTGGCCACCGCCGGCCACAAGTACGACTTGCATGATGTGTCATCTAAGTAGCAATGAGCCTCAGGATTGTGAATAAGTGTGCGCTTGTGCATGGGTGTGTGCGCACGTATGTTGAATCGGAATAGGACTGGAGATCGTGTCCTCCGGATCTAACGATCCTCATGCTAGCCACTTGGACTCTCTTCTACTTCGAAACACGGGCTTGAACAAGACCAGGTGACTTGAATGGAAAACGCCATGTGACTCACCATTCATTCATGATCCTAACGGTTCAAATGAGATTCTGGTGAGAAAGTAAGAAAAGAGCGCACTAGTATAGGGATGGTTGGACGGAAGAATACCGGGTACGAATACCTGAAGAGCGGCAATAACCGCGAAACCGGTCGTGTGCTCCCGAGGAAATTTTGTTTATCCATCCATTTGCGAAACATACTACTGAGAAGAAAAAACAACACTTCAGCTTTCATTCCAGAGATCATATCGTTTTACAATAACTTCACAAAGAGAAGAGAGAAAGAGGAGATGCGGTAATTTGCTTGCGCATTTGTATCCAGAATTGGACATTAAGGATCCGGACTCAGAAAGGTGCTCTTCACCTCGTCGAACGGATGTTGTTATCACTGACCCAAAACGGTCGTGGTCCAGGAACATGAATTATGTCAGTGAATAAATTGCTTTGCCCGAACACTATTCATTCGAATGGTTCACACCGACTACCTTGGTTTGTACCCATTGAATTAAATCGTTGCGTTTTACTCGCTTCGCATTGGGTCATTCGCGTCAAGTGTGACAGTTCCTACAGTATTACCTCGGATAGGCCCAAAAACAAAAATATTTCCTGGAATATTCGATCGTCTGATTTTTTGCACCTGAAAATCGAATGGTCAACGATACACGAATCGGATTCGCTTGTTGTTCTCATAGAAGATTGTACTCAACTGTTATACAATTCATTATCAATTCCAACTTCCTGGGGTCATATGTGATGCTAAACCAGTCCAGGTTACAACTTTATGAACAACGATCAAACAGATGTGAGCCGCTTAGCCCTATGGGATAACACTGGTCTATTGCGATCGCGCGGAAGCGTGTATCAGGACAATGAGGTCATAGTGACTACTATCGAACTTCAGACGAGAAAAGGGTGTAACTAGATAACCAATAAGAAGTAGCAAACAAACGAGACAGGTCGAATTTGCTCACGTCACTGAACACTTCCCGTTTGTCCATAGTGTCCATCGTCATCTAAGCCTTTCGTTTGTATGGTCATGTGATTATTAATGAACACTATCACTAACGTTAAGGTGACATAGTTCTATTTGTCTCTGTGCAAGTGTATACAAGAAAACTGGACGAATACTCTACTAGTTGTGGGAGTAAATTCATGCTTTCAATCAAGTTGCTAACGGAACACTATCGTTTCTTCCACGGATCAGTGAATTTCAACAGGCTGTGTAGTCATAGCCTATTGTTTATAGCCTGCGGACATGTCCGAACACCGAGATTCACAAACCAGTCTGGATCCTAATTTGTTTCATCTCCTATTCGGTTCGTAATCTCAATTTTTTGTTGACCTGCCGGCGGATTTGGGGGGGGGGTCCAGTAGAAGGGAAATCAAACCGGACCGACCAGGGATGATTAAATACAATACCAATATCCTATCCCCTTGAAGAATTGCCCGTAAACAGGGATACGAAACGACAGAGTGATGAGGTGGAATTAGAAATGTGTACAATTCAGTAAAAACGATTCCTACTAAGCGGTTTTGGGTGGATGCGATGTTAAATCCGAAATCGACCTATACGACAAACATTGAATTGAATTGAATTGATTTGCTTCAGGCAAATTCGAGTGGATTAAATGACTACTTATGCCCTATGATCATCTCTCGATAGATGAATTCATGGGAACGTAAAAGATAAGTTTGGTAGAATCGCACAGCTGTTGAATTCGACCCCGGAGGGATTGTAGGTTGGCCGAAGATATCCCAAATCCTCGTGCGTGACAATATGGGAGGTGATGTGGGAGAAGTTGTGTATGTGTATGTGTGTGCATGTGAACGGGAAATCGTTTCATTTTTATTCAGATTGAGTAAAATTAATCAAATTTAGTACAATAAATCTTCATTTTGCGCAAGATGGAAACCGAAATGTAAAGAAAGAATTTGAAGAGTCATCGGTATACAATTCGCCTTATTCTATCACAGATTAGTCCATATTCTATGCCATAAATACAAACTTTATTAGAACAACCACTGTGAACCAAAAGGATAGCGACGAGTACGAAATGATCATTAAGAATTACACCGGCGGATCAACGGCAGTGGATAAGCCAGTAAGGTCATATCGTTTGGATTTGAGAGTTGGAGGTTCGAATCTTCCACTCGCCGATCAAATTTCCCACTTGGTTGTCAGCTGTTAATCGTATTCCCCTTCCTGAAAATGATGTGTGTGTCAGTATTTTTGGTTGATAAATTTAATACATATATAACAAGAAAAAAGTGGAAATGCATTTTAACGAAGAGTGAGACAAAAGATACCTAGACTAATGAACCAATATCCCCAAACCGTTTTCCTATGGGCTAAGAGCACATCACAAAGCTACCCGGTTGCTCTCTCTCACTCGCTCTCTCGTCACAAGTAACAGGCAGGTTAGTTTTGTATTAATCTTATTTTCTTGGTTATATGATGTTCGAGTTATTTAAATGAACCGAATGCTTCTCGTTTTTACTATGAATGGAAGTTTTTAGTTCAAATCTGATGTATTCGATCTCTCGTTCGTTTCGAGTTAACTCTTTAAACTGGACGAACGCGGTCATTATTTGGTAGAACAAGTTGATTCACAATCCATGTTATCTACGTGAGTTGAATTTCTTGTTCCATGAGCTCAGAATAGAAAGTCCAGTAAGGGAGCCTACCATGTGCACCCGTTGGCGATCGGAATTGATTGCTTGTTCGTTTGTTCATCCAAAGAAATGAATTTTCTCTTTTTTTCTTTTAGTAGCAGGAGATTGAATGCTTTCATGAAATAATTCACCATGTGATATCATCGCTCAACTCACCATGCAGAACCACGGAAGCGCTGTACAACTGTTTCGTCCAGCTTGTTAGGAATCATCAGCAGTGCATATCCACCAAGGCCGAACTGGGACGCAAACCCGAACAAGGACGAACGATTCTGAGTCGAACGCCTTAGCCATTACGCTACCGGGCAGACTCTGAACGATTTGTTGAAATTCACCACATGATGTTGCACCTATCGGTCACTGATTTGCACGGTTACCGTCCGCTAGCTCAAGCGATCCAACCCTACTGATAGATGACTTCTCTGATGATTCCTAACGGGGATGAAACAGCTGTACAGAGCTTCCATGGTTTCTTTATGGTGAGTTGAGCGATGATATCACATGGTGAATTATTTAATGAAAATGAATTTTCATTGTCAAGAGATTTACAGGAAATCCGGAGTCTGGCGCAATTGCGTAAGTAAATAATTGATAAACGAAGTGGATTTTGCAATGGGCTACCAATATTCACGTATCGTCTTTCTGATACGTCAGAAGGATGAGTTTGGTGGAAGGGATGCGTATCGTAGTTGCTTGGGTCCACTACACGAAGAAAGCGAGTGGACGGCGATCCGTGACCTTGAAATTTGGCGCGACATAAAACTAATATGAAGTCTCCCTAGGTCAGACATGTTAACGAGGTGAATTGCTAACTATCGTCAAACAGATCACCGAATCTTGGATCCATTTTGATCACACAATCGGCAAATGGCCAAATTTCCCAATTGGATCCTCTTTGCGATCCATGCGTGCTTTGACAGTTTGTTGACTAAACTGAAAAATGACGAATTTCGGAATAAGATAGAAGACTCGTACAGAAAATGTCCACTTGTTGGCCGGCAGTGGCCAAACGGACAAGGTCGTGGAGTTTGCACGTGAAGTTCGCGGGTTCGAATACTCCGCCACCGGTCAACTTCCCCACTTGGCAGCCCTATGTTGACCGCGGCCCGCGTCCTGACAATTGATGTATATTGTTATTTGATTAGTAAAAGAAAGTAAAAAAAATATAATGAAAAGAATAACTTGGAAACGTTGGCCGACAAAGTTAACCAGGTTTGCAGAGCACTTGGATTCAAAGTGGAAAATTTGTTCCATCTGTTTGGGAGATAATTCAAGGGAAGACAAATCTCTAGGTTGCACGTGACAAGAAAACGAATATGTCCATCTTGGCAGTTTTGTTTTTTATCAATGCAAATGAAATTTACTGTTAGAATGTAGAAAAAACTGATGAATCGGAAAGGAATTCGAGTAGATCAAATCGATCAGAAGCGGGAAATATTTTTATCATCAAACTATGCTAGAACTGCCCAAAAGAAACAAAAAACATTTGCAGTGATGATTAGGAGAAATGAATTTCGCATGGAATCTTTTTGAAAAAAACCGGTTGTAAGGGCAAAATCAATTTGTTCAAATCGATCGGATTGTTGGCGACAATTCAACTGTACAGCATCTGGTGATTACAGACACCAGATTACGGGCATGGCCTCGAAATTGATTGTCAAAATACCTGAAAATTTATCTAAAATCTTTCCTCGTTTCTATCTGATGTTAGCAGATGTAACCGCGACCAGTCTAATAAGCCAATTGTATTGGTCAAAGAAACAATTTGTCAAGTCAGTTTGGCTAAACAGATCGTGATTTGAGATTACCCGTCATTTTCGGGTTTGCCGTCGACTGTGAAATTTTCTTAGCGTTTATTTGTACGATAGTGGAGGTACACATTTTTAAAAATCCTCTAACTCCGTTGTTAATGAAATAACACTATGTACATCATTTTTTAGGAATGGAGCCACGGCCAACCGAGAGCCACCAAGTGGGGAAGTTGACCGGCGATCGGGGGATTCGAACCCGTGACTCTCACGTCCAAACGTCACGACCTAATCCGTTTGATCATCAATATTCTCCGCTCGAAGAGGTCAGATCTCAGAGCTGTAATAGAAAATATTTTGAACTATGCTATTTCGTATCCTTCCATCGGTCAGATATCATAGCAACGCCACAGGTATTACAAGTACACGAAAGCTGATTCAATTCTGGCTCACCCGTTTATTACAACTAGACTGCGAATATACGAAAAATGACCGATCAATTCTAGTAGACTGTCATCAGGCACAGGCTGCGGTCATAATTACTTCACACACACACACACACACACACACACACACACAATCTCTCTCTCTCTGGTCGTGCTAAATAGCTTAGGTTCTCGCGTTTATTGAGGAAGCATAGGCAATGTGTTCTAATATGAAAGCTTTATTCGCCTGAGAGAGTTTAACTTCAAATAAAATAAAACATTTTGTAGAATATCTCTTGCAGTCATTTGAAAAAATAATAAAAAGAAAAAAGAAGTATATGAACAAATAGAATGATTGTACCGCGATTCGATCGAAAATTTCACTTATGGTTATCAGCTATGAATATCTACCGATCAACAGAGTGGTATTCAAACCCATGATTCCTGAATTGATCACTATTGAATTTCACATTATCACAGACTAATGTAGTTCTTATTGTAATAATATTAGACTCCAATATCGTGTGTGGTCTTGTCTAAATGAGACAGATCTACCAAATTGATGGGACATTGGAGAAATCCTCTCAAGATTTGCTAACATGACCGGTTCTAATGGTTTTTGCTAACGGTTCAAGAATGGATATATTGAAAACCGACTAGGATATGGAAACAGAATTTTTGTTTGTATAAATCCTATAAACGTGGTAGGTTATGCAAACTTAATGCATAAATTTGATAGCAGTTTTAGTTCACCATGGCGATTACTCAAATGTGACCGTAGGCCAAATCAGCAAGCACGCGCGCGCGCACACGCGCACACGCACGCACGCACGCATGCACGCATAACCACACATCACACGTCTGAACGTGTTTGTGACCAATATGCTCATGGGGGTAAAAACACAGGGTAGGTTCACTTCCGATCGTGGGCAGAAAGCCTCAGCCCGTACGAGTTGAAGGAGGGGGACAGACTAGGAAAATGAATAACGGAATGAGCTAGAGTTGGTTAGCTTGGATTGGACATCTCGTACTCGATTAATCTCCACCAATCATCATCTTTCCACACACAAGCAACCATACGCTTTGCTACAAGACTATGCTCACATCGGATTTCTCCTGCCTCGAAGTCATGCTCACTGGTTTGTTTGCCGAGCGCAACCAAGCAAATATACGCGTACTCATTCATAAACTATCCGCAGACAGACAGGCGTAAAATCCACGCCTACCGTCTGGCTCACCTTATCGCCCCGTCACTGAAATGCAAACATGCTAGCACGTGGTTTGAATTCGAGCTAACTCTGATATGGCAGTAGGTGTTCGCATGCATGAACGCACACATGCACGCACGCACGTACGCACGCACACATACAAGTGAGCAATAGTTCACCTGAGCAGATAGGCAGAGATGAATGCCCAAATCTCTCGTAAATGTTGAGTGAACCGTTTGCGCACCAATCAACCAAATCAGTCGATAGGGGGTGAACTGCGTGCTCACGGATAAACGTTTCCACGATTCAATAGTTTGACGGGACTTCATTGATTTTCGTTCACCCGGCCAACGTGTCTAGGTGAACTCAAAAGACAACATGGAATACCACACGCGTGTATTCATGTTTGCGCACAAGAAAACTAGACATAATCCAATCTTGGGGACCCTCGTTCCATAACGCCTGTTTAGTCAAGAAGGAATTTCACTGACGAGCTTTTTCAAAGCAGGGCCCCTGACACACGTACACACAGAAATACGTGGTTACACACACACACACACACAGATAGATAGACAGTACCTGGAATATTCACTAATCGCTTCGAGTCCCTGAAGGTCCAAAACCGATTGGACCTGTTTCTCTGTCGATCCGATGAAGACATTTGGTAATTTCCGGCCCAATTTCAAAAAGCTCTCCCACGTTTGCTGTCAAGTTATCTATATTGCTTTGGTTCGAATTTCAATTGAATCTTGACAATCCTCTCGTCCAGTTGGGTACCCGTGTGTTACGAAAAGTTACTCAGCACAATCACCACGAGATTTTCATCTTCATCTACACAACCAAAATTGCTGCAATAATCACAGGATTTGTTTGCTATTCCACGTATTGACACCAGCTTGATTTTACATTTGCCATTCAGTTTAATCCGCGTGTGCGTTCCGTGTACTCAATTTACACGTTCCAAAGTGCTCGTACATTTACACACAGGTAGCTGGTGATATCCCTACACATACTATTGGCTTTTGTGCGCCCCCGAGCGCGCACACACACACGCACACGCACACACTCATTGTGACTTTGTCTGCACAACTCAACACGAATTAACACACACGCACATTTACGAACACACGCACAAACGGGGATGAGCAAAATGATCCGGAACCAGATGACACATAGTACACAAGCCGTTTTGCCACAATTTGAATTTACACCAGTCTGTGTTTACTCTTCTACACTCGTAATCTGTGTACTCAGTGGTTTGTGTTCCAATTTGCTCATCGAAGAAGCTTGGATCATCAACTGAAAGTCTCCTTCTGACGAACAGGCAACAACCGATTGAACGGACATTACAAATACTGACAAAATATTATTATTACTATTAATCAGGTACACAAAACACCACCACCACGATTGCAACCGTCACCGGTAACATCGAGAACTAAATCACCATCAACAACGACAACAGCACTAACCGGGACAACTCATATTTGAGTGTTTACCCACGTCAAATATTGATCATTCCAGATCCGGGAAACATTGGTCTGTGATAACTTCCTGGCAAGTTTTGTACACTTAGTCGATTACTTTTGTGGTCCCTTTTTCAAATGTTAGATCATACAAGATCGTTGGCATTTCAAATGACAGGATCAGATCTTGGAATAGGGAATATTCAAAACACCAATACGGATGAAATGATCGATCCATTCTTTCGCAATTCAAAAACTCATTGTTGTTCCACTAGTCTAGCCGATTGTACACCACGTGAAGTCTTGCAAGGATTAGCTAATATTAGGAAACGTGAACCAAATAGTCCATGCTATCCGACTGAGTCGTACGGAGATCGTGAGATCAACAAGTCATTTGGAACGATATCACCAATCACCAAGGGTTTCACTATGGTAACAACAGTAGAAACAGGAGGATCGACTACAACTACAACAACAATAACAACAACATCGACACCCACCACTTCGACATCATCGACAACCAGTTGCACGATTCCAAACAGCATCAATTCAAACATCGTCACCACGGCCACTGGGGTTACTCTTCCTACCACTACTATTTGTGTTGGTACCGTAATAGAAGAAGCAAAACTCGCATTATCATCATCATCGTCATCGTCCCAATCGTCCACAACCGGAACAACAATGGGATCGGCCAAAGAAACAGAGACAGTGCTTGAATCGCAAATCACGCAATCAAAGTGGTTCATCTCGAATCCCTCATCAGTCATAAATTCGAACACGGCAATGCCAATGACTCCGTGGCTTCCAAGACTTCGAAACGGATGGGGATGCGACCAGACAGATCATGGCAATTCAATTGGGACTGCTTTTTTATCACAACAGTCAGCTGAATGTTGGAATTGTACAGTCTCCACCGCATCACATTCCACTGATCCGGTGGTACCAAATTACACAAAAGGAATTTTGAGTGGACACTGTAAAACTCAATTGACCATGTACCCGATTTCAGATTCCGTTCCAATCTCAGTCCCGATTTCGTCGAATTCAACTCCCTTGAATCATGATTCGGAATCCGTATCCCGATCACCTCGAATAGCTCCTAACGGTTCGTTTGACAGTGCAGTCATGGACTCGATGAAACCTCATACATCGTCTGAATATATGTACTACAATTATCCCCAACGAAATCGATATTCCGAGTTGGACGATGCGATGACATCTGGGAAGGTGCATTCTTCAATGGGGATTTCGTTATCTCCTCATTCCGAAACAGATACACGTGGATCGAGTATGTTAAATTCAAGGTCTATACCATTATTTCCATCAGACTGTCCGGATTCTTATACCTATTCAACGCAGATTCATCCGGCTTCTTTGGTTGCACATCAAATGCAAGATATTCTTTCGCAATCAAGTCCGAACTCTTTTTGTGGTCTTAAATCACGCGATTTTGGTGCTCCAGATATTGGTGAAAACATCCCGTTTGAGCATCATTCTTTGACACAATCAAACGTAGGGAATTTCCAACAATCTGCATCATCGTTAGCACCCTCGCAATCGCAACAGCAGCAGCAACAGCAACACCAACAACACCACCAACAACAACAACAGCAATCTTGCCATGCCAAGCCTCCCTATTCATACATTAGTTTGATCACAATGGCCATACAAAATTCTCCAGTACGTATGTGCACATTGTCGGAGATATATCAATTCATTATCGATTTGTTCCCGTACTATCGACAACATCAACAACGTTGGCAAAATTCTATCCGACATTCGCTTTCCTTCAACGATTGTTTTGTCAAGGTCAGTCGTAGTCCGGACAAACCGGGGAAAGGATCTTATTGGACATTACATCCGGAATCAGGTAATATGTTCGAGAATGGTTGCTATCTACGACGTCAGAAACGATTCAAAGATCCTAAACGTGAAGCAGTTCGACGTAGTCAGCGTGCTTCACAAACCATACTACGTGGTCGTGGGACAAATTCATCCGGTCTTACACATGGTCTGGGATCCGGAGTTGGTGATCCCAATCATAGTTTGATAACTGGATTGGATGATCGTTTGAGCTTGGATTCGAAACCAGATCCATCGGACGATTTGAATTATGATGCAGAAGATGGAGCAAGTTCGTTCTACGATGATAATTACTCGCCCAGTACGAGAGATCACATGGCGAATAAATCTCGTTTATATGGTATCGATATGAAACAGACAATGCTCACGGAGACGGGATTATTGAATCACTCTTCAAGTCCATCCCCAACGAGAACAGGAGTGTTAAAACCCGATAACAGCGATGGGATAACCAAAGCGGAACTAATTAGGCCGGATGAATCTGACCCAAGTCCATACGCGTACCCGAATCCAAATCAATTCCCTTTTTCAGTTCCTACAAACGGAGTACCCAGAATACCGGAACATATGAACAGTTTTTATTTACCAACCCCTTGGACTAGACCCATTCCTCCTACCATCCCGGGATCCGAGGAACGCGTTCATGATACGACATCTTTTAGTTCTTCCGTCTTGTACAACAGTGGACTAAATTCCGGTGAATTTTGGTTACATAAGACCAGACCAGGGATGTCTTATGACAGTTTTATTCCGGATAATCATACTATTGATTTCTATCCAATTCAATCGGGTCGAGTAAGCCACAGTAATAACCATCGTTCACTATGTGATATTGATCGCTTTGTTATGGCTCATTCGACACAATCGGTTCCTAACTATCCATCGATTCTACAATCCCCAACTGCGCAACCCTATGTTGTAGGTTCTTCCACGTATCCGATTAGTAATCCTCCTACATCGACACATCCTCTGCCTCCTCCTCATCATCCTCAGTCAACACAACAAGCAAATGAGAGAAATTTGACTGATACCGACTACCTGACGGAACATGATCGACTGAGCACAACGAGTAGTGGCAGTAGCAGTGATCAGAGTCATACTAGCAACGGTAAAGTTCAGTCCAACCCCACTATCATACCCCGATCCGGACGGGATATTAGCAGCAGTGAATTAATTGACCCAACCTCGGATCACGATAGAATCTATACCCGTCGGTCAGAGATGTCGGAGTTGATTGGGAGTAGTAAACGATCTCGAATAATTCGAGACATGGATGAACAAATTTCGAATGATTTGGAAAATCCAATGAAATCATCAAAACTTCCACCTGTACCATTCGGTTCACAGGATGTAGAATGCGCAAATTCTGGCATGGATATTGCATCACTTGGTCTAACTCAATCCTCATTATTACTGCATTCAACCTCTTCATCAATTCCAAATTCCTTATGTCCATTCGGATCTATTCCGACCGGTTTACATGGAAATATCCAATCTAACGAACCGTATTGGATCCCAGAAATGTATGCCAATCCGGACACGAATATCAGCGCGAATAGACTTGATCCGAGCAATACGGATAGTAGCAAATGCGCTGAGTTGAATTCCCGATTAGTGGAAGAGTCGCATGGGACAACGACCTTTTCCATCGATCGATTGATGCATCAGCACTATCAGAATCACGTGATCGGGGATACAAACACACTCTTATTTCCGTTATCTGGTTTGGATCGAACCCAGACAAAAAATGTGACTCCCAATTTTTTGGATGTTCGACCATCAATTTCAATTATTTGATGATCAAAAAATAGAAACTTTGGTGAGTCGAAAACCGCCTCGTTACTATTATTATTATTATTATTACATATTATAATTAATATTCTTCTAAAGTGTTACTTTAAATAAACAAGCAACGATTTCATCAACGGTCTTGACAATCGAGTATCCATTTGATTTTGACTTAACTGTACACATCGGTTCATTTAGTTTCATGGACAAATATGGAATCGATGAAATACTGATAAATCACATTGAAAAAGGTTTGGGAATAATTCTAAGGCCCCGTAAAAACGAAACTTACAAGAATTGTCTTCTACAAACACGATAGTTTGAGTTGAGTTAGGGCAAATGAATGTGAAAAATTGTACGATCTAGATCGGAAGAAGAAAACTTTGACTTTGTATTGATTGTAAAATTTTCTATTCTACTTATATCGCAGAAAAAAGTAGATCGTAGTAAATTGTACGGGAGCTGAAAGATAATCGGAACAAATATTAATTGAAAGTTTCACTTTTGGTTGTCAAAATGATTTCATGTATCCAACCAGAGAGCGATTACTTATGTTTATAATTGTCCATTTGGTTACCCTGGATAGCTTAATTGATAGAGCATACGTGGTACACGGGCGTGGGTTCGAGTCCCATCGACTGGAGATGTTTATCTTACGAATTAAGATGGACAAACCGAGTTGGTCGTATGAGGAAGGGTAGATAGATAATAATCAGTGATCCGGTAAATACTCGACAACGAAGTTATATATATGATACCATTTTCATCGAATCATACCAAAAATGTGCGAATCACAAATATCAAACTTGAAACACTAGACTAATGATTTCTAGCATATTCATTACTAGCGTATTATCGCCCAGTGTGGTGCCCGGATAGAATGATAATTGGTGTCGATTTGTAACTCTGGCAATAAGACTATTGTCATGAATCAATGGGATTCCAAAATCGAATGTTCCTGTCTAATGGATTTATTTTCATAGTATTTCATTTGTGACTTAATACTTACAAATGTTTATATTTGTTTGAAAAAAAAAGAAATTTAGTCAATTTTATTAATGTTTGGACAGATTTATGCGTACGCAGAGGTATGAATGAAACTTAGGAAGATCATGATTTTCACCATATGATTATGGGTCGAGAGGGGAGATAGTTGTTAACGTCACAGTCTGAATGATATAGTATTGTCCCAATTGTCTATACTCTTCAACCTCAGCTAGATTCGATTCAGCGTGTTTTACCGAATACGTTTTTGGTTTGAGTTACGAGGTCACACAGAATGATAGTCGGGCAATTCACCCATAGATAAGCGATTATCCAATCAAATTACGCAAACGCATAGCATATATGCCATACTAAATTTTTAGCAGTATGATTGTCAAAGTAGGATTTCCCTATGAATCAACCAGTATTCCCTAACTGGAATTTACCGGAATGACGTGATTTCGTAGCTCAACTGGCGTAATTCACGTAGTACAACTGACGAGGTTGAATCGGTTTCGAATCTCACGCAGTTCGATGGTTTTTTACAGTTCAATCCATTTCACAATCTGATTGGTTAAGACACGTTGCCGAGAAAATCACCTGTGTCCCATGGACCGGGTTGTTAAGATTTCGAGCTACACGGGGAACACTATCGTTTCTCTAAGTTTTCTGGTCTTAACTTGAGGAACAAAGGAAAATGTTTGTCAAGAAATGAGAGAGGCATTTTGATAGACCACAGTAGAGTAGTTGAATAGGTTCCGAGAAAATGCAGACAGACAGATCATACAGTTTGGTGAATAGTGTTCGTTCAATAATACAATAAATATTACCAAGTATAATAGACAAACTCGAAAGACGTATTTTAAGATATATTTGCCTACCAAATCAGTAAAATTGACACGGGAAATAATAAAGAAGAACAAAAGAAATTTTTGTTCAACGTTAAAGAATTGTAAACCTTTCATTTGAAACGGGAACTTTCTAAGATGAACTATACAATTAGAAATGTGATTTGATCTCCTTGATTTATTATTCGTAAAGTGATTTTCAACTACTGGAAGGAATTTACTGAAATAAATAGTCTGTGGTAATGAAAAGTGATTCGATGAATGAACATGTGTGAAACATATTTGGACAAAACGAGAATTAAATAAGAATGAACAATAAATGGTAAGTGAGAGACAACTGTCAGGAAACGCCCAGAAAATTTACAACTCCAAATATGAATCCGTGGACAGAAGCATCGTTCGAACAGATTACTTCTTTCAAAGGTGAATGATGTTCGTTGAAAATAGCTGAGTGGGGGATAAACAGTACTTTGAAGAACTCTGACGAAATCCGTTGGCCAGTAATGTAGATATATTTTTCGGCTGAGTCGTACTCACGAAGTTTCGTTGACGAATTAGTCAGTGTGTCTTGCAAATAGTGGACTAGGACAATCGAACGCCCCTAAAGTGTAAAGGATTAGGAATGGTGAATCAAGGTTAAACAAATAGGAAAAGTTTGAGAAATCGCACCCCGTAAAGTTAGCGAATGCATCCAAGGATTCGGTTCAATGACGACGGATCCTCAAATGAACACGGTTGTCTGGACCATTTAGGACAGAAGTTGGACGTTCAAGGGCAGTATTCTTTGTCAGCTCGAGACCGGAAGACATTAAAGTGTTCGGTTAAAACGTTGGAATTATCAGAATTCGTAGTAGTCAGGTACGGAAGATAGACCTAATTATGTGTTAATGAGTGAAGTGGAACCATAGAATCTTGCCTTACGAGAGACGAAGATAGACCGTTAGAACGCATACCAATGATTAGTTTCTGTGGTACGTAGAACCTGATACATTTCTCTCAAAAAGGAACAGTTTTCACATCATATTCCTCGACTAATGTAACTTGGACACGGATAGACAAAAGTTCGACTGACATTGTCGATTTCTGGAACTTATTTTCAGGTTTGTTTTTCTCTGAGGCAAAACAGTCGAATGAGTTATCAGAGATAGTTTTTGTTGCCAAGCTTTTGAAAAATGACTAACGAACACTGTTTGTAAAATTTATCCTTACATTGCCCGAGGAATAAGATATCTACTGGGTAAGAGATTATCAAAATCGTATTGTGTGTATCTGCAAGAAGTTCAAAACCGTCGCTTGGTCTCTGATTCAAGCGAGCGAGCGAGAGAGAGAGAGCGAGAGAGACAGAGAAAGAGAGAGACTAGAAGACGCGTGGAAAATAGAATTTTGAAAAAAAGTAGTATCGTTCGGGGGCAAATTGCGGAGATGATTTGGTTGCTGTAGGCATTGTGAAACAAAACAGAGACCGTGTATTCGATCTCGGTGAAGACAAGTAACGAGTTCTTGTTGGAATAGGTCCGGACGATTCTAGAAAGTACAGTTCCGGATGACTGATGATGATTTTGTCTAAAATATAGTTTCATTTAATTGCAGAGAAGTAGATCAAACAAATCACGTGTTAGGGTCAAGGCTATTTTTTTGTAATCATTAACAATAGTAGGTAAAATATCATTTGGCAATGAAACAAAACTGGTTAAAAAGAGGTATAGTGTTGTGAACTAAATACAAATGGATTAGTTATCAGAATTCATATTCCATTTCGGATATCTTTCATTTCTTCAGGGGATTTATCGTAAGATAGAGGTATACAAGCCCTATTGATCTATCTATTTGTATCAAAGTAGCTCTAGTTAACCTAAGAACGAGATCAATTCATATGCACGTGGATGCAATCGGTGAGAAGGAGTTTGGCTGACCAAAATAAATGTATTAATTGCCGGGGAGATACGTACTATTGCACTGGTGTTCGATTAGTTTTGACTCAAATGTGTACGAAAAGGGTGATTGGCAAAACGCCTAAATTCTGTTCCATGGTCAACTAGTATCACGTGATCAAACAAAGAATCTGTGCCGAACCCGATGAAGAATCTTTTTTGGATTGTTTGTTCAAACCTTGTTCCAATCTGTAAGATGGATTAGTTTTTATTTGCCATAGATTCCGTCCAAGTTCTGTCACAGCGTCCCTACTCAAATTGCAACTGGAAGGCATGAATACGTTGTACAGGTATTTTATATAAACTTTACAGATGATCTCCAAAGATTGTACAACTCGTAAGTTATGTATCAATAGAATTTTCGATCATCGGAGTCGCAGTCGATCATCCTCCCATAACGATTCGTGATTATCGTTCAGACCGAGCTCGGATGGGCTCCTAGTCCTTTATCCCATATTTGTCTTCCGATTCACGCGAAGCGAACGACCAGTGTAGTTGGTTTCCACTGCATCGTGCTTCTATAATTTCCTACCCATAACTTCAGCGTTGATACCATACGATAGAAAATCCATTGAACACATTTCACCAATTGCTACGATAATTAGTTCTATTGGGTGGGAAAAAAATTCAAACGATTCATTTTGGCTGGGGAAATAAATTGTAATTGACAATGGAAAATAACCCTTATTAGGTTCACCTTTCCAGTAAAACTCACAAATTTCTCTAATCGATTAGAAGTTAATTCATACGAAGCATCACGTTGAACAGCACAAAAGAACATAGACAAATGTTTCAAGTGTATTCATCTAGAACGTTTACCCAATCCTGGGGGAATGCATTTCATTTTTATCGAACTATACGGTTTCATTTCCAACCGAAACGTGACAAAGCGTACAAAGTTGGAAAATGCCGTATTTTTTTTATTTAGATGAAACTTGTCGTTTTACTAGAATTAAATGTCATTGTTCATCGTCAGTTACAGTGCGTCCAGTTTTGTATAGAAATGATACTTCTACCATCGTGATTACTACTACTACTACTACTACTACTACTACTACTACTACTACCACTACTACTACTACTATCACTACTGCTATTACTATTACTATTACTGTTACTGTTACTACTATTGCGAACGTAACTGCTCCCGCTATCATTTCCAATTCATTATTGCCACAAGCTAATACTGTTATCGATGCTGTTACGAATACTAACGTTCAGTAGGATGGTTGTACTGATTAGAATTCCCCATAAGAATAGTAGTGCAGCTAACTCTCCTCGATTGTGGTCAACTGGAGACAGGACAAAAAAAGGCTTACTGTTCGCGTTGAAAACTTCATGCGTTTGCCATTATCTGTCCCCGTATTGGTGACTGTGCTTTTTCTGTGTCTATACAATTGCTTGCCATATTTTTCGTCATTGTGGACTGGCAAGTTCCAGTTTGCCAGTGTACTGACACTGAAACTCGGGAGATAACAGTCCAAAAATGAACAAGAAAAGAGTTTGTCACACATTTTCGACCTAAACTGTTTGTTACAACAGGCATTTAGCAAAACCCCGTGGGGCCGTTCATCCGCAAAACGATAAAAGATAGCCCATTTGGCAAGAGGCTATTGGAAAGATTCATGCATAGTCACCATTACGATTAGCTTCTTATTGTATGTGGTATAGTCGCTTGGGCTTAGACGATAACATCAACGGCCATGGTCGGTGCCACGGCAACTGCTTTCTGGACATGGGCTGACAGGTTGAATACGAATGCGAAATTTGCTAATGTCGGAGGGGGGAGGGAGTGAATTTCATTTTTTTTGTTTCTCCCGGCATTGTTTTTTTTCGGTTATTGTTTTAAGGAGCTGAAGTTCAAGGTCAATCACTAATTCATACCAAGTTAGAGTAACGAATTTAAACACCATTAGTTCAACAACCTATACAAACTGAGATGCCAATACGCTCTGATTCGGATAAGAGACCGTATCAATCGAACGTCTGATTGTCATGCCTACAAAATAAGTGAATCAACCGATACGTAGTGAAGAGAAGCGAGTGGGTAGCGGTGACGTGAAGAGTTGACAATCAGCTACAATCGGTCACAAACGATTTTTACAATTGTCAATAGTGAACATTAAATCGCCAGATCTGGTTCAGTCACCGTAAAAATATGACTCTGAGTGTAGTGAAAGTAAAATGGAGAAATGGGGATGTTCGTTTCACCAAATCCTGGTCCGTGTGGGCTACGAAAAATACACAATCGTATTCATACTGCGTTAGTTTCGGAAACGGCAATGAAAGCAATCATTTTCTCACGAAAATGCAATAACAAACGAGTGAACTTTCCGGTAAAATCCTTTTGAGTTGATCCAAAATGATTTAGTTTGATTCCCTAATAGGCTCATCAGACTGTCCTGAAAGATGATGACAGATAATTGCCACAGATTGTGATGTTCTGACATTCGAAATCTGTCCCGGTCTACATAATTCTTTTATATTTATCTCTTTAGACTTGTTAGTTCATTCTCCATGGGTTAGTCTGCTTCGCAATACTCGGTTCTAATCGGTTACAATCGATGCGAGAATATATAGAGGCTAAAACTACTGCTACCGAACCGGAACTGACCTGATATCACGTGACCATAAAGAATGAGCACTGGACGGATGAATAGATACGATTGATAGATTTGTTCATTTTTTTTGAAATGAATCGCCTTGTGAAAGAAATACTCGATTCAGCATTGTAACCAGAGGGGTGCTGGACGCGGTCATCACTGTGCCACAAAATGATGTTCATGAATCAGGATTGAAAATTGAAAATCGTATGCTTTAGTTCCTTAGGCTAGCCGCGCTCTTTTCAGGAATTTATGGAACGCATAGATCACGTGATATAACATTATCGTATCAATAGCTTGCGTAATCAAAGAACGCTGGTTCACAAAGATTGATTCCTATGATGGATAAGTCCCGGGCGGGATGTATAAATGCTAAGATCTACAGAGGTTGGTTGATTAGTTGATGGATTTGACCATTACCCGAACTGTTAGGATCTGAAAGAATGGGAATTGAAATGTGAACTGATCTGATTTAAATTGATCCAAATCTATGGCTACCAGATATGCACATTTTGTATACGATTACCCGCATACCGTTGATTAACAGGCCCAATCGTGCGGTTCAAATTGGTGAAAATCACGGACCAATTTGGTCTACCCAATTCACTCAAATCAAGGATACCGGAGAGTATTCACAATTGCTGAGTACATCAGAAAAAAAACCCAAGTTGGTCACGTGACTGATCGCGGGCTTTATCATCATCCAAGAGCCCGCAGAGATCATTCAAGTCTCACAATTACTTCCAAATGATCTTGAACAAAAGTAAAACCGGTATTAGTAGGAAAAATAAACGTTCGACAAGGTACATCTGGTCAGTGAACTCCGCAATGGACTATCTTTCTTGTGGATATTCGTGAAATACGGACAATGCTATGCAAAATAGAACTCAACCAATATAGAACAATCGACCGCGCTAGATTTAATGCATACATAATACCCAATAGTGTTTGGTAATTGATCTCAACTATACCTATTCATGCCTACGAAAAGGCAAACACATTTGATGCTGACTGTTGTATGTTTCGAAAAAAATGTTTGATCCCTGCTTGTTACTTGGCAATCGAGTCAATCTCCCATTTGTTATCTCCTCTTACCACTAATTATAAAAAAGACATACAAGTTGATCAGATTGGTTGACTGATCAGTAACTCGATATATTTCTATTGAATTATTCCAATTAATGCTTATTTTGTTGTCAATTTGTCCATTAATGAAATCTATGTGTTTTAATCAAATTTCGATCGATCTGTTGATCTGATGTAACGAATAGGGCGATTCAACAATATTCACCAGTCTTAGTCAGACTGTCTGAACGAAGCAAGTCAATTTTTGTGATGTTTCGTCGTTGTTTCTATCTTCGCATGAACAGATGGAATAAAAATACTCTCCAAAAGTATGCAATATGAATAAAGTACTAGACAATTAAGAACTCGTTTGAATAGTATAACGATCAAGATATTCCATCAACGATCATTCGATTCGAGGTTCAAGGCGATTGTGATTGGTTGTATAGCAAACATAAAATAATCGATCAATCAGCGAGCGGACATCAATAATTCACAAAATCCAATCACAGATAAGCGTGCCATGAGTCATTTTTACCAAACTAATGAGAACTAGCCGAAATTGGTTTAATGGTTCACAAATGTTCATCCCAACTGAGTGTCTCAGTTCCCGGGAAAGGAAAGATAAGCCCTGCGAATGATTTCTAACAACAATTAGACAAATTCAAAGGGGTCTCTTAACGACCAAGTGAATTTGAGCGTAACATGATGAATCATTCATTGAGTCTTAAAAAATAAAAGCTAATTAGAAAATGTTTGTCCTCCACGCTTTTTATTGTTTTCAATGAGGAACCGAGTGACGGTTTTATTTGGTGAACTTTTACCACGCCGTTAATTGTTTTTCTTTACACTACTCAAATAGAACTCCTGTGAAGAAAACGTCAGTTAGCTATCGTCCAACTCATTACTGCCCTTGATCTAATAGAACCTTAGGTTTCTACCCTAGTCATGGCTCCCAGTACGAAACCTCTCCCCCCTACCGTTCGTTCTAGTGGAGTCGACTCCAAAGATTATGTTCCTGTGCTGCTTTGGTTGTACACACGATTCGACAATAAAATTTAAAAAAAAATGTTTTTTTCGAAATTGTATTTCGTGTAATGAATACAACATTTGTGTAAAGATTAATTTAGTTAATTGAATGAATTTTGCTTTGTTAATGAGTAACTGTCCCATAAGACAAGAGTTAGATCAGTCTAGTTTAGAAGATCACAGAAATAGTGTTCCATGTGAAAGTAACTTAGAACTGTTTGTTTGGAACTATCCTGGACACCATAGCGGTTAACGCCGGCCATGGCCAAACGGATAAGGTCGTGACGTTTGGACGGGAAGGCTGCAGGTTCGAGTCCTCCCACCGCCGGTCAACTTCCCCACTTGGCAGCCCTCTGTTGGCCGCGGACCCTTCCTCAAGAATGAAATACATTGTTATTTCATTAATAAATAAGAAGTAAAGAGATGAAAAAAGATAAAAGATGCCGTTTCTTCCAATTGATGTTCCAGTTGATCGACACAACTTCCAGTAAGCCAATAGGACTAGTGATTGATTTGACTAATCCGTTATAACTATCTGAGAGACGAATCACTTTGTGATCAACTTCATCGCATTTTCTTTCTTATCTAGTTGTATGCTTGACTACCTGTCACTCAGACGGCAGCTTTTAAGCACAGATCTCGGTGATCAATCAATCAACCTTGTACTCGATAAGCAACAGAGTGGAGTATTATTGTCCCACTGTCTGTCATCGATAACTGCACGTGAACGAACTTTATTTGGTAGCTGTAACCGGCCTAAACGGAAGATTGTGTCACATTGGTAACAAACAGACCTTTCATTTGCGATTTATGGGGGTTCAGACTCTAAATGGTGAGTTTTGATGAGTGCGAAACTCGAATGTGGAGCTTCCCGAGTGCAAGTTCGATCGGATGCGTGGAAACTGTAGTCCAATGGGCAATAATTAAAACATAGAAACACCTATCCCACACGCCACGCACTGGCAGTTGTGAGCTATACAGATACGAATGCGTTGCGTAATCGACGAATTTTATTATTTGAGCATGCATGAAAATGTTAGCATGAACATAACATGCGATCGTGGTCTCTTGTAGAGTTTCCAATATACAATAGGTACAATAGGTAAAATGAAGTCGTCTATCAATCCCTTTGGGTTTTATTCAATTCTATCGTTAGCTTTCATTAAGAATTATCCTGTAGTCAAAACCAAATCAATTACGGTACATCTTTGAAACAGTTGTTTATACCAATCAGTGTTTATTGGCGCTCGGTAGTCATGACCACGGCTTATGCATACCTTGTAAACGAAATATCCCAATGTTTAATCCCAATTTGTGATCGTGACTTTCTGACAAAAATCAAACAACCAAATTTATAACTACCCGCAACATATATTTCAAGATAGCAATATCAAAATGGTCGGCAATCCAACATGAAATTCGTTACCAAAATGAGCCTATTGATTAAGTCCAAAATCACGTGATCCTAATGGAATTATACTGACTTATTCCATCGAGTCATTTGACACAGGAGGGCTGCTTTTCCGATGGCCAAATACGTAATGTTTTGATAGTAAACGCTATTTGTCATTTGTCTACGTCTGCTCATTCATTTCGACAAAAATCACGTACCAACTACAAATCAATACAGTACAGACGATATAGACCACAATTTATCGATCCACGGAAAAGAGAATTTCCTTGCCTGATTTCTTGAAACTTATATGTGATGACTAGTACCAAGTCTGGGCTTGTTTCATGCACACATTCGATACTTCTGTGTTACGAATGTGAATTGAATTTGTGAATTAATCGAAATGATATTCACATGTTATGCACACATTTGTGGGAATAGAACCGCGGGAGGCTGTGTATCGTGAGAGATATGACAAAAAGTAACAGCAGCAATAATGTTATCGATAGCTAGAACGAGGATGGCATGCGTTAGAGTAGGTTGACTGATTTCTCACATCTGCAAAGAGAATGTGTGCGTGTGTGTGTGTGGGCGTGTGGGCGTGTGTGTGTATGTGTGTGTGTGTGTGACAACAATAACGTTTCCGCTCGTCTTGTGAAAGTTTTGTAAACATATCGTGTGCTAAAAGAAGAAAAACAAAGAATTATACATCTTTTCGGTTATTCTTCATCCATTGCCAATAATGTCCGCGGGCCTATCAAAAAACGGGAAACAATAACCGGAAAATGGCAAGAAGTACAATGATATTATTTCAGTTAAACGAGTTCATTCGATTTGTTTAGCTAGTAGAAGATCATACGGTCCGTGAAATTACTCATTATTTGGTATCAATTACCAATTCATCATTAGAATGCAGTGGAAATAGTGTACATATTTATCTCATCCGTGGTAGAAATTGTCCACAGTGTATAGCTCTTACGTCGAAAGCGGTTCGCGAACACGAGAAGAATGATAACAAGTCGAACGCCTTAACCATTACGCCACCGGGCAGACTCTGAACGGTTTGTTGAACTTCACCACATGATGTTGCACCTATGCGTCACTGAATTGCGCGGTTACTGTCCGCTAGGTAGTTGATAGTTAGTTGATATCTCGATGAATAGTGTCTTGGTGATAGATTCTTCTATCACTAACACAAACTGTCGGTTTCACAGGCAGCTTTGTCTTATAAAAGTCGCTCCTGCTGAATTCATTCTTGATCTGTTAGAATGCAAAGACTTCAGTTAGCTTTGCCTACTTGGAAGGACGAAATCAGGTGCACCAATTCACACTGCTAATGCAATCCCTCCACGACTAAAAGTAGTTGTCGAAGTTCAATTTTCTGGTGAGTAAGTGATCGATTGTCTGTTATCTGAAACACCAGAACCGAGCCGCCATCGAGCCACGAAGCCGACATTTTTGAACTGTTAGTTTCATGTCATCAACGGTACTACAATGGAATATCCAAAGCCTTTGACTTTGAACTAAAACTACCATTATCAGGCTACTTGAACCTGAGGTAAGAATTCAAAGCAATCAGCCTT
>LUCM01003250.1:105676-127040 GCA_008360955.1 Fasciolopsis buskii | reverse complement strand
TATCCACCAATCCCGAATTGGGACGCAAACCCGAACAAGGACGAACGATTGTGAGTCGAACGCCTTAGCCATTACGCCATCGGGCAGACTCTGAACGGTTTGTTGAACTTCATCACATGATAATGTTGCACCTATGCGTCACTGAATTGCGCGGTTACTGTCCGCTAGGTAGTTGATAGTTAGTTGATATCTCGATGACTAGTGTCTTGGTGATAGATTCTTCTACCACTAACACAAACTGTCGATTTCACAGGCAGCTTTGTCTTATAAAAGTCGCTCCTGCTGAATTCATTCTTGATCTGTTAGAATGCAAGGACTTCAGTTAGCTTTGCCTACTTGGAAGGACGAAATCAGGTGCACCAATTCACACTGCTAATGCAATTCCTCCACGGCTAAAAGTAGTTGTCGAAGTTCAATTTTGTGGTGAGTAAGTGATCGATTGTCTGTTATCTGAAACACCAGAACCGAGCCGCCATCGAGCCACGAAGCCGACATTTTTGAACTGTTAGTTTCATGCCATCAACGGTACTACAATGGAATATCCAAAGCCTTTGACTTTGAACTAAAACTACCATTATCAGGCTACTTGAACCTGAGGTAAGAATTCAAAGCAATCAGCCTTGAGCCTTAGTTGACGCAGATCATCATTGAAACGCACGTGACCAGTCAGTCTTTGTGCGGACTATGTGAGTATCGTTCAGGTCAGGAGTTTTTATCGATTTGTATTTGCTTGAATTGTAGTTCGAAAACATTTCGAACAATCGAGTATCGGGCATTCCTAGTTCTTTTAGTTATACGTCCGTCTTTGGAGTGGTTTATCACTCTAGCGTGTTTCTTTCTGACTGCCATTGATACAGTCCTGTCCCATTTTGTGTTCGGTACAATTTGCTTCTATCTACACTGCCCATTTCAAATTGATGGAGGCTGACGATATCCAAGCAAATTCGAATCATTAGTTTCGTGTCATTGCATTAGAGTTGTCAATTCACACCTGATTTGTTCTATTCTCAATGTAATTATGCGTATTCCGTGTTGAAGGTTACCATATGCTAGTGGTAGGCTGATATTTTCAAACCGGGATCGCACGAAACCATTTCGACAAATGATGTTGTCGTGGCAGTTTATCAAACGTTTTCAAAATAGAGACGTTTCGTGCACACGGTTGACTGCCTCGAGATTCAGTCTTCTCGAAACGTGAAATGATTCTATGCATAAAAACTTGACTAATCACTTGTAAAAAAACAAACATGAACTGATCACAAGTGTCTCATCTAACTGGCAAAACGGATCACCTGAGCGTTTCTGAGTACCAATCTCTAGATTAGTCCAGGTTAAATGATCCCATCGTGGTCTATCTCTATCCGACCATATGACTGATTCGACAAATGTCCGAGTTGGTAGATATACAAGAGCG
Source organism: Fasciolopsis buskii (assembly GCA_008360955.1). NCBI lineage: Eukaryota > Metazoa > Platyhelminthes > Trematoda > Plagiorchiida > Fasciolidae > Fasciolopsis > Fasciolopsis buskii. The sequence goes on along the minus strand of LUCM01003250.1, from coordinate 125,626 downwards.
CCAATTTGTGTCCCGGTAAAAAAATGGGAAAAGGAAAAATCGTTTTTATTTCTATTGTTATCATTATTGTTATTAATATTACTGTTGTTAATATTATTGCCATTGCTACTGCTTCTGACATTATCAGTAGGCTGTCACCTGGATGTCTCATTCCTAATTTTTTTACTTTGTCTAATTACCATGTATGTCATCTCCAATTTATATCTATTTCATATTGCGCTTATTCGAATTTATGCCAAGAGTAATCGGAGCAAATACATTGTCTTTCCATCAAATCTGACTAGTTGGCGTGGAAACTATAGGCTAAAGCGTAATCAGTCCGCGAATCTCGGATTGAGAACGCCAAGATGAGTGTCATTCTATCGATGCAATGGTAATGCTCGGTTGCAAGAACACAAGCCATTCTAAATCATAGAAGATAGTACCAACCTACCGGTAGACCGCACACACATTTGGCCACATAGCAGAATAACGATATCCGATAGCATGGGAACAAGAAAATTTGCCTGTCGGATTGGTTTTTTAATGTATTCGTCTAACGATATTCATGGTACTCACGAACTGGCGGAACATGTGTTACGTAATCAATAATTTGTTATTCATTTCCGATGAAAATTAGAAAAAAAATAGCATTGCAAACATGCTTGTTGTGGGCAGACATGAAGGTATTAGCAGTGATCGAAAATTTTCAATTCTCTACTCACGTTTATTTGCCTAACCAGTAGAAAGCAGTAAAGTTTACTTCAAATCAGATTCTTAATATAATTCCAAATTGACGGAGCCGTGATTCCTCGATCGATGAAGTGAACACTTATTAATTTCTCTATTCCGTGGATTGTTCTATTTTTATTACGCAACCATCCGAGTACTCAGTGAACAAGATTATATTGTATAGACTTTTGCGTACAGTAACTAATGTCGCATTTCAGTCAAACGATGGAGTCTGAAGCCGTCTATCGACACGAGCGAATCAGGGATATCCAGGTTCAGTCATGATTGTTGTATGCAGATGACACACGTGTGAACATGGATCGGTGATTGAAGTGTGAGGGACAGATCCGACATCGTAAACAAAGAGCGGATGTTGGTACTCAACAAAGCCAGAATGGACATGTTGGTTGGAAGGGGTGCATTTAAGAGCTGCCGAGCACGAGTGCCTTTTCTAGATCGATTAAAGGCTCGTTGAGGTGCACAAACACGGGATCCCAATATATATGCGGAAACGGTACGGTTTTTGAACAAAAGTAATTCCAAGTGATTGTAGCGTCGAACGGAGACCATGATCGAACCAAATATCCAACAACAGTATAACGAAATAGAATGACACAGAATTGTAGCGCAGCCAGTCAAAAGAGCGCGATGACCAAGGAAGATGAGAAAATTTGTAATGTTCTCCGCACGTACCAATTTATTGTCTGCTTTAGTTGTAGTCAGTCAAAATACCTTCAAAAATTTCCAAACATGCGTTTTATACATATTTGATTGTTGATTGTAGGCTTTGGTACCATACTGAATGGTCACTTCAATCGGCCATTCGCGAGTCATCTATTACCACAGGCATTTGGTGATTTCCCATTGCTGAGGCATTTCAACTCACACACCCCAGGGTAAACATTTACGAGTCAAACAACTTTAATCACGTGACTGCCTCAGTTGACTCTTTTATGAATCTATCCAACATTAAGATGGTATAGTTCAAGTCCCCGATGCGACAATCTTTGGACAGAACTGATCAATAAATCACAAAGTGATCGACTTTTGTGTCCAACGAAATTGGGAATAGGCTTGGCTTCAGAATAGACCAATTTGCAAGGAAAGCAACAGTTTGACATATAATTGGAAAAAAACATTTTTCGAGAAATACTTCGTTTTATCCAAAATGGGTCTGGTTTTGAAAGAATACAACGGAATTTCTCAAAAGTATTTTTGTCTCCGGGTACTAAATCAAGTCTGTTAGTGATATCCTTAAACGAATCCAGAATTCTGCCCTAAAATGAACAGCCTATCACGCGCATAGTATCATACAATACTTACAGATATTCGATTTTACAGTTAGAATAGGATTAAACAATGTTATTTCATATCCCTAGAATTGTACGTCCTCTTTATGTGATCACTGTTCGCTTTTCTGCTTTTCATACAGTGTTAATTGATGTCTGGGGTCGGAGACAAATGAAGGCCAGATCGTTGTCCGTTTGCAATTGCGCTCGACTTCCACCTCATTCCAGCCCCACTCCCACCCTCACACCACTCCACCACACCCCACTCCCACCTCCACTCCCACCTCCACTCCCACCCCCACCCACCCCACCCTCATTCCAGCCCCACCCTCACCCCCACTTCACCACACCTCAAACCCCTACAGATTTTCCCGGTCAAAAGTATTCATCATGCCAAATTCATTAGATCAACCTTTCGTACGATCCATTTTGCAAGAAACGAAATTGCCCGCCTCGATAAATTTCGATTTTTCGCGATGTCGTACAAACTCGTCAAACCGTTCCAATCATTTCTATCCTCAATAACTTTATTTGACTCGTAATGGATCGAAATCGATGCAAGAAAATACAGACTGTTTGTATCAGGACAGAATATCGATGCGAATTCTAGTTGCCTGTTTCTTAACTTATTCCAATATTCACCTTTCCCAACCACACACAACATATTCATTAATCTTTAAGAAAAATAAATAAATAAATACGACAGTATCATCATTAACATTACTATTGCCATCATTATCATCATCATCATCATCATCATCATCATTATCTCTAAGATCTGCAAAAACAACCAGAACAACTAAGCAGCAATAAGGAATTACACACATCTTTTTACAAACTCTTTTCATTGGCTCCCGTTTGAATCCCAATTTTACTCGGTTCAGTTTATCCAAACCACCAATCCCCATTTTGTTTTGTTTTTTGTTTTATTTTTTAAGCCCCGAGGGGGGGGGGAGTTGGATAGGTGGCTTCTTACGTGGCGTGGTCAACTGAAAAGTTGACGAATCTCACCTAATTCTATCAGTCTATTTATCAATCAGTTAACATGTGCATATATCTGCATAAAGACTTCTCATCTCCCTGTTGCTGACTGTTTAAAAACGAACATTTTGTACAGTTTGATGACATGCTTGCATATATACATATATATATATATATATATATACGCACACACACACACACACACACACAAGCACGGACATGTGCGCACACATACACATTGGGCATTTTCGACTTGGAAGCTCACCTGGGCCACTACAAAAGGATGTGTCAAGTTCCAGAGATCCCATAATCGGATATTTCTTTGTTTCATATCAATCTATGACTCGTTAGTCAACGAACACCGGTACAAAGTATGTATACAAATTTATTGCAAATTCATGTGAAATCCTCTATGTCATTTTTTTTTCTCAAAAAGCGGTGAATTGTGACATGTGTAATTTTTACCTTTCCAGTCCAATTACTAATATGGTAATGATTACAAATTAATACTTTTTTATATATTCAATTTTAAGTATTTCGAACAACGAATTGTTGATACCGAATTAAACGGTAACAATTGATCGAGACAACCTGGAGATTGGGTGTTCAATCTAGGTTCCCGTTTTTTCCAAGTTCTGATTTGATGAAAATGCACCGGGATTGACAAGACCTAGTTTTTGAGATGCTTCCATGTCTTCAACTCTAACAATCATTACCACTGTACCGAGAAGTTCAAAGTTCATCAAGAACACGAATCACCTTAATCCGATCAGCCTAACTCGGCGTAGATGGGACCTAGGAGCACAAGGTCCCATCGACATGGTTGCATCAAAAGATCCGACGATGATCGACAATCATACGACATCGTGCAATTGAAAGTCCGCTGCACGAGCCAGAAACGATCCGACAGTCTTCCTCTTACCCGGACAAACCGTCTAAGTCTGAACGATTGTGGACATCGTTCTCGAACGCGAATACATAATGCACGCGTGGATCTGATATTCTACATAGCATGTAGCTTCTCGCGCCATCTAAAAAGCGGCTGAATCATAAAACAATTTGAGCTCCGTAGTGTTTAGTTTGCACAGGATTTCGGACACGTGAAGGTATACATAGTCTCACCTGTGCAATTACTCGGAGCTTCACGGTTTTCTCTACTGTTTTTGTATATATGCTATATGACGTGTAAGAAATCTACTATAACATGAGCCGTTTACATTATGTACTCGTTCATCCGTTGTTGATCTGCACTGTTCATCGGTACAAACTTTCCGTAAGACGGGCGATCGGAACCATTTCATCGTTTTTCATTCCTAATTTTAACGTTCGCATTTCGGAATGACTAATGAACTCGTAAGTGATGTTAGTAGGCAAAAAATCGTATACGACAAATGGATTTTGTGGGGAGTCACATATCTTGACACTTTTCTGGACTGGTCATGCAACAAAACCCCTCGGAAATAATAATGTACATGATTTTTCAGGAAGGGATCCGCTGCCAACAGAGGGCTGCCAAGTGGGGGATTTGATCGACGGTGGGCGGACTCGAACCCGCAACCTTCACGCCCAAACATCACGACCTTATCCGCTTGGCATAAAGAAATATCAATTTACAATCAGATGGTATTATCGTATTGGTATTTGTATTCCTAGGTCGACAATTCGAATTTGACAATGCGAGAAAGAACTAAACAGGAAAAACCGAGATGAAAGCTTATTGATTATTTTTGGATTTCACCTGACGCTCTCGTTTGGCTGTCCATTATTGTCTTGTAGTATAAGTGAGATCAGTCTACAATGCGGGTCAAAAATTTGACCCTGCAGACAGGAAGGGGTGCCAATATTTCCGATATTTGAAAACAGCTCTGTTCGTAGTATTGCTGGAATATGATCGGAGAATTTTGTTGATAGTTCAGAGGTTAAGCTCAAGGCATTAGACCGGCAGTGGCTAAGTGGATAAGGTATTGGCGTTTGGGCGTGAAGTTCGCGAGTTCGGATCCTCCCACCGCCGGTCAACTTCCCCATTTGGCAGCCCACTGTTGGCCGCGGTCCCCTTTCTTAAAGATGATGTACATTGTTATTTCATTAATAAAAGAAGTAAAAGATAAAGGATAAAAGAAAATATTCTCTAGAAAACGCACGAAATCAGAGTAGGTTAATGTGGTTGGGATATGACTACTGGTATATGCCCACAGAAAGCCAACCTCGTTATACGGTGTTTTTTGACGCAGGCAATGGTTGGCAAATGGTTCGGGGTGGTCAGTCGATGATATGGGAAGAAAGTATGAACACTTTGACCAGGGTACGGGTTCAGATACGTGCAGTTAAACTACGGGGGTTGGGATCCACGTGATTTCCTGAAACTATGATTGGGGGCAGTTAGAATTTGCAAAAATTGAAAAGGAAACTAACATTGAGCGTGATAGGAAGATGCTTTTAGGGCCAATTATTCTGACGCGGGAGACATGAAACTCATACTGGCAAAAGATCACATAGAAGCCCAAAAGATCAGGTATGGTAACGGACCAGATGATAACAAAATGTAATTTACCATCCCGGTGATCGGACTTACGGTTTGTGTTTTGCAAACATTTCGTCCGATTAATCACCATCATTTCAAACATGAAGTACACCTATTATTAAGGACAACTTATCGATCTGATTTGAGAACACATTGATGAATACCAATGACTTGCAAATGTTCACCAAGCGAATGGTATTAGTTTGAATTTCGTTGAAATAATTCTCGCGAATGATTGTGTAATGTTTTGTGTACTAAGTGCACTGACAGAGAACAAAAACTTAAGGCCCAATATTGTTAGGAAAACGTGTCGTGAAGCCGTCAAAATAGTTTGATCTAGACAACACAGGCAATTCGATTTGGTGCTTTCATTCAACTCCGGTGATGTGTTACAAATACGGTATCTGTGGACGGCTCGATTTTCCGATTTTCTGTTAGTCAAGAAAACCAAATCAAATTGTCGCCTAGCATAAAATGAATCGAATAGATTGAATCGGGATGCGGCTGATTTGTATGTAGTTAACAGCTTCAAAAACAAACAAACGAAAAAAATGGAAGAATCGGCGTCCATTGTAATTCGTCCTTGAATGTTCCATTGGTTCTATCTTTCGATCATTATCTTCCATTCTAACTAACCAAATTAAGCAGGCACAAATGTCACTTTATTAATCTAAGTAAAATCACTTATATGGATTGGTCTTTCACATTCAACACGCATTGATCAACTAACTATTCTCCTGATCATCTTAGCCGATCAATATTCATTTGCATTCTTATGCGGCTTTTGTGATCAAATTATCGATTGACATAACCGGTGAGAGGTCACCTGGCTTCAACTAAATGAAATATTCCACTTAGAAAGTGAAAAAGCTTAGTTTTTGAACCTACGGTGATGTTTTATCCGGTTGACGGGGATGAACGGAACGCAAACGGTAACGGATATTTACGATTCGTCCATTTTGTGGATCATCCGCATCTATCTATCTATCTATCTATCCATCCACAGATAAAGCTTTACGTGGGATAGGCAATCGAGAAATTGATACTTCCCAATTTTACAAGATTTAATGTAATTCTCAAAGTATTCGTCAAACCCCGTCAACACACATTTGGCCAGTAACAAACCATCCATGTCTAATGGGCCCGGACTGAGACGCGAAGCGGAAAAAGGGAGGGTAGGACATACGCGATATGGAGTCTAATGTCGTACCCATTATTTTCGCATGTTCTCTTCTCTAGGAGAGGTGGTCCACGTCAATTGGAAGTTGATCATTCGGTGAATGAGAGTCTGTGGTCTTCGAAATCCCGTACTGTACAAGGACTCACCAGCGTCCATTGCCAGTTTGCTTAGTTGACTGAATAGCTAGGGCATGCAACTCACAATCGATCGTCACGTGTTTGCGTCCCAATTCGGAGAAGATTGTGAAGTAATGTTGGAAATGAAAATGATTGTACGATTGAGAAACTGTTTATGGAAATGGCATGAATAACAAGTTTCTGAATGCACCTAGATGATATTCATTTGGGAAGATGAGTTGTAGCAACGACTTCTACAGGGCATCGTATAGATGACATAAGTGGCGCTTGTCAAAACGATTGATCCAGAAGTACAAATACAACAATCCCAGTCCTTCAAAGCTCAAATCGACAAGATTCATTAATATCCTTAACTAGGACGTAGTAGTCTATAAAATATTCCTTGGAGATGTGCAAAAGTTGTTCTCGGTGCCACTGGAGATTCTATTCATGATCTATCAAATGATACTATCTTAGCAACAGGAAGTCCATACATACATCAAGATCTGGCACTATTTCCAATAGTATGTATTTCTGTTTGATTATGGTATCCAAATCGTGAAATGGGGGGGGTTCCACCGTTTAGTCGTCGTTGGTCATCGTATACCATGTATAACACACGAACAAGTGCGCCACGTATTTCATAATGATTACAATTCCAGACAAAAACGGTCAGTTTAATTCAGTCCAATTCATGCCTCGTAAAACAAACCCCAGACTGTTAAACGTTAGCCAATGATTAACTGACAAGGAGCAATCATGTATTGGGATCGATGTATCCCAGTCAATCTGATCCCAATTTGGATGTTTGTGCATGAGAAAATGGCCTGATTTGATCGGAGACCAGGATTTCCAAAGATAGATGGACAAAATTTCCCCGGAAGCACATGACCAGTTTCGCGGTTATTCTAGCTTGTCACGTATGCGTATCCGGTAATCGGACAAATACAAATGTGACTCTCAACTGGACTTATTTGCGGTGGCCAGGCGGATAAGGCCTTGGCGTTTGGACTTGAAGGTTGCGGGTGCGAATCCTCTCACCACCGGTCAACTTCTCCACTTGGCAGACCTCTGTTGGCCGCGGTCCCCTTCCTGAAAGATGATGTACATTATTATTTCATTAATAAAGAAAGTACAGATTAAAAAACAATAATAGATGGATAGATACAAATAGATAATTTCCCATATAATAATAAGATGTCAAGAGAGGAAAATATTAATCAAGAAGTTAGTCATTTTGTGCTATGAAAACCGTTTGATGCATATAATACACATAGAATGGCCTAGAACGCGTCGATGTAACCACACGGTTCATAGTTCGTCCAGTTGGCATTCAATTTGGGATAAGTTACACCGAACGTATTCGACTGTGACCGCTCGAAAGAAGTCAATTCCGTTGATGTGGAAACATATTGACTATACAGAACACTAGATTGTGTTACCTCGAGTGTTTCCGTGCTCAGTGTGATATGTGTTGCGCAACCGGACTCCAAGTTGGATAATTTTGATTGTGTTTAACACAAAACTGTTTTAGACCATTTGGTCCGATCGATTTTGTGAGACTAGCCAGGTAGGATTTTGTGTGTGTGTATGTGTGTGTGCGTGTGTATGCGCGCGTGTGCGCGAGCGTGCCCCAATGTGCTGGTGAGGACGGGGGTGGGAATTTCTGTTCCGCCGTGTGACCATTATCAAAATGATTTGAGAACGATAGTTACTTGGGCTTACAGAACCGATTTATTCTTAAAATTAACCAAAATCTTTACTTAACGCGAGGGCTGATTGAATTTTTTGCGTTCTTGCTTACGTGGAAACTAACAAATGTTTACCAATAATCATCAATCGCAGTCTGGACTGATTTCCTCCTGTCCTAATCGTTCGTTGTTTGTATTGTTTGTTTTTTTGTAAATTTATTCTACCCACGGACGGCCTAATTTAGTAACGATAAGTTTTATTATGTGTACCGTGATTTTGTCTGTCCATTGTTAATGCATTTCCATAGTCAGTTATAATTTGAGTAGCATAGTTCATTTTCCAATGCATTTCCATAGGTCACAAAAATGGTCTGGTGAACGGGGATGGGAAAACTCGAATGGGCATTATCCACGTAGAAACCACAAAAAATTGATAGGACAATGATTGCAGTCATACGACTCACTATTGAGTGTATGGTGTCGATCTTGGTTTGATACCGAGGTTGAAGTGTGTATGAATAGGTCAAAAAATTGATCATCAAAATCGGCTACAGATGACATTTTTGATTTGGGGAGAATTTTAGAGCATTTCTACTACAGACGAAGCTGAAAACAGAATTCATTCCATGTATGTCTAAGCGCAGGCCCAAAGTGGTCCGCAAGGGACTCTATTGTGTGTGTGCGCGCGTGTGCGTGTGCGAGTGTATATATATATATTTTTGTGTGTGTGTATGTGAGAGTGCGTGTGAGAGTGTATATATATGTGTGTGTGCGAGTGTGTGTGCGAGTGTGTGTGCGTGTGTGCGAGTGTGTTTGTGTGTGAGTGTGTGTGTGCGCGCGAGTGTGTTTCTGTGTGTGCATGTTCGTCATTCGAGAGTCGTGGGCCATGCCAAAGAAGCTTTTGATTATTTTTTTTGCAAATTTGTTCTAGTATAAGATAGATACAAAATACTTTTTTTTCTCGATCATTTATGGCAGTTTCTCAATATTTTGCCTTGTGAACACTTTGAAAATTGGTCAATTATTCGTACCAACCGATGGGAACACCGTGTTCCCAGTAGAACAGCACCGCTTGAAGACTGTATACACAAAGTTTCGGTTTCGAATTACCGTTATTCTACCCCGGAAAATTTATCCAGGTTATTTTAAATTCTTTGTTAAAAGCAGAATATCTTGTGTTTCAGAGGACGCCTTTTTTTCAAGAAAAGGTTGAATAACTGAAAATAACAAATGCTAGACTGAGAAAGGTTGATATTCAATGATTAAAGTTCCGTTTGTCATACCAACTTTCTCTTCACTATTCGATAGAGAGCTTAAATCACTCAGTATCAAATGTGGTGTTCTAGGAGCCTAGATAAGCAGTGGCCAGACGGATAAGGTCGTGGCGTTTGGGCGTGAAGGTCACGGGTTCGAATCCTCCCACCACTGGTCAACTTCCCCGTTTGGCAGCCCTCTGTTGGCGGCGAATCCCTTCCTGAATAATGATGTGCACTGTTATTTCATCAATAAAGGAAGTAAAAGATAAAAGATAAAAGATTCAGCTTACTATGGTCCATTCCACCCACTCAGTTTCAGATTATATCTTGTATCTAACTTTACCTCAAACAAAACAACATGACAGTTCTTTTGAGGTCCGAAACGGACTGAATGTATCGATCGTTTAACCTAAACGTCCCGGTACCTAGATTACCGAAATGCTTTTGTGAAGGTCTCACTCTCGATAATGTTCCACTAGGTCAGAGCTTGGTAATAGGTTAGTCGACAGGAGAAATTTTATGCCATTAGTGTGAAATTAATGAAATGAAGTTCAAAAATTCGAAATTCTGCATAAACGGAATGTCCCGAAACAGCGTCGTATCTTCGCCCGTGAAAGATTGAGCAATAAGAGTGTAGAAACAAGGTAGATCGTGTGCTCTATCGAGTGTGAATATGAACTAGTTGTAGGTCAGAACGAAGCCTAACACTTCAAACACACGGGCACTTCGAACACACAAATTCGATGCAGCATTTGGAAACCTGATTAAAGACGGTCACGTGAGCAATGGAATTTCGAGACACCTGCCTTCGTGACTTACCGTCACGAGGTCCTAAGCCGCTTTATCAATTTACGCATGTCGTGAGTGAAGCTCCAATAAACTGTCAACTGCTAGTTTGTCCAACTCGTGAATTATCCAATGGAAACTGACTTAGATCATGCATGTATCAGAATTGAAGAAATGCATCTGATTGGTCTCGGACAATTCTCATTGATTTTCCATCCAATACTTATCGGCTAGTTTTTTCCTAACTCAGGATAGGTCGACATACTTGTTTAAGTACGGGGAGCTTATAATTTTAGTTTATATACAAATCTTGTCGAAACTTATGCAACAAGCATCACGTGAACACTTTCCACTCCACTAGGAAATAGTATAGGTTAAAAAACACTTACTTTTTTATTCATTTACCTTTTGCTTCCTTTATTAATGAAATAATAATATACACCATTTCTCAGGAAGGGGGCCGAGGCCGGCAGAAGACTGCCCGGTGGGGAAGTTGACCGGTGGAGAGGGGATTCGAACCCGCGACCTTAACCTCCAGACGCCACGACCTTATCCGTTTGGTCATCGCCGGCCAAGTGACTGCTCTACAAAAATAAGCCGCAAGATGTGGTGCTACTGCGTGGGCGGATATGCTGGAAATTTACTCAGTCTTATTTTAACCAACCTATTTGTGTACCGATCAGTATGCAACACGCGCCAACTAGGGATAGTAAAGCGGGATGTGTTTACCAAATCTGGCCTGTGTAACACTAGAAGTAAAGCATCAATAAACTTCAGTATTCGATAGTCTCGATATCAGCTGTCAGTATTTTTGCACTTTTTGATGTGACTACTGAAAACTTGAGTATATGATCATTATTGTCTTCTGGGCCAAAAATTTTTAGAAGTTTGTCTTTAATAACCACCGTGTAAGTAGTTGATTGACCTATCACTTTAGAACGTTAAATGTATCTTGGACAAGTTCACAACTCAAGTTGTGGTGCATTTGTAATATGAACCATGCTTTCGAGTTAGGCATGATTTCACATAATTCAAGTCAGTTTGGTAGAAAAACGAATTTATCAGAAGCAACACGTTTAGTAAATTCTGAGGGAGTATAGCATGTAACTTCTTTTGCAATAACTATTATTTTCTCTGATTGTCTTTGGGAAGTATCCTCGTCACTAAAACAACAAATATTCTTCTATCCATAGTGCCTATTTTGATTCGTTCGAGGTGCTTCATTTATTTTATTCATGATACGATGAACAATTTGGAGGGCAGTGGAGCAACGTTTCGAAGAATTTTTCGAGATGGATGTGTTTCTTTCGTGAGCTCTTTACGGGTCATTGTGATATTCTCGGAAAACGCTAGATCCAACGGTGGTACCAGTGACAGGAACGAACTTTGATCCCAAGCTATTAAATGAAGAACGAGGAGCCAAATGGTCAGCGCAAACGGAACTGCATTACTGACAATCTTATGTACAACTAGCTTTATAATTAGTGAGGCAGTACGTACTATATAGTCACTTACACTAATCACAGTCATCACTCATAGTGCGTCCGTCAACAAAACCAATGGGTTGCCGAATTTGGTCTCCCAGCAGTTTTCAGAACTACGTAGAATAACTGCATTCCTTACCTCAACTCGTGATTAGAGCACATTTTATATCTCTTGTTAAGTAAAACATTTAAATGTTTTCTTATACATTTGGACAAAGATGCATAAAATATTGGTAACGGTTTACCAAGGGAAGGAATTACTGTCGTGAACTGTTTATAGGAATGTAGATAACTCTGTGTTCACGTTTGAATCTGACTGATATTCACAATGAACAATTCGCCTGACATTTCAGCGATTAACGTGGAGTGCTTAGACAATCCGAAAGCAACGTCTACTTTGAAACAAATCCAACTAACCGCTTAATAAAAAATTTTTCCAATTCATAATTAACAATGATTATTCAACCCTAATTAATCTTTAATATCCGCAAAGATTCAATTTTTCATGTTCAAATATATTTACGGTGACGATCAATTGGCCTTATTACAGCTTAGAAACAGCTACTTTCATATTATCCAAATAGTACTGTGACCTTGAGAATATTGGCAAGAAACATTTTGAAGTGTATCCCATCGTTGATACTTGTATGTATGATCAATATACGATTTATACAAAGTAGCTGTCCTTGCCTTGCTGCCAATAGGACGTTTAGAATCACCGACGGGATTGAAATCTAGACAGGGAAACACGTTGGGAATTTTTTTTCTGTCGACAAAACAAATCGGGTATAACTGAAGGTCAACCGATTAATTACTTACGTGAACAGAAAGACTGCATTCGGAATGGAAGGAGAGTTGAACCAAAAAAACCCCTTGGTGTTGAACTTATGGACCCGGGTGAATCAATGATTGACGACCCAAATAAATGACCGAGAATCGACTGGTTGACTAATAAGCCGGATTATTGACTAACTGGTTATTTATTTATTGATTGGTTGGATGATTGATTGATTGATTGAGTGATTGATCGATGGTATGGATGAATTAAGTGTAGAGAGTGAACAGACCAGCCGAAAGAATGAACGCAAATGGATGTTAAGAAGAACTGTGACGAAACTAACTAATCTTTTTATCTTTTATTCATTTTTCTTATCTGTTTGTAATACTCCTAAATATCTGGTTAATATTTGCAGTTCATTTGCATAATTCTTGTTTCATGTGTTTCGCAAAAAGAGTCAGACATATTGAATTCCATCAGTAATATATTTTGACCATTACACAGAAAGTCATTAGTACAATAATGTTGTTCACCATGTCAGTGTGTGTGGTCCACGAAAATGATCACTCAACACAAACACAGGGGCTCGGATTTCGGCATGCAAACACACATTTGATCCGAGCCTTCCTTTCTGGACAATTGACCTTCCAATAGGAAATTACGGTATGAAGGCTTAGGAGATGAAGAGAGGGTTTTCCTGATTACGGAATTTCATTGCCGCATAACCCTCGTGCACCGTTTTTCCTTACCACCTGGTTCCAAACTATCTGCCATGAAAAATCAATATGCATTATGCTCACGGTACATGAGAACAATGTAAATGTTTGTACATGTACGTACCCGTACACAGGCATGACGATACGAGCTGAATTGCACCCGGTCCACGTGCCACTGGCCTGGGCTGATTTGTTGGGTTAGCTAGAAAGAAGCGGTTAGGGGGATGGGTGGGGATGTGCAGAAAAGTTTGGTCAGTTGGAGACTATGATCTACGTGACCGTTCCCAGTCCATAAGACTGAACATGCGCATGTGGACAGAACTGTTGGGCGTGTATTTGGCCAGTCATTGTAACCAAAGGGTGAACGGCGTGGTTCAAAGAGTGGGCGAGGCGACGGGAACATCACAGTCATCAGTTTCTTCTCGCCTGCTTATCTGACCGGGGGGAAGAAATCGGTCGTTCGGTTTCGGTCGAGCCAAACCACTGTCGGACAACAGCAGAATCAGTTGCTCTCTAGGTGCATTGATCGTAGGCTGTACGATCGACTGACTGTTCGATTGGCTTATCGACCGGATTGACGGGGAAATGTGGTCGACAGCAGAGGTGACTAAAGGCATAACTCGTAAAGCAGTGAAATTAAAGTGGATTTATTGAGACCGTTAATGAACTCTGTCCGACGAAACGAATTAGGTCTTGTCCATAAATGATTCAAGTTTTAATTTAATTAGATTGTAAATGGATTGAATTATGCGCCCAGGTGCACCAAAGTGCGCTTCCGCAATCACTGCTAACGTGAGCGAAATTCAGCCAGGTTTCCTGTGGCGATCGGAATATTTGGGAGATCATAAGAAAGGTGATCTACAAGAGTTCCAGTGGGATAGCCTAATAAAATAGCGCAGTGGTGAACTGGAAAATATTTTGTTGATTTATATCGATACAGTTCAGTTCATTTCAGTTCAGTTCAGTTCAGTTCAGTTCAGTTCAGTTCAGTTCAGTTCAGTTCAGTTCAATTCATGTTCAGTTCAGTTCAGTTCAGTTCAGTTCAGTTCACTTTGACATGTACAACCACTGAAGCTGTACCGTCGACTTCTTCTTATGCTCGCTACCACAACTTAGCGAATTTCGAAGAAAGGAAACCCAAGTGATCGCTCATGAGAAGAACGAAAAAGCGACAGCAGTATTTGAACTGCAACACCGAGCCTTTTTACTTGAGGCCTCCAACCATCGTGTTGCGTTGGTAAGCCCGCGAGTCTCAACCCGGTGATCAAACTCGACCTGCTCGGGACAGTTAACAGCAGTAAAACAAAACATGTAATCTAAAATCAACAATCAAAATGAAGTCCCTAAAAGCACCATACAGGTTTACACCGCTACTCATATTATATCGGGACTATGGGGAAATTGTTCGGAATTATGGGAAAAATGTCCAGAAATCTTATCCAGCTGACATTTGAACATTTCTTTTGCACAGGCGTGAAATATACTCCATTTGGTATGCGTATATTTGCGCGTATGGAGCCTAAAGTGCACTGATTACGTATGCTTTGCTGTGCAATCTTCAAACAAATGTACTTTTTAGGATTCTTGAGACGCAGACTCAATTTCTCGCTTTCCATGACTTTCTCTCGTTCCTATGGTATTCGGACGGACAGTAGCCTCCTATCCCCAGACAGTCAGCTAGTTTATTTCAGTCTTCCTGTGTTCCAAACCGTACAAAGCTTTGGAACAAAATTCCTCTCTCCAAATTTCCAGCAATTCCTTAATTCTTCCTTTTTTCAAAAGCACACTCACGAAATTGAGTCTCGGTTGGATGCTCCCTACTTGCTTTCTTTTATTGTAAATCACTTAGGAAAATAAAAATAATGTGGAGCTCAAATTTAATGGATACTTTCGACTTTAGTTGTCCTGTTAGACGTTGATAGATCTGTCCCCCGAAAGCCGCGCACAACGCGCTGCCTTAATAGTTGGGACTTCAAATGGCCACGAGCGATGGTCGATAGGGAAATGCCGATAAATAGAAAAGGGTATACCCGTGAGCCATAGTCGCAACTTTTACCGACTGATTAGCACTGCTGGCCCGCGGAAGATGAGATGAACCCGGGATAATCAAGGAATCCGACGTCTAATTGGTTCACCCTCAGAAACGTCGTTTGGAATGTTGGGCAGAGCACTTTAGGGATCAGTTTAGTTGGCCCTTTGCAAAAGTTGAACTTTTATTTGTGCCTGTAAATGATCCAGAATGAGTAGATACCAACTCTCATCCCCTGTTCACAAATACATCAGAAATAGAGGTTATCAAGAAGATAGATCTTAAAGTCTTAAGGCATTTGGACCAGATGGACTCTCTCTCTCTCTCCTTCTCCTAGTGCAGTAGTATAGGTGTCGCAGTGAAGTTAGCGACACTTGAGATCAATCTGTGAAATGAATCAAACACCTAGGGAATGGCATGATTCGGTGATCGTACAGATTCTTATGAAATTTGATCAGTCTTGATGTTGAAATCTACGGATGGATGAGCTTGATAAATGTTGCATCAAAATTACTCGCGCGCAATGATCTCCGCCGATTTGCTGGTACTCGTGAAGGAAATGGAAGTAAGAATCAAGATGGTTTGCCTACTCAGAAGGGGCTGTATGGACTACGACTTCTGTGCAAGACAAGTGTAACAATATAAACAGTTTCCATAGGTTTACAAGCTCATACTTCCTCGATATGAAAGCGTTATTCGATTCAATCGATCGTGCAGTTCTGTGGCATCAATTCTCACTGAATGATGTGGTAGAGAAATTCGCTACTGTCTTACAACTCCCATATGCTAACAATCAAATCTGAATTTGCACTGATGATCATCGTTTAATCGAATTCGCCAACAAAAGCGGTGAAATAATAATGTGATTCGTGCTACTGACATTGATATTTATTCCCATAATAAACAATCTAACTTCGAATACACGAATGAATTTGTACAGTTGAATGTGAACGTAAATTTGTTACGGATTTCTCTTCCTGGATCGTCTGAATGATGGTGTTTGTACTTTTGGCATGTTTTTCCAACTTTAAAGTTTAAATGATTGTCATGAGACCGAATTGGAATTGGATAAAAGTCAAATCATGGTCTTGCAGGATTGGATTTGGACAGTAACATACCCCATTTGGTAGTTGTATATCGAACGAAATGTGTACGCACATACGGATGACTTGATTGACAGTCATCAATTTAAAGCATATGTGGTTCCGGTCTGACAGGTCCTACTACACGCCTCAGAAATGTGGCCGTTGAGGACAGACTGCAAAGAATTTCGGTGTATGAACACCGAAATAGTCTCGTAGTACCGGTACAGTATGAAAGGGGAAAATGCGTTAACAGTACCGAGGTTAGGCGTAGGACAGAACTGAGTCGGTCGAATGCCTACAGATTGTGAATAGAATAAGTTAGTTGAACTAGATGTTATGCACGCCCGCAATGCAGGCTTCCGTGGAAAGAACGGATCTTTGAGGCGAGCACTGGTTGCAAGATCGGTCAGAGTGGTCACTCGACGAAATGACGCAATGGCGTGGGAACCTTAACCGGTGGACTGAGTTAAGTAGGTCCATTTAGATCACTGGGTTGGGATTCACTAGATTCGTCACCCAACACAAGCGCTGGCGACTACAGATGGACTGAACCTTCGCTGAAATGAACTGAACTGTCCGGGCATGAACAAATAGGGTTTTCTCCTAATCTAGCTGTGTTCCGCTAAATCGGTAGTCGCGTGGAAGCTAGATCAAAGGCTGTATAAAATGAAGTGAAATGGAAAACGCAGATTGTGACAGTGGTGAGGACAATTGAATGTTAGTTTGAACGCAGCTCTGCATGCAACGCGTGTGTACCCGAAGCCAGGGATCAGACTGTAAATTGCCACTAAAGGGGCTGCAATTGTCTCGAGTGTTTATTTTTCAATCTTCATTTCTCTCTTTTACTTCCTTTTTAATAAATGATATAATAATATGCATCGTCTTTCAGGAAGAGGGCCGCGGCCAAGAGTTGGCTGCCGAGTGGGGAAGTTGACCGCTGGTGGGAGGATTCGAGACCGTAACCTTCAAGTCCAAAGCTACGACCTTATCCACTTGACCATCGCCGGTCATCTAACGATTACTTTTTTAACTAAATCAAACTCCCTAGTGCTTAAACCAGTAAAATATCTCCTATCCCTTTTCTTTCCTTATTTTACCTGCTTTATTGAAGAGACCACAAAAAAACATGATTTTTCAGATTGGAATCGTGGCTCGTGTAGGGTTTTCACCTGACCAGAGGTAGAAGGTAACGAACCCAGGGATTTCCAGTTGAACCTGTGTGAATTTGATCGTCTGATCATGGTCGTCCTAGCTGCTTCGTCCCAATTTCAAACTAGACGCTCTACGGCAAGGTCATTCCTTTCACTAATGCTTCATCATTTGTATGCAGCGAGTAGTATTTGAATGATCACCTATGCCAGAGAATGGCAATAACATCCTATCAACAGTGAAGTTAAGCAACTCGCCTCCTAGAACGATCATTGGTTAAGTTGTCCTGCCGACAAATGATTATTCGTCGATCAGGGGTTTGAATTTCACCTCCTGTGGTTGCATGTCTTCATCGTATCTTCTCACGGAAACAGGAAGCCTGAAAACCGGTGTCACGGGTTTGAAACACCCGTCCGCTTTGGTCGAATCTCAAATGCTCTAACAATGGGTTCATCATATTTGTTTATTTCAAGTTTGATTTGATAGTCTGTTTTTTTTTGCAGTGAAATTTTTTCCAACTGAGGTGAATAGAGGGCCATTCCATGAACATGATTATTTTGTACGTGAAGTTGGGAATGTTTTAATCTAAGTGGATCAACTTTCAAATCGCGTACAGTCGCGGCTTCCCCCACCCCAATGGCGGTCTCGATCAAACGCGAATACATGTCCACTAAATGAATAGACAGACGAAGGCCGGAAGACAAACATTTTGTAGTTCTTTAGATTTTCGACAAGCTTCGTGATTCTCCCTAATTGTGTTATCTGTTATCAGTCTTTTTCAGTGACCTAAACCAAGTATCCCCGTGTTTTCTATTGAAATGAGACTTTCATGCAGAACACGTGATTTTGATGGTTTTATCAGATCACGTGGTCCACTTCGTTCTACCGTTTGTTTGACAGGTGGACAAACGAGTTTGACTGAACGGATTGGGTTAGCGGCTGTTCTAGGAGCTGGCGCAGTCCATTATGAACGAAAAAAAGGAGGGAGGGATGCAAGCATTGTTGAATGGAGAGAGTCACGTGTTTGGGAAGCGAGGGAGGAGTTACCGATGAACGATCCTATGTCGTATTCAACCCGAACGAGGGGTGACTGTATAGAACAGTGTATCAGAACTGTCAGTGACCGACACTTGTAAACTTGGATGCCAAATCTTTTCCCCTAGTAGAAAAGATAGGAAGTCAGCGAACTGCAAAATTGCAGTAAAATTTAACTGATATTTCTCTTTAATCGCTTTATCGCGAAGTGGTTCGTTATTTAGTATAAGCAGTCAATTGCTTTGGACACTAAGGAACCGTGGTAACACTTTTCATTCGGCTTGTTAACAACCGTACTTTTTTCACCGTTCCCCAACAGCAGATCGGAACCGAAGTGAATCACCATGATTCGATCATTTTCTCCACAATCAGTTGACTATATCAGGGCCGACATTCCATGGTCCACGCGGTATGGACATCAGCATCAATGATCATTCACCAGTCAGATGCAATAGCTGCATTCCTATGCTAAATCAGCAATATCGTAAGGTGAATAGTCTCCAAGGCGAACACCTGTGAATTCGTTCGATACTAATTCTTTATGGTTTGTATAAGATCATAACCTTCGAACACCAACTCGACAAGACACACTGGCTAAGCTCATCGATTCCATACTTCGACGAGTTGACAGCATCTCTCTTTGTATGTCGACCCGCGTAATATTTTTTTAATCTTTTAGAATGCTGCCAAGTGGGGAAGTTGACCAGTGGTGGGAGGATTCAAACCTGTGAATTTCACGTCCAAACGCTACGACCTTATCCGTTTGGCCACCGCCGGCCAATTTGAGTGTTGTTAAACTCTAAAACACCCAATCAAGAGGATCATGTCGATGATTTATCGATCCTATTTCGGATGCAAAAAATCCGTGTTCATTTTTTGTCTTTTCTTGTTCCTTGAAAGTTTTTTACAATATTCATACATTCAAGAACTAGCGATTGAAAACTGACAACTGATTGTTAACTGAACGGTCTTTTCGTCAAACGGGTTATACTTTGAATGTTCTTGCGGTGTCTGTCGCATGGTTCGTCCCTTCAAATGTTTCACTACTGTGTATGATCGTCCTTGACTAGTATCGGTTACGACGTAACGGTTGTCTTAAACACAAACTTCGGACCCCATCAATCTTGGTCTGCAAATTAAAAA
>LUCM01003250.1:81039-94256 GCA_008360955.1 Fasciolopsis buskii | reverse complement strand
AAACCCAAATTGTCTGTACTGTACTCCCTTGCGGTTACACCAATCATTCTTATCTTAAACTCGTTTCATACCTCCTATCGAACTGACAGTCTTTTTTTGTCGTTCTCTTGTGTAGCTGACTAAGCGACCGTGAGGTCAAACGAAGATGGATAGACTTGAAATGGATGCATGTTTCTAGGTCCTCTCTGTGTGTGTGTGTGTGTGTGCGTCTGTGTGTCTGTGTCTGTATATATGCGTTTGTGCTTTCGTGAGAAGTCAGGGGATGGGCAAAACATGGAACATATCATCATCGTCACCATCATCATCATCATCATCATCACCATCATCACTATAACCACCTGAACATAGACCGATTTGAATGAGGTGCTGATAAGCTATGTAAACAAGTTCATCGAAGAAGTTAGATTCGGGTACCCCGTGGTGTGAGACATACGCTCAACAAAACGGTTCTCCTGATTTTCGAACCACTATCTCGGTGTGCTGTATGGGAACGATTAGAATGGTCACCTTGCTTGAGTGTGCGTGTGTGTATGTGTGCGCGTGTGTATGTCGGTGTATCTTTGAACGAGAGCACCGCACCTCTTTACCATCAGCTACCTATACTCGAATTATCATCAGCCCACCCCTCCTACATTCAGCATGCTATTCGACACTGTTGCTCATTCTTTTCGATTGGATCAATCCAAGAAGAGATGATGACCATGTCGATTAATTCATTCCACTCCGAATTCGTGAAATGGGCAGCCAACCCACGATTGAAGCATGGTACACTATGCACTTGAGTAGTAAGTTCACAGGGGGTATCTCGTATTTGAGTGTGTGTGTGTGTGTGTGTAGTAAGTTCACAGGGGGTATCTCGTATTTGAGTGTGTGTGTGTGTGTGTGGTTGAATTGAACTGACACATTGTCTCATCGAGAATGAGAGAGAGAGGAAGATAGAGAAATAGATGATCATGTCAGCACGTGTGTGATTCGATTGTCACTGCTCAAAATGGAATGATAAATCACTCATCTGACCCGGGGGTCAGATAAGCATCCCAAGAAGTACACATGTCTCATCTCGAATCGATTCATGCCCTGCAATCGAGCATTAGAACGAGATAAAATGGAAGCTAAAGATATCCGATTTACTATTTAATATCAGTCGTAAGAATTCCATGTGATCTCGTAAAATGATGGCATACCGTACACATATTCTATATAATAAGCACCGATGACCGAACATGACATCCTATTTCCGTTACAGTTCACGTCCTTATAAATGAAGTAAACGAAATAGGGTTTTTTTGTGTTTCTAAGTGTATTCCACGAATCATTGTTCACAGCAGAAGTAACCGAATTGCAATCGAAACACTTGTAACGTTCACTTCTAGTTTGCACTGGTCGTGGCGTTTGGATGTGAAGTCCACGGGTTCGGATCTTCCAACCGCCGGTCAACTTCCCCACCTGTTGGCCCTCTGTTGGCCGCGGTCGGCTTCTTGAATGTTGATGCACATTGTTATTTCATTGATAAAGAAATGAAAAGATAAAAATGACAAAAGAGTGCGTAGTTATATTAGGAGCTGCAAATCAGGAGAACTTGAATTGGATTGCATGGGATGATGAAGTATTGGGTGGAAGGGGGGGAGGGATGATCGAGCGGACCGAGCGTTTGTCACTTCCAAAAATGTTAGGAGGTTCGAATCTCAGACCCGCCGATTACTTCGGTAGCACAGAGCGAATTCGCAAACTGTTTATCTCGTCTGATTGATTGCAATCATAGTTGGTCTCGATCTACTCCATATCTCGAGGTTATACATGCCCAGTTCATCATCATCGTGCAATGGACTCAAACGATTACTGGGTAAGAGCTCCTTCTACCTCAGTCATACTTGATGCATGTAATAGTAGACTTGATGACTATACAATACCAAGCATATGAACAATACAAGATAGTACTCAATCGGGCGGATTAGATTCTTCAGAATCAGTTCGCTATGTAAGTGTATTATCTGAGCGATCAATAAACAATTTGTGCGAGTAGGATTAGCAACTAACTCGTATGTGGACGGATCAAAGGTCGAAGTATGAAGGATTCTCGTGCAATATGACCCGACTGAAGGAAAATCGTTATTCACAAAATCAGATGTAATCAAAATAGGACAGACAAACAAACACACACACACATACACACACGCACACGCACACACACACGTGAAATTAGTAAAGGGATGCCACATCTGGAGTTTCGATAAAAATAGAAAGGGAGTGATAATTCCCCTTACCTTTACAGATTGTCATTCAATATTCGATTCCGAGCACACGGGAAAGACTGTTATGCAAACAAAACGCTGACGTGATCTGATTTACCCGGACGAATGTGAAACCAGTTTGCTGAACCCGGGGTGATCAGAATTCAGTACTGTGAATTGGTTTATGGCACAGTTCGAGATATGCACAGATCGATAAAATTAGTGCTTCAAACCATTCATCTGGAGTTGGTAGAGAATATACTTACTAGTTGATTTACAATGCTACCGGGTGTGTTTCATATACTAAAAGATGCAAGCTCAATCTTCAATCCTCATCACAGTGGTGTCTATTGAGATCGATGACAGACGTGGAATTTTCACGTTTGCTGACCTATTGGACAATTCTAGCAAAAATAGCCGCCAGAACAGTTAGGAAAGATTACAGGATCTAAATTACGATTCAACGAGTATTGAAGCAAATTCACGACTCACCCTACCAAAATCTCATTACCGGCCAAGGAAAACTGGCTGGATAAGAAATCGTAACTGTTTCAGAAGCAAACTGCAAGTCACAAAAGCAACGTGATTAAATCGAGCACGTATGGACAGTCGCGCGCGCGCACACACACACACGCATACATACACATACATACATACATGCATACATACATACATACATACATGCATACATACATACATACATACATACATACATACATAAATACATACATGCATACATACGTACATACATACATACGGCTGTATTCAGAGCATGATACTGTTATCTCAGCGCAAATTCACGGGGATCAGGCAAATGCACGTAGTGATTCATTCGACTTAAGTCGGGACTAGAATTCAGAAGGGGATACTGATCTGAATCCAGTAGTTCATTCGTGAACACACGTATAGGCTATTATATTCTATCTTGCTTCCGAGTACCATGATTTTGCTCGGGTCACTGAAGCAAATATAAACTGACTAGCACAGACGGTCGTCACACGGTCAACACCATGACATTTCGGCCTCAAGATCGCTGGTTCGAATGCTCCCAGTTTGCCAGCCATATTTCCCACTCTACGGCCAAGTGTTGCCCAAATCGTGTGCATCGTTGGTTTGGTAATGAGAGAAGCAAATGACAAGGAGTGAAAGATAAACAAGATAAAGAGTTGATCAGAAAACTAAGGTTCGAGCTTTGGGAAATGTGCCACCGAGACACACGCTGATCGGTATTCACTTGAGACAACAAGTGATGATCAGGCGTTCGTCAATGGCTTATGGGCTGAAGTGTTAACCGACAAAGCAATGATAGAAATCCACGGGTAGACACTAGCGTAGAATCATTACGTGAATTCCTAGGCAAAGTTTAACAAATGGATATGGATCGACTGAGCTTAGTCAAGACGAGGCCATTGTGCTGGAAAAAAATTGCGCACAAATTTAGCAAGAATCTATTTGGAGGAAAATTACAACATCCCATCGAAAGCCATCGAATGAATAACCCTCAACTAGCCAGAGTCAGCGATTCGGTCTTTGCGCTTGTGTGTTCGGTATGATCAAGTTGTTTTCTCTCGTATATCGCACTGGTGACTGAATGTGTATCTGTGTGCGATACAGTTGATCACATCTCACAAGGAATCAGAGCCAATCTAGTGAATCCCATGGAATTTCAACTATTTGCAATGCTCTCAGTAGTGAAAACGAGACGATGGCTTTTTTGACGGTGTCTTCTAACGATGTTCGGAAGAAGTAAATAGTTAAACATACAGCGACTATCTACAGGTAAGTCTTAACGGGACTTCCAGTTATACACATCTACTGATACGTTGGACTATGTTAACTGGATTTAAAGCAATTCTGCTAGATGTTGCAACCTTGAACCCAAATGATTCGGACAAAGCAAGGCTCTGTCTAGTGAACCGCGAGACGAATCAAATTGAGAGTTCCAGTCTGAATTACAGACTAGAACAATCGGATCCTCACAACCAGAATAGTTCCTCATATGAGCAAATTCAATGACAGCAAGTAAGTGATTTATCAAAAAAGGGTTATCCGGTTAGTTACGTGCCTGAAGTACCTTCTGTAATGCAGGACATAGTATTTTTCCGGCATGTGCTGGTTTTCAAACGTTCCAATAATGACTGACGTGTGACGGAGTTTTCGTTCAATTTGTTCTGAACATATTTGTGTCGTGCATTGATATAATTAATTTTAACTTTCTAAATGACAATCCACAGTCAATTGGGATCATTTCGCTTTTTCTGTCTTCATCGATATCTCATCAAGGCAGTCAGTAATTGTGCCCAATGAAATAAGTTTTCCCATTGAATTTATACACAGCTTTCAGCCAACTCTCGATGCGACCGACTAGCTTTTGCAATTGATAAATTTCTATGTTGTGGTTGAAGTGAATAGGAATGGCAATTGTGATCCAACAGCCTGACTTGCAGACGAAGAAGAACATCTCTAAGACACTAGTTATTTGAAAACCAATGACCATAGAACGGATGGACAATTTTTTGTAGAGAAATTAAGTTTGAGTTGAAGTCGAATCCGGAAAAGAATTGTTTGAATGTGTGAATTCCGAATTCGATCTACCATATCGGGCCGATCAGCAAGTTTCGGCGGTCTTTGCCTACTCACTATACTATCACGTATGTATTATCAAAACAATAGAAAGTAACGAGATTAAAAAGACATTCGTTCATGCACGCACAATTTTTTCTCGCTTTTTAAATGCTACTCGTCTTGACCTAAACTTTTCAGTCTGGTTTAATACAATTACACGTGTTTCGGAAATGAACGATGATTGTGTTTTTGTAATTCCACGAAATATGATAAAAACTCGACAGGGCTATTTCCGACGCTCTTGGTTTTTATTTGCACACCAGTCCTCTTGGATAGCACATTCTGTCACAGGAAGTGAACGAGAACCTGCATGCTTGCTCTATCACACCCATATGTGCCTCCCGCAGCCACATCATGTGAGGATCGATGTGGTGCCATCAACCAATCACGTCTTTGATTGTACTCTTGCGCTCATCAAATGATATATTTTGTTTCGTCAAAAATCAATACGTTCCGTTTTTGTTGTTGTTACCGCCACGGGATGAAGAGATAAATGGTTTCAGCCTACCCTGAAACCTGTGACGATCATCTCCATCTTAGAATAATTCAAATCAAAAATCGCATTCACTTTCCTGAGGTCGAGCCAGTCTAAAATCCGGGAAATTGCTGTTTGCGTTGTATTTTAGAACAATCTGTGCAGAACAAAATATTCATGATCGCCCAAAACTCTTTCGTCTTCACACCCAATCAGAAGAAAGATGGGAATGAGTTTCCAGATCAAATGATCTTTTGTTTTTCAGCAATACCACCAGATTTGTTTTGTAAAGCAAAAAAGAAACGAAGAAGAAAGACACTCATCTAATCTCTGTCCTCACTTATTTGGACCGCTCCACTTTTCAAACGATCCAGTAGACTTTGAGTGAATTTAGATTCTGGATTCTGTTCATTCGACCTAGACTGAAAGTTGATAGAATTGACACGATTTTGCATTTGAACTGCTTTTTCTACAGCCTCACGTGCCTCATAATTGGACAGTCCCCGATACGTCCGCCATGGTTTTGGTGGGAATGTGCAATGAACACTCGTCGATCCGACCGGGCTATCCACATTGCAAATCAAGACAGAGCCCACTGTTGTCATACCGGTCCGGTCCAGATTGCGTACACATTCTTGTTCAGAAAGCATGATGTATTTGCCACGGAATGATGGTTCACTGGAAGAGAAGATTCACAAATGCACCAGCTAGATTATTCCACAAAGCCTAAACCATGCGGTCAGGAAAATGTATTTACAAGGCGAATAAAAGCATATCTGATTATGCCCAAATTTTAGCCTATGCTATCTACGAGCTAACAAAAGTGTCAATATTCAACCACCGTACTCTTATCGTACACAGAAATGTTCCCATATGATATTTCATTCGTGCCTTAGATGACGTTAGGTGTACTTTTTTTGTAAGATAAAGTATGCGATCAGTGAGACAAGCCAACTGTTACATTTTGTTCGTAAATTGTAAACGACAGTTTCTGAATCATGCTGACTGATTCCTCAATTATTTGTGACAACTTCAGAAATCATGGTTGAACTGTTATGGTCATCAGTCTTTTTTCTGGTGTAACCAATTCAAATGAATCTTCGCATTTGCATCACATTTGCTTGGTTATCGCGTCTTAAAATAATCAAATCTACCGTGAATATCTTTCCTTGTTCTGTTTTCACCGTGAGTGCTCGGGTGTTGGAGTAGACACAAAGAACCGTTACACAGTGCCCGTGCAGTCACATCAACCTAAGTCGTGACAGTAGTGCAAGCAAATTTAATATTATTGGGTTGCATCTGAGAACTATTGTCTGAGTGGATGTGAGCCCGTTCGACTTTTGATTTTCACTAGGCTTACTGCCCATGGATTTGATATATATCCAGGTCTCCAAATACCTTAGCAAGGTAGAGGATGGGGATTTTCATGCTCCGAGATAGTTGCTGGTCCCGAACGCGCCTTAAATTGTCCCCGGAAGGACGTGCATCTTAGACAACTATTGTAGAGGAATTCCTACACATACTGGTCGCTCGCAGCTGTTTTCACAAAAGTGTAAGGACAAAATTGAAGGCCTGGTGCTGTCTATGGGGTTGACCGAATAGTCTAAGGGTGACGGATAAATTGTGACTCAGAACCCGTAACATCACGTGCGAAGCATACGACACAATGTCGACCAGCATCCATGGCAAACAGGTGTGCGTTCGAACTGCGAAGTCGAGCGGTTGCGAAACTCCTAGGAAGTGCTAGTGCCTTGTATATCCGACAGTCCGGTGAAGGACTTCGTTCGACTCTCCTAAGCGAACCCTGTACTTTGGTTTGGTTGACCGGCTATTGTCCAGTTCACTGACCAGTCATGAATCCCAATTGTTAGACGATAACACACCTGCAGCGGATGAAAGAGCTGGCTTAGATGAAGTGAACTTTACACCATATCCCTTTTCCTTCCCTCCATCTCTCCAATGGGTTTTCTTCTTTGCCCTGTCTATGGTGTCACTAAGTCCGCATACATATGTATATTGTAAGTAGTATATGGACGAGTAAGCAAAAATTTCCCGGAAGCACACGACCAGTTTTTCGCTGCTCTTCAGGCATGCATACCCGGTACGCTGTTGGACACCCCAAAGTGGTATGTCTCACCAGAATCGAATTTGTAGCGTCAGCAGTGTACATAGAAGCTTTTCGTTAAGGAGTCCCGGGGGAGAGTTGCCCAATCATTCAGATACTACTCACAGTTTCTATCCATTCTGGTACCATTCTGCCCTCGTTTCTAAGGTTGTCTCAACCCAACTGACAAAGTACTGCTAACGAATCACAGTTGTGGTTCATCTGTGAACTCTTCAACCAACAGCTTCCGTGCATACTCCTGACGCTATGGAATTATATATATATATATATAATATATATATATATATATAATCAAGTGTGTCTACTTTCTCCGACACTATGGGAAACTTGTGATCCCAAACTATGGCACCGAAAACAGGCGGGGACCCCTGAAAAAATTTGCCAAGTAAGAAAAATTCTAACCCGTTGTCATCCTGACTCCTGGCTGCATTTGACAACTTGATATTCATTTGAAATTGTGAATGATCGTCAAGCGTTAGAGGCCGTGATCGGGAGTTGAAACCGGACTGTTTGGTAATGATGTTTGACCATTTGGGCTGGCAAACTTTCACGGTGTTATACAATGCGAATCCAATAAATGACATCGCAAATTAAGTGAAAACAATAGTACTAGATTTTTACCAGTATCCAGAGCCTGGTATTTCTGTGATTTAAGAATTATGGATTGAAATAAACTGTCTTGTATCAGTACTTGAAGGGCAGCGTGTCACCATGAATCAAACAACGCGAGATGAGTTACAATTGAGTCATGGATTACAATTCAATTGCGTTCCAGTTACACTCGAATTTGGTGAAATGGCATTAAATAAAGAAGCATGGACACGGCTCGTTCACCTACCGAAAGAACTGTGCATCTGTCGAAGTGTGGTCACATGATTCATTTCGACCTTCATTTGTTCGGGGCAGCAATTCACAAGTCTCATTTTTTTCCACGCAGCAACACATTTAAGTCACGAGATGGAGCCATTTCGTACCATGTGTGCTCCAATACCTTCGCGTTCCAACTAACTACTAAGAGACAACACAGATCGGTCAACTCTTCTTCG
The DNA here is from genome assembly GCA_008360955.1 of Fasciolopsis buskii. Taxonomy (NCBI): domain Eukaryota; kingdom Metazoa; phylum Platyhelminthes; class Trematoda; order Plagiorchiida; family Fasciolidae; genus Fasciolopsis; species Fasciolopsis buskii. The sequence continues at coordinate 85,754 of LUCM01003250.1, read as the reverse complement.
GCAAACGCACAGACTGCTCGGTAAGTCGGTGTCGCTAAGCTTTGCCACGTAACCCGGTTATGATCAAGTAAATTACGAACGGATCAAAACAGAATTGTTTTCGTTTCGTAATTTGTTTTACAAAACTGCAGACACTCGGCACATCTCGACCTAGACACCCAGGGGGGTAGGTGCCGTTGTCTGTTACTTTTAACTTCATAGGACTAAACATTTCATTTCAACTGAAATAAACAAATTTTTGACCCACGTTGTCCTTATGATAATAGTACTCTGAGAAACCTACCAAATTAAGGCTGATGCTTTAATCGAGACTTTCTCGAACACCAGCGACCACCTAGGTAACTTTTGTCTAAAGGATCTGCAATACGCGTGTAACACTAATAATATAGTGTACCCGAGTGATCCCAGGATATTAAACATAGAAAGTATAACCGTTTCAAGTTGTTAGACTGTTCTATTGCCTGAAACTTTTACTTTTAGTGCTTCTGGTTGCTTTTAGGTCCGGGTGGCGTGGTGTTCACAATCCGCATCGATCATATTGGGTTTCGTATTTTGCCATCGACTGAACGATATGCATTGTTTTAATACCTAGTCACAAGCAAGAAGATCGACGGAACATTTAAACCTGAATTCCGCGTGTTCGAATCCTTCTGTTGCTGACCACCTTCTCCATTTTTGATGGTCTTCAATTGGGCGCGACCATCTTGAAAATGGTGTGTTTCATCAAATCATTAATAATTGAAGTGAAAAAATTCATCACGATAATTTCTTAACAGAGCACACGACAACATTTCAGTTTTCATAATATTAGTAGCAATCAGGTATGCATAGTCTTGTGTGCCTTCGAGTTAGTTGAAAACCAATATCAGTGAGTTTGTCAGTATCCGAGCTGAATGAAGTATGGAGTGTATCGAAAAATCGATGTGTGTCATATGTTATTCTCACCATGAATATAATATGTTAACAACGATTACATAGGTAGACGCAGTAATTCATAAACTAAAGAAACCTATCAATAATTTTGCATTATTACCTTTATAATATACAAAAACATCAGTGGGATTTCGGTATAAATTGGACGCACATGCTACACAGGTTGCAGACTCCCAATTGCTGGCTGAGTATTCAAAATGTTTCATTTTTAATTTTGTCTACTGAGAACAATTTTAGTAGTGAATAAAGCGCAGCAAACTAGTTTGGAAAGATCCGTCCTCTATTGGTTCGACAGAATGACCCGATTTCAAGTTACTAGAAAGACAATAGTCTAGGTGCACAGAAGTTGAATATCGTTCATAAACAGTCTAGTGAGACTGAACAGACGAAATATTTTGTTTTCGAAAGTCCACAGATTAGAATTTATTCCCCTAATTTCAGATTACATGCCTCATACGAAGCATACGTGAAAATTTACGGAGTGCTTCATGCACCATAATTTAGTAGCCTAATGAGCTCAGTTGTACTGTATTCAAAATGAATTGCATGCGTGATACTTGCACTGATCAAGTTCAAAAGATCAAAGATGAAGTGACATACATGGCCGCTCACACGTCTGCACCTCATCTTTGCGTAGCTGCCATTTGGGTAAATGCCCCGCATCCGATGTTTGTTATACTGGCCTAATTAACCCAGATGGTTTTTATAAATAAAAATACGATTCGATTTCGGGGAAATCTGCTCATGTTCGACTCGAGAAAGAGCCTTATTAGAACCATTTCGATTCAGAAAGCACAAACGGAGATTTGTGGTATCTCAGCCATCAGCCTTGCTCATGTGTAAACATAATCATCCTTCACTTCACCTAATCATTTTTTTCAGTATACATATGCATAAATAGCAAAAGTGAGGACGGACTGTATTTTGCTTTTTAGGTGGTGGTACTATGATGTGCGCTTTGTAGACAAATAAATTCACTAACTGTCGGTAGTCTGTTAATTTCTCTAGTCAGATCTAGTCCTTACGATCCCGAATGAACCAAATTGATCTGCGACTGATTTGTCCGACTACTATCAAAGACACAAGAGCTCCGATACAAACCCATTAACTCGCATTCGGGAGCCGAACTCAATTAGGGAAATTTCCAACTGTACAGGAAACCAAGCTAGCTTTTCAATTTCGGCGGATGATGATTCATCTCGGGGATAATGAAATTCTACACTGTGTTGGGAAAATTTTTTCGAAATTAGGAATAATTTCGCGGACGTCTGGGAATTCGTAATTTGAAAATTACTACTTTATTATTTGGTGTGAATCTTACTTTGACCATAAAATTACACCTCCCGGGCGTTGATTCGCCAGACTTGAGTTCACTACTCCAAGCTGTGCACAGATTTCGGGAATACATATTACAATAATTCCTTCATACTCAGTCCACTTTCAGCATAACACAACACATCTTTGGATGGCAAACTTACATCCACCTGACCACTGGGGTCCATACGGCCCTTGTATGGCAAACGTTTGGAAGCTTCTGTTTAACCATCATCCTTGTAATGAATTGTTACACATTGCAGCACAATGATTATGATTGTAATAAACGGGTCAGAAACTTTTGTATAAATGAGCTTTGAACGTCACATTCTTTATAACCCATACAACATTATATTTCTCCCGTCTACTGTGTACTATTAATCAAGATTATTATCAATCACCCAAACACGACTTTAGTTACGAAAGTTCGTAATGGGTTAGTGGTACTAGGCAAATGGATAATTCATCAAACTTACGTAAACAAAAGCCAGTAACGTTTCTTTTGCCAGAAATTGTCTTTTGGCGCACAAACAGATTCGGTATGAAATATGTTGAAATGAGCTAATAGTTCGTTACTGTTGCAAAGATCGGACCATGCACCGGCAAAACGTTTCTCGGAATAGAGACGAAGACATTGCAAATCGGCCGCATGTCGAAATCCACGTAACAGATTGGGGTGACTTGAAAATTCTCGCGTTTTTTCTTTTGTTGAAGCAAAATCAAATTCAGCCTCTTTTAGTACCAAATCTGAGGTAGCTTTCATAAAACCGACACCAGCCAACAAAGCCAAAATGAATGGTTGAAGGTTATTCATCATTCGTTTCAACAGACAGGAAGGAAATTGGTTTGTCATTGAATTGTACCCGTTATTTGAATTATATCATTTCATTTTCGGTCACATGTTTGAATTATCAATTTTCTTCGCAAAACAGCAATACCAACATGTGAGCGATTGGTCGATACGATGCGAACGGCATGAACAGTCATATGCCTGTCCCCATTGACCGTGGCTACATTCGATGAACGACGACATAGCAATTACTAGTCTAACAAAAGCATGCTATTCACGCAGTTAGGGGAATGATTTTGTGTGGATGTTTTCAGCTGAACATTTGAACATTGAAAAATAAGATAAAGCAAATTGGGAATGGGATTGATCTCACTGAAATGGCTAGCTGATCACGAATTTGTTCGGCTTCACTGAGACTAGGTTTACAAATTTACTTACCGTACGGTTGTTGTCACTGAATTAGTTGCCGTAGGTGAGGACATCTAAGGTGATGGCTGGTACTACTTTAATTCTAGCCTTTAGTAGCATGGTTACAAAATTTCAGTGTCCATTTAACGTTAGTTAAGAGCTAAATTAGAGAGTCCTCCAATTCATGGATTCCGTATTGTCTGAGATATCCATGGGAATCAAGTAATTCCACGCAGGCAGGAACATTCGATGCACACGAACTGTTGACCCTATTATGGTGATCTTCATTCACTTATTTGTACTTATACATATATGCATATATATATGTAAATATATGTATATATGATATCGTAGTGATATAAAATGTTTCCGGTGTAGTGGAAGGAAACAGGCTAGCAATTGTGGAGGAGAACGAAATGCCAGCATCCTGACAGATGGGAATTAGTTCAGTGACCCGAGGATATTCGTGAATGATGACAATATCAAAGCATCGGAGTTAACAAAATTTGTTGGATCATTTCAGGAAGTAGAAGATCTACCCTGCCACGGACGGTGTTTGATTTGACAAGCCTGTGCTTTTCTCCAACCAGAGGCAACTCCATTTTAGATAGAGTTATTATCAACAATCCTGATTTACTTCCCCTCAAATTACGTGCTCTCATCTCACATGGTGATCATTGTCTACTCCGATTAAGACTCAGGATATCTTCTCCGTCAGCCTTCCATTCCTTCATCCAAACAAATCAAATCAAAATTCGCCCCCGTAATTTCTCACACAACAACTTTACTTCTATTCAATAACCCATTTGATATCCGCTTTATCCTAGAAGCCCTGCTAGGCTCCAATGGCCGTAACTGCTCTCGGGTATTGAAATCTCTAAGGAGAAGCAAACAGCACTTCGACAAAATCAGTAGTAACTCACGTGCGTGAAACATCTTCACCCTAATCCAAGCTGAAATCAAACGTATCGACAGGACATTCGCCAGTCAACTCATGATTGGCAACACCAACCAATCGATGAAATCGGTACGTTGCGCCCTCCTGGACTATTTGTCTGCATTCGATTCAGTCCCATGGCTTCTTCCACTTTACAAACTGCAAACATATGGTTGTTCCAGATCTTTATTCGCATGGCTGTCTGATTATTTTACTAACTGAAGGTGTACAAGAATCGGGAGAGGGTGCGTTTGTTTCAGCCTGTGTAGTCACGACCGCTGCCTGATTCTGAGAAAATGTGAGGCAAACCGTCAGTAATACTGTTAACAAGCA
>LUCM01003250.1:68180-80608 GCA_008360955.1 Fasciolopsis buskii | reverse complement strand
AACCTGTTTTCCAATCCTCCTTCAATGTTTTCCTGTCGTTTTTCTAGGTATACTTTACATAGACTGAAATACTTCACCGGGGACTATCAATTATTTGCCGGGTGTCCTTCATACCACTAACTGAATTGTCCTTCAATCTATGTGATCAGCACTTATCAGCATGTGGCAAATTTGCTCACAAAATTCGCTCTGACCCCACGCATCCTCTGCACAACGATCTTTCAAAGTGTCGCACTCATATTTCGACACGATCCGATTTCCGTTCCATACCCTCCAGAATCAACATTTATGGGAACTTTACCGGTCTATATTTAACACGCATCTGGACAAACTGTGGCCGTTTGTTAGTCGAACTCCTGAGCAACCTATCATAATGCACTCAGTCCATTCCTGGATGAATTTCCAATTCATTTTTACAAGATGCGGAGTGTAGCGTCCCTCTTATTCCCCCCCCCATACAATACAATACAACAATCAAAGATTGGAACCCAAGCGTTTCTCTCCTATCCGAGTGTTGGAAGCATTAAAAGTTATGACTAAGTGCCACGGTCAGTGATACTCAAGCACTGAGAATTTTTTCCTGAACTAAATGTTTTCCTAAGTGCTACATTTCATGTGTGTCCATTTATTCTCTCTTTCCCCTCCTCGCTTCATTAAAACAACTGGTATTTATTAACCAAGACAAGAACACGTCAGTGGATGAGTGATGCCCATTAAAAAATTTGCTGTAAAATTCAATGTCTCCGCAAACAACGACAACCAAACAGGGAGACAATTTCGGAGATAGGAACTTGAAACAAACTGATATTGAAACTATTTTATTTATAAGAGAGGGAACCCAACCAGTCATTCAACAGTTCTTCCATCGTTGAAGGTTTTACGTCACAGGATTAAACTGTTTATCAAAAGTGCAAATGCGCGTGCAATTGGATTTGCTCAGGTTTCCCGCAAACCAATCCGATCAGCAGAGAAAAAAATGGGAGGGAGCAAGTCGGTCCGACCACCATAACACTACTAATTACATGCTTGTTATTACTGTCCTAGGGTTGGTCAAACGTATTGAAAAACTTTAAACCAATGACCTGCCGAAGACAAGGATCGATAGGTCACGTGACTCAATCCAAAATCCAGCGTTTGTCCTCGTGAGTGATAAACCGCTTTTATTGTGACTCTTTACCATTCGAACATTTTGGAAACAGATTTCTGATTATCAGACACCAACTACAAGTGAAATAAACAATTCAATTGAAATGTCAAATCCGCTTTCGACAACGCCGATTCAACGGTGCAAAAAACGATTTAAAGTGAGTGACAAAAGAACCGACTTATTCCTTGAATTGCATCGGTCAAACGTATTCCGGTTAGGCTAAAGCTGTTAGTAAAATCATTTTTGGCGATCTCGATAGAACTTTCGGTTTTTAAAAACAAACCAAAGTAATGACAAAATGCATTCTGAAATGTGTGCTGCAAGGTGTACCATAGAGAGATCGGCCCGAACTTCGAAGTATGTAGTTTCCACCAATTTCATGTTTGCAAACCTTTCACAAGAGACCACATCTTGGGCTTCCCAGCTGGGATAAAAGTTCAAGTTATAATTTTGAACCGACTGACCAAAATTAGCTGAATTTGATTGCTTAATCGGAGTTCAGTAGTTTGTTAGTTAGTTGTGAAATGTGTTGCCGGATAGGATTTATCCACGTTCCGGCCACGCGTCTGATTGCTGTTTGGTGGCAGGCGGACCCAGTAACACACGAATGTGATACTTCTTCGCACAAGATCCAATCGCACAAGCGTTAACATTCAATGTTTTTGTCTAATTTGGTCAAATCATTTGGGCGATAGTGGCCCAGGAAATTTAATCCCGTCACTTCACTCCAAGTGCAATGATTTTGAGGTTTGTGAAGAAGATTCCTCATCATGTTAGGCTGGCTGATCAAAATTTGGCTACATAGGATCACAAAGTGGGAAAATTCTGGTCAGCTAATGATCGAGTTTTTATCTGAAAAGCTGTGGAAGGTCAAACGGACAAGTAAACCTATACAAAATTTTGATGTCTTTAGCCTGTGACCATAAGAGTTGAGCTGCGGGACACAGTGTGAGATAAGATGATGATGATGATGACATGTGCGCTGATTCTTACTCACTTGACCAATCCTTGTCGGGGATCCAAACTTCAGACAGTCTACGGTAAACCCGATGATCATTTAGTCCGGTTTGCACTTCTACATCAAAAGACAATGCCACCAAGAAAAACGAGAGTCTACAGCTCACAATAACCTTGCCACCGAGCTATGAAAAAGGACCTTATGAAATTCAGCAAGAAAAACCAATCGCCGGGCGTAGATAAACCACATATTGGCTAGCGGAGACATTCAACAGCATATTATTTGCCCGCGATCGCTTATTTGGTGGGGTATAACCAGATATACCCACGCCAAATCGTCATTTTAAAAGCTTTTCTGCGGTCTCCCTTCTAGACAGGTATCATTAGGCATAAGACTGTGCAGTAGAGTCCTGGCAACTTTGCTATATTCTCACCACAGCAGCCACGAACCGTTGCTGGCGATTTACTCAAGCCAGTGAATGTCCGTCCTCATGCATGGCAAGGCAATCTGTCAAATTTGAGCAAATTTGGAGGGAAACACTGACAAATTTTTTGACTTTTCATCTGCATTTCATTGTATTCACTTTTATCTGCTATAATACCATTACACACCTATTCATGATGGCGGCCATTTATGGACCACAGAACGACAAGCTGGTAGGATTTCAGCGATTTCACGATGATGATGGATTATTGACTATAAGCCTAGTAGCTAATTATAACACCTATAATCCGAACCCATGAAAGGAAATCATCGAGGAAGGAGCAGCCGTCAACACGATTTTCGGTTCACTGAATCTGCCGTCAAAAGTAGACAACGTAAAAGTGAAATTGTGATTTCTGCCTTAAAGTGCTTTCAAATTTTCATTTTTTTATATTACTTGTAAGCAGCACACATACTTTTAACACCCAAAATCCAACTAGCATTTTGCTTAGACGATTATCTACGGACCACCCGTTTATTGCATTTCTCGTTTACAAAAGAACTCCGTTGAGGGGCCATAGCTCAGACCGAGATCAGCCCCGAGCAAACCATTGACAACAAGCTACTCATAAGTAGGCGAAATCGGAAGCGAAAGAGAATAATTTGACCCTCGAGGAAGTTCTGTCGACATTACTGAGACCTTTGACGCGCGAAACTTGGGACACCAAGATTTATTAACGGTTATCAAAAAACTGTACGGAAGAATGTTATTAATTAGATACTTCTTAAAATATACCCATCAGGTCATGAAGGTTTTCAAAACGAAGAAATTTCTTTTTCATATATCGCTTCAGAAGTAACATGGGTAAAGATGTATAACTGCCTTTTGTGTAATAGGTGAATAGGTGCAACATATTTGGTGGCTTGACGAAAAATTTGAATCCGCTGGTCCGAGAGGTGGATGTGAAAGAATGCATGTGTCAGAATTTGTGATCGAAGAAATCCAGGTGCTGATGTGAAGATAAAATGAACCTGAAAATTCTGGGGTAGAGATGAGATATAAATCAGGGATTATCGGGTCCATTTTCCTGACCAAGTTAGCAACAAAGGTTACATAATATTATATTTTTACATAGCTCTGGGTTCAGCAGTCTTGAGGAACCTTTTGCGCATTCCTTTGGCGTTTATCCTCGATGTTGTTATGACTGTCTCGGAAGATGTTGTCCGATCAGTATTGCAGGATCGCGCAGTTAATTGCCTTTATCGTACCGTTGAGAAGAGAAGCTGGGACACACCCAGCCATTCGTTTGGATAGTGGCCTCGTCGCGTTACTAATGTACCGTCAGCTACAAGAACATATGAATCGGTGTAATACGAAAGACTGAGACGTGTGAGGCCGTTGGACCGTTGAGCTATAGATGCTTTAGTCCTTAACACGAACAAGTGGAATAGGGTCGCGGATTCGAATCCTCCCACGGCCGGTCAATTTCTCCACTTGGTAGCCCTATGTTGGTCGCTCCCCTTCAGAAAAATGATTTACATTATTATTTCATCAATAAAAGGAAGTAAAAAATGAAAGACAAAAATAAAAATGTATGACAGGGAAGTTTCTTCCGGTGGCTTTAGATATGCTTTTTGGCGATTCAAAAAGTTTATCTACAGGACGGTAATGTACAATTCTTTCTTCCCTGTTAACTACAATTTAAACTGATAGTTTCTTTTCTAGTTATACTTCCGATCAAACGTATTCGAAAAACTATTTGTCTTCGGCACCCCAGCTCCTGATTGGTGATGTCGAAACTGTAAACCCTTCTCGCCCTGTATTCCAGGCAACTTGTTAAATCCCTCTTGTACCTGAGTGGGACAAACCAAGTGCATTTACGAAATACATTTCTTTCTATGTGATTATTCACCATTCGCCACAGACGTACATTCAGGGACCGAGAAAATTGTCATTTTCTAACTAGATCCTGAACTAAGGTAGTCGAATGTGCAGTGTTAATTTCACACAGTATTTCGTCGGAGTCTTTCGATGAATCGCCAATATTGAACGTGTCATCTGTAGATCTGGATATTGAAAGCGATACTAGAGATGATGTCCCGCGGTGATCCGCACTCCAGTTTGGCCAAGAATATGTCCGCAAGAATAGGTCCAAGTAATGACCGCATGACTATTCCATCCTTTTGCCAGTAGTATCTTCAGTTATACATAAATTGTATATCTTATGTGCATCTGAGAATTGGTTCTTCCAGTTTAATTACATAGATATCGTTCTCAGGAAAGGATTGGCATATGGAGTACATCGTCTCGATCGGTAACCGGATTGATATATATATATATATAAATACATATATGCATATATGAATATATATATATATATCACACTCGGACAAGTTTTACAACACCGTTCCATTTTCCAAAGACCAACTATTATCGTATTCGTGGACATTCGCGCAACCTTTCACTCTGTTGATAGGTCTGCACTGTATCACTGTTTGTGGAGAAATGGAGTACCTGAGAAGTATGTGTCGGTACTCAAAGAGTTGTACCGTTATTTTTTAGGTGGCCAGCTTTCACCACCGGAGTACGGCAGGGCTGCCTTATATCCCCATTTCTTTTCAACTTTGGCATAGAGGATGTTCTACTAAGCGCGTTATCTGATCTTTTAGACAGTGGAGTTGAGCTCACCTCAGGTAACAGAGTTTCTGACTTAGAGTATGTCGATAAGATCCCCTGCTGAGTGACAGTGCACAGGCATATATATATATATATATACCCAAATCTCGGTAGAGATTCCTTTTTGGAAGACTCATTTCTTATCATGCGGTTCAAAATAACGTCGTGGACCACTGAAGAACAACCCCGTAGTACTTTTTCCCGGGTATATCCATTTTCAATGTGATTATATGTTCGTGTTAATTCAATTCCAATCACCATTTTTCCAACTTTATGCCCGTTCCCCAAACTTGTGATGTTGGAACTGGGAATGAGGCCCCCCTAAAAAAGGGTCGGTTGCGAAAAATTAGCGGCCTGCAAACGTCAAATCGGGTTAATATTGGAACAAGGCATCAAAGGGCTACGGGAAGATAAAGTTAATGGAAAAAAGTTTGGCCCTGCAACTAGTGCCCGCTTTCGACCTTGCTAGTGACAATTCAAAGAGATGTTGGATTTGTTCGTTGGCTAAAAATGATGAAAGTTTTAGTTCAGAAGCGACTTCAGTGGTGCACTCCTTGTTCCCCTTGGATATTCACTCTTTTAATATAAACTTCTAACTCTGGGGAAAGGCAGCGGTCAGTGAGGCTTGCTTTGCTGTCTAACGCTGAACGATGATGATCAGCGGTACGAGTGCTGTAAGCGTGCCCCGTGAGCGACAAAAAAATACAAGAACAGTCCGAAAAATAATAGGTGTAGGGCAAAAAAGTACATTCTTTTTTCGTTAATTTTGTCTGTCTCTACTAGCATCCTGTCTGTGAAATTGCACGGAACTCAGTAGGATTTACTCGACTGTCTGATTGCACTCCTCCCTACCAGGTCTTCGCTTTCCACATCAGTTTCACCGACTGATCATCGGGAATTAGGATGTGTTTATTTCGTTTTATTCCACTTGTTCATATACGGGTGAGTGATACTAGTCAAACATAGTACAATGGAGTCGACTGACAATGTATGAATTATCATTCTCACATGGCTGGCTGACACGAGGCTACGATGTGTCATATCACGTGCGGATTTTCCCGAACAATCTTCACGGTTTTGCGGAGTCTGAAATTTTCACGGGGTTTTGATTGTCAAGGAGAATTATGATGCTTCATTAACTTTATTAAAAACAGATCGAATGCATTAGCAGCAGAAGACTTTTGACTTTCAATATATATATATATACATATATACTCTATTGAAGTATTTCTTCTACTTTCAGATGGAAAACAAATCACGTGAATCATTTATGATCAATGAAGACAAAGAGAATACAGATCCACAATCATCTGTATCAAACATTGGTTAGTTGGAGATAAGAAGTTTCAGATTTCTGAATGTATGATTTTCGGTTAATAACTGAATACCAGAATGTGCAACGTATAGGTGAACATGTATGATAACGAGTTGACATTCAGCCTGGCTACAATTGAACATAGTAGCAATGATATTCATATCAATATACAGCGTAAGAATAGACAGTAAACCGGATGGCAATTTATCTGCTTATCGACAGAATGAACTTCTGCACGGAAAAAATTGACTACAAAGTTATCACTAGGAGAACAAAGTCATTCCAACCTTTCCAGGTCCGACTTCTCGACAAATGTTTGTCAACGGCCAACAAATGAGGCATGTATTATCGATTAAACACCTCTAGTCGGTTCTTTTACCGAATAACCAAACGAAGGACGGAGTACAGACAAGAATTGTTAACATCTGTACAGCATCACAACAGCTATGACATCGAGTCTAGGTGGACATTGAAATCAGCATTCGGATGGAACTTCGTGTTACTGTTGGCCGTGTTCATCCACGGTCACTGAGACCCAAGAACACCAGATCGCTTGTGTTTTGGAGCGCAAAATAGGAAAGAAGACATATACTCTATTTCGGTCAGGAAATATTTAATCAATTTTATCTCTCGGTTACTATTGCTCATGCCCACTAGCTCTAGTGACAAAAACTAAGTCCAGCACACACAAGCATTCATTTATTGATATAACTCAAATAGTTTATATTGGTTTTCTATCGTTAGTACTTATTGGTTGCTCACATCGTTGACCAGCTTAATCAGGGCGAAACCCTGTCTCCGTAAGACAGTAAAGAACTCCGATAAAGAAGAACTAATTGACTTTATTCTTTTGCAGAAGATCCGTCTTTTGATTGGAACATCTCATGGCAGTGTTATCAAAGAAACAGTGACCTGATGGGAAATGAGAAAAGAACCGTTAGGTCGTCGGTCTCTCCAGAAGTAGTGGACGATTTCCCGACCCAGAAACGATACGATTCCTCACAGAAAGTAAGTACAAAATCAAGTCGTTTTTAAAGCCTGATTATAGGTGTAGAATTTCCCGGTTAGTCTGATTCAATTGTTTTGACAACAGGGATTAGGGTTGTAGTAATAATAATAATAGTAAAATCAAAACGACTAACATCGGCAGTTCCTGAAGAAAACCAAACTATGATTACGATGGAGTATAGAACAACAGTCTGATGAAACAGTTATACGAGAATAATATATAGTACATAATACAGTTAGACAGAAATAGAGCCAATCAAAAGTGGGGATTTAAGTCATTCAAACTATCACTGTTGTATGATTGGTTAACTCAAAGCCTGTGGTTGACTAAGCGAAGGACACATTCGATCATGGCCAATCATGGGCCATGGTGGCTGAAGTTCCCGGACCGAATATTTTCGGACCCGAGGGTCGAGGGTTAACTACACAATGAAAACAGCTTATTATTGATCAAAGTTGGGGTATACACAGCAACAGGGAAGTTGGTTCCGCTATACGGCTCAAATACATACTGGTTGAGAGTAGATGTGTGAAAACTTTCGGTGTTTGAACTCCATTGTCTTCGTAGTTTTGGTAGGCCATTGTGGAAGAATTATCACAAAATCTCAGAGGATGGGCGTAGGGCATTAGGTCCTAAGATCCAATCTTTAGGAAAGGCACTTATTAGGAATAGGTTAAGGTTATTGAAACATGTTTTGCACATGTCCACAGAATAATTGCCTCGTTGTACGCTGTTCTGCGAGGCGCGCATTGGTTGCAAGATGGTTCGATGTGGCCAATCGATGACATGACAAATGTGTATGAAAATATGAACCATGGGGCTAGCTCGTGTAGGTGTAGTTAGACTACGGAGTTGTGATCCCCCCAAGCGAACGTTGGAGACAATAAGTGATATGACTCGGTGCCAAATTCAGTGGCGTTCTTGCATCCGAAACCTCTTCCTCTTTAGACAGTTGCTTATTTCGCTGTTCACCTTTTACTATCTTTTATTTTTCTCTTTTATTAGAGAATGCCGTGAAGTAACAATTAGAACTAGAGCAATTTGGTGCAAACTGAACGGGACTGAAATTAGCTGTGATCCGGCTTAAATTCGCGAGGTCATGCGACTGCTAATTTCTAGGAAATTTCTGAACGAAATGGGGCAAAACACTTGTCGTTCTGTGCGTGCGTGTGTGTGTGTGTGTATTGGATGGATGAAGTAAACAATCTAAGAAGTATGGAATGGAATGGAAATTCCGTTCACTTGTTTCGTATCCGAAATTCGATGCCGACTATTGCGAAGACAGTCTCATCTTTCAGATACCGTGGTCATGGCTTTCGAAGGCGAATCACTTGCAACTTCAAAAATAATAACACCGAACACTATCCTGGTTTTGGTTAATGAATTGAACGCTTTGGTCAGTGTTCGCTGTAAACGGAACAAAACCGAACCGAATCGAACGGACAGTACGATATATCATACCGTGTTTCCAGTTCGCACTAGGAGCTGGATATTGTACAGGATGAGAATCCAATTAGGCGAACTCTCCATCCAAAATTCTATCAAATTCGTATTGAGAGCTTTGAATTCGGTGATAATCCATGTTACCCATCCTTTTGCTTATAGATCGTCAGTCGGCTGAGATCTCCGATGCACCATGGCAAATTCTCTACTTTATATCGAATCAGTTAGACAGCCAAATCGGTTTTCAGTGCTTCCCAACAAAATCGCCTAAAATTGCTAAAAAATGCAAATCCAATCGAGAAGAAGTTGAGAAATAGGATTTTGGAGGTCTCACAATTGCTGAACAGGTGCCAATAATCAGAAAGCAATTGATCCGAATGGGATTCAAGCAAACCCAATTTAGTTTCGCGTGTAATCAGTTGTGCATAGAAAAACCATAGCGAACGGGGAAAATTTTAGTTGCAAACAAGCTTCTCATGACAAAAATTAGTCGAACGACTTCATATTTCCATCCATGGAATGGAACAGTCATGTGGATGGTAATCCCAAAACGTAAATCAAAATGCTCTTTATAGTTTGGTGGCCAAATTCCTCATACTTAAGTTTATTCAACCTGTATCCGAAAATAGTATGCATTGATGGGCTCGAGTCTAGGCGGATAGAGACGGTAGGTGAGGCGTATAAGCGCTCCAGTCAGTGGTGTATGAAATTACTTTCTTTATGGTCGTATCTACTTAATAACAGAAGTTGCAACCTAAACTGGGCCTCATAAGAGCACGGTGAATGGTTGTAAAAAGTGAACTGAAATGACTCATATCTTCAACAATTTAACCAACGGAATTTAAGCGTCTTATCCAAGGATCGCGCATTGGGTCTTACGAACCTAAGCTTGAACGTTTCTTATTTAGTCTGTAAATGATATGCCCAAAACAGATAAGTTTCAGCGATTATTGAGGGGGCCAATGGTGACAGGATCATATCAGGGATCTCCAGACTTGAAATCTACTTTTGGCAATTGCATGATCATATTCAGGTGAGAATGGGAAGAAACTGATGCTCAAACATCGACAGTTATCACCTATCTTTAATCAATAGTCATCGTTTTTCTGAGTCATAAAACAGTACCGATATAACTGACCTGTCGTACAAACAAACTGCAGCCTGAGCGAAGCCCAGGATTTCACTATTTTTGCTATTCTTTATTGTACAGTCTTTCGGATTTTTGCATTTCGATTATTGATTTGCCGGTGGGAACAAGAGAATTGTTCTCTTCCAAAAAAGACACGGAAACTTCAGAATTAGCGCGCTCAGTAACAAGACTCGAAATAGGCATATTAAAAATGATTTGAATTTAATATCTACAATGTATCGAATCATTATGTAGATCAAGAAATTGGCATCCGCTTTTCTCCTTCCGATTGTAAAATTTATCTTTAGAGGATCACAAATTATTTTCACAGTGTTAAATCATTTCCGATGTCTTTAACTGTATTCCGTTAGTTCGCAATACCTAGCCTTTGGAATATTTTTTCTCGGCTGGTACAGGCGATAGTATGCACATAATTGTGACACTGCATTGACGGACATGTTTGAACACTTTTCAGTCAATCTTATAACACTCTCTAATGTTTCGATGAAGTTTTCGGATGGACTAGGTATGGCAAGGAGATAACCTGTGACAACCAACCTGTCTCTTTCTGTACAGTGAAATAACTTCCATTGTCGATCACCTGAGCATATGGTACTGATTGTCGGCTAAATGTTTCCCGAAATACAACAATTCTAATGATGACAATGGCTGATGACAATAGACTCGCTGGTCAACGGTTTCCCTGATCAACTAGATTCATATTCCAACGCTTGGGGGAACTCGCTTTGGAAAATGGAAGTCAATTTGTGCAATTTTTTTCTAGATCACCATGGTGTTTTCTATCGTTTAGTGGTTCCTAGCTATTCTTTACACGGTTGACTTCGAGTAAATATTCCTCTGTAGTTGAATAGAAGATAAACTACATGTGGCAAGTCTTAGACAACAGTTTAAGAACAAGAAACACCGTTGGTTTACAATGGGGCCGGGATCTCCGACTGGGGAATGCATTGGAGAAAGAAATACACTTTTCAGGCAATCCATATTGTATTCGAGACACGGGATACATGGATTGTCTAATCCGCCTGGGTAAATCCTAGTTCAATCGGATAAAAAAAAGACCACATGCCATCCTTTAAACTTACTTTTAGCGATATAAGAAGTTGATGTGTAACCGTTGGACACGATCCAATGGGGAACGACTTGAGGTAGAATAAACACGCTTTTCCGACATTCATCAGTTGAATGCGGATTTCAATTATCCCTTATGTTGTGTTTGATAAGTATAATTTCACGTTCACAATTAGACCTTCATGGGTTTTTTTTCCTCTGTTAGACTGCGAATTTTGAACGCCAACTTGCTTTATTGAACCAGTGATGTTTGCATCCTTAAACTATTGCGCAAAATTTCTTTAAATACGATATCTGTCTTTCACACTGGGGAGAAAATTGTACACATCACAACAACAAGACTACCAGCAGACAGCCAGATTCAATTAACAAAAGCAAATGTGTAAAGGCTATCAAACAACGACAAAATTTATGGTAAACAGGCAAACAGGGACCGTGGCTATCAAACTTCACACCGATTTGCCTTCGTGACATTCATGAAGCATGAGTGCGATCGAAGGGGCTTATCCCATTGTCACCAAGGCTAGCTACACTAGGGGTCAGGAGGAGGGTGACCGGAACCATGATTCCGGAAACGTGGATTAGTATATAACCATGTAAGGTCTAATCAGGTCCAGTGTACTAAAACGCCGGGCACAACTTTGTGTAATCGAAACCTGTTTTCGGCAGGTAAATTATAAAACAAACAATTTACAATTCAGGCAAGTAGAAGAGAAAATCGGTACAAATCGGGCTAGACCGAAAGGTCGGTGAAAATCATCACTTATCATTCTCGAACTGAACTACAATGAGAGCGGGGATTCACGGTCGAACTGCATGACATGTGATCAAACAAATTCATTTTTATTACAAATTGAATTTTGAAAGAAAACTCACGAGGTAAAATGCTAATGAATAAATGAATCGATTTGATTAACAAATTCACGAAAATACAACAGTGATTCTCAAACTGGTTAAGATTTATGATATTAATTCGCTTGCTAAAATCTTTCCGCAACGATTAGACTGACGAGGAGAAAATTAATCAACTGTACAATTTGTCTGTGTGTTGCTTTTTCAGTCGTCAAAAAAATATTTTTCTTGCAATCATTCACCCCCAATGTGGCCCACTATCGAGATCGATCAACTGGCCACATGGATCAAAGCATCCGTAGAATATCAGCGAAAAATGAAACTATTGGAACAATCGATCGGTTCTGACGAGAGTTCAGCATACGAATCATTATCATCATCATCAT
>LUCM01003250.1:51379-61405 GCA_008360955.1 Fasciolopsis buskii | reverse complement strand
CGGGACAGTTAATTTCTCAACGATCTTTCAAAGTGCCGCTCTCACGTTTCAACTCGATCCGCTTTTCGTTCCACTCCCTCCAGACCCAATATGTATGAGAAATTAACTGTCCCGTACTTAGCACGCATCTGGACAAACTGTGACCGTGTTTCAGCCGACTTCGTGAGCAGTTTAACGAAATGTGATCAAATCCTTCGTCGACGGGTTTCGTTTAGTCACCCCATTTTGATGAGATGATCAGTGTAGCTTTCTTCTTATTTCCCTTACGTTTTTCAGTGAAATGTGACATTTATTTGTACGCCAAAGTTCATACAAAACAATACCAGTCGGTTTAGTCCCCTCCCATATGCGTGGTCTCGTAAACTATTTGATATTGGACTTCCCACGGTTTGTTCACTTCTGGGCCTCGAACGATGGCTGGAAAACCAGTTCAGTATCGTCTCATTTGGGTTTTGCTATCGATCGCATTGTGGCCTGAATGTATCCCCCATCTCTTTCGTAAAAAAATGATGGTATTAAAAGTGACATGACCAAAAGGGGTGTGTTGAATTTCTGACCTGCAATTCACAGGATCATCCAACCAGACGAATGGAGATGCTGGTTGAAATGATTGATTTCCGTGAGATGTGACACGTTTGCACACAAAGTCCTTCCCCATCGAATCAGTGTTAATTAATGGATTTTTATTCTGACATTATGTGGTTATA
Source organism: Fasciolopsis buskii (assembly GCA_008360955.1). NCBI lineage: Eukaryota > Metazoa > Platyhelminthes > Trematoda > Plagiorchiida > Fasciolidae > Fasciolopsis > Fasciolopsis buskii. The sequence continues at coordinate 60,698 of LUCM01003250.1, read as the reverse complement.
CTAACTCGTTATTCCTTCAAAACAGCTGCCAATCGACATCCACTGTCAGCTAATGCAGTGGATCATCCCTCAGCTGGATGTGTAAACTCAACACAAGCCTAAAAAGGGATAGGTATATCTGAGAATGACAACGCGCGTTTCTGTGGTCGAGAATTAAGAACCATTTGACGTCATCCACATTCTCGGTAAGAAACAGCTAGGTATGAAGTGAAATGATTTGAAAGGATGAGTGCACACCCGTTCATAATCAGAAACGACGCTATGAACACCGGACAGAACCTCTATAAAAGTTTCCCAACTGTTTTATATACCAAATGGTTTCGCCGCATTCAGCAACGTCACATCGGTACTTCAACACACTTTGGACGGCTTGAAGATCAAGGTATTAAGACATGGGAAAAACCAACAGATGCATTCAACTTAAAATGAACAAAAATACTGGTTTTATCACAGAAATTTTATTTACTCAAACGGTTGAATGATTGTTTATTCGATTGACTGAAATGGGACGAACTTTTTGAGTCGAGGATAACAAAGCACGAAGAAGACGTCAAAACAGTTGAACTGACCGGGGGAAAAATCTTCACAAGGCAACGATTTCGAATCCTGACGATTAAGAGAAGGGATCAGTTTTCTTGTCGGACATGACAATGATGAAAAAAACAATAGCAAAAGCAAAAAAAGAACTGAAAAAAACGAATTCACGATCAAAATTGCACCAGGACAGGGTGAACGGAAGAAGAGCGTAGACGAAAATAAGTATAGTAGAAACCTAAGGATCATTGGGAGTGTCAACACAAAGCGAATGTAAAGAATCGGCCGGAGTTACTCGTTCTGAAGGTATCCCAGCCAGACTGGATCCGCAAGACGAATTGCCTAATTGACAAAAATCCAACAAGCGGATCAATTCACGTGATGAAGGACCTCCGGGACCGGTCCATGAAGGAACACAATCTGAATTGGCAAATAAGAAACTGATCGGACCAGCCGGTGGAGACCCAGTCATCGTGAGTAGACCACCCGAAGCCGAAGGAACAAGCGTGCCGGGTACGCCAACAACTCCGATTGGGAAGGATCCGGTAGTACCACATTCTCCAATAGGAAGAGATAAACGGGTAGGAAGAGAGAATTGTTTTGGAGAAAATGCGATTGTTTAAGAACAGCGTTAGAATGCATCACCATTAAAAAAATACACCGTGTGGTTGACAAATATGAAATTAAGCAAGAACTATCCGTTAACGACGGGGCTTGGGTCCTAAACTACGATGCAAGATACCCAAACAGCAATGCACAATTCCTAGAGAAAAACTTGTAGGAATATGAAAATGGGATATCCACAAGAGTAACTTGTAAGACAATAGGACCCAAAATTAGGCGCATGGTATTTGAGACCAAAGAATCGAAACATGTGCGGATGAAATCATCAAATAAAGACCAGAAATGCATTCCACTAGGCGTTCCTTCTGGTTGTAGACGGATGAAATAACAGCACGACGGAGGTGAATCCTGGATGGCAGAAAAAGGTCACGAGCGAGCAACTAGAGTGCTCTGAAGACATACACAAATGTGCCCACAACACTGTGACGTGGTGAACATGCTTCACCATTGAATAAAGCCATTGCTCATTGTCATGTTCCAGTATTCCAATGGGGTTTGCCAAGGAAGATGAGTGTACCGTATAACTGATCACTGACTTGTCTGGGATAACGGTGTTATCTAGCAAAAACTTCAAAGGATATAGGTCCATCTGCAAAGAAACCAGACTGTTCTCTGCCAATTATCCTCCCACTGCTGAGTTAACGTTTGTGCGAATGAGAAACCACCAAAAAGGACGGTTTTTCATGCAATCAGTCGGTTTGTCAAAAATAATTTGTGGAAATCTTCAAATAGCATGCAATAGTTAATTTGTTCACATCCCTCGATTAACTATTTATTATTTGTAAGTCTTGTGCATCGGGTTCTCGTGTTACTAACTCCAGTTGTAGTGCCTTTAGTGGACACTCTAGTGCTTTGATCCTTAACAGGACAGCTGATATCTGAAAAACTTCTGGCTTATGCTACTCCTTGATTCCGGCTTAAGTTATCTGGATGAACATGGATGAATGTAGGTTAGCAAACACTGCACCTTATGCTAATGTACAACAAAACTATATTCAAGACCCCAATCCCGTCATTTTATGGAAATCTCTTCTAATAATCTTGCAAATTGTTACTTGCAGTCCTCCGAGAGACTTTGATGACAAAGCTTTTGACCAAACGGATTTTGATGTACTTATGGGTAGCAAACCCAAAGACACATGGTTACGGTGGATTGAAATAAACTGTCATTTTGTAAGGTAAGACTTTGAGGTTTGCAAAACATGAGTAAATGTTTAGAATACGGACCCGAATTTAAAACAGAAAAAAACGAAAAAATCTCCAATGGAATCTAGAAGACAAACTGTGTAGAGAAAACCTGGCTCGCATGATTTTAGCAGAGAATACGAATACTGGGGTACTTGGAATACAACCGGATAAGATGCAGTTGAAACGCCCTTTTGGCCGGATTCTTATTGTGCGGACAACGTGGAGAGGCTTCAGACTCTGCGCCCTGAGGCTCACCGTATGAGGGCCACAACACTGATAAATGAGCGAGAGTCTACCATGCTGTAAAATAAAAACAAAATAGCTAACCCAGTCAGATCAACCGACTGTCTCGAGATCCACCACGAATACTGAACTACAAAACACGACAGGAACAACCGTTGACCTCGGAATAATCGGATGCGTTTACTGGTTGAGAAAGCCTCCAAACACCTCAGCATGATCAGAGGTTGGCTACTCGCACAGAACGCCTAACTGACTGTGCGTCTTGAATAGCCTTTGTTGAAGAACTTTTACACACTGCCTTCTCGTGGCAGAGATGTCCTCATCGAAATGCGAGGATAAAGGCGAATGCCGAGCGCTACCCATTGGGTTGTTATTCAATCCAAAAAAGATGGCTAAACCCTGATTCCAAACCAACCACGGACGTGTATGAAGCATACGGCTGCATGCACACCGACATCTGTGGCGCAGGACTGGACGGGGCAACTGGGATGACCAGCCCCATGTGAAACGTGCACAAACTGCGCAATTGATTAACGGTTCTCCGTGGGTTACGAGACCTCTAGGTAATCGTTCTGCGTTGAGATTAAGGCATTAATTCAAAGGTCCAAAGTAGGGCTGCTCAAGTCAGCTATCTTGCACTTATTATATTTAAACAATCACAACCCAGGTCAATCACATCGCAATGAGCCACAAGCGGGGTAACTTCTCCCTGTGCGCAGATCATGTACCATCGGAATTGTGTCGAAAAACGAAAACAACGAGTGAGAAAGACGCGAGAAAAAGAAACAATATGCACAGTTCATTACATGTGCTAGTTCTTTCATTCTCCATCTCCATGTCATCAGCTATTCATCTGTAGACTTGGTACTATCGGGTTGTTCAAATCGAAGTAAACGGAATTCCACTCTGAGCTTTCGATCAAATGGTCTAACTCACAGGCCACAGTCCGGATCTGAGGGTCACGTAACCCACTGGGGGACCGATAATTGATTTCTCAGTTCATGCGGCTTTCGGATGGAACTAGACACTCTGGGTATCCAGTAAACTCGTGGTGAGCACACAGCTGAATGTTTCGTGCGCTGTACATGGTTGATTTAAATTAACAAAGACCAATTAATCCGAAGGAGAGCGCCGGACACTCGCCTTCGTCCTTGTTCTTTAGTGAAAACTGCCACAAGAAGGCATTGCATAGGACTTCCTTAACAAAGGCTATTTAAGACACAAGTAGCTTGGGATTATTTAAGAGAGGTGTTCAGGGCGAGTAGTCAACTCGAAGCTTGCTACACCCACCCCGACCATGCGAGGATATTTGGAGACAGGTGGCAGGATGGCATCTAAGGCTGCCGTTTGTACTGGTCTACCTACATGGTCCCTGATCAGAGCATCAACCATGGGACGGGAGAAATAGGAGGAACGACAACTGAGAAGACTATGAGGAAAGGGTTAGACAAGGGTTAGGCCAAAAATCTAACAAGTTTCAAATAGAATCAAAGAAGTCACATCGACGGATATAGTTCAGAAATGTTTGTTATTGTATTGCACAACGAACAGGAAAGGAGATCAATACATCTGCAGGACAGCCGAAAAAGGAATATCATAATCACCACGGGAAAACGAAACAACAATTTGACACCGCATTCTTCGACAAAGAGAGAGAGAGAGAGACAGATAGAGGCTTACCAGTATGATTAAGATAGCCATCAACACTCACGCCACCTGTAGCCAAATTGGTATTTTGTTTCATCATGCTAAGAGCTGTGGTCAAATCCCACACCTAAGGTGTACGTGTGCGGATCGAAGCAAGAAACACGGAGACATAGGGAAAGAGAGGGACAAAATTAACGGACGAAGTCACGACTGAAGATGAAATGGAATAACATTGCACTAATTCAAGTCACTTTTTTCTAGTATTCTGGACAAGTTGTAATGTGTGCGTACGTGTGAGTGTGTAAAACGCATAGCACAACGTTGAGTAGATTGATACACTGAACTAACCAGCCTGTCTGATTGGCTTCAAAACACACTAGCTGGTAAACTGATAGGAGGCAGCATGAATCACCCGTCAGAATGTACCGCAGTAGTCATTACACAGCCGAAATCCAAAAGACGTACAAAACCCGCGTGCAAAACTCATTCAATCTAAACCGGAGTTGGCTAAATTGACTGAACATATGTCATCAAACGATCAGAGGTTCGAATTCCAGATAAGTCAGCCACTTTGGTGATAGATGATAGCAACCCGTTGTCCCCGAACTGGTTACCACATCTGACCTAATGTTGTTCCATACCACTCCGAGCTTCAGGGTCATGATTGCCAGTTCACCCCTCTCCCCTTCCGTATAATGGATCGTGGTTGCTATGGGGCAAGCTCCTCTCGCTACACTCATGCATCAAGCATGTAATAAAAAAAAACAATATACCAATTTACAACCGATTTAGAACAGTCGGCATTGTTCCGTACTCATTCCGGACACCTTGCATTGCCTCGTTGTTTGGAATTACATGTTAATTGGAAAGTACAAGCAATACAGGCCATTTCAGACAACTACAATAATGATAAAAACCCAATAGGCTAGCGGTGGAATGATCCAAGTAACTGGAGGAACACTGTCCGGGTGGGACTCATTGGATCATTCAACCGGATGGTTGAAGACAAAAGAGTAAGATGACTCGGGGTAACAATTAGTGGCGTGGTTGAATTCTAATTATTTCGTTTACATGTTACTTTGTTTACTACTTTTTGTTCGTCAGCCCAGGTACGACTCCTATGTCTATTTCTTCCTCATGTACACGAAATTGTGAGGCAACAAACTAAAAATGGAACATGTTGGTGGGAGTTTGCAAGAAACAAACGTAACTGGAATGATGTAATAACGCTGTGTTATTGACATTATATCATTCACTATAAAAATCAATACATGGCGCATTGATTTTTCGATACACTCCTCGCGTCGTTCGATTCTGATAGTTGCGAACGTGACTGAACTTCATCCAATTGCGGCTGTTAGTCTAATGAGGCTTAGGGTCAACCAAGACCAGCAATAGAAATTTACATTTTGAAGACATAAAATGCATCCCAAATGTACCTACCACTTATCGTTCGGATAGTTTCATTTCGATGGAGAATAATGCATGCATCATACACCATATATAATTGTATCAACATTGGTGGTTTAACAAAAACGATAATACGACGGAATAAAATACTGTGTACGAATGTCAATCAATCAGTCGTACCTGAATTGCTCCATCTGCATGTCCAGTGAACAGATAGCGTCGCGGATGGGCTCCAATACGATTTGAACCATCATGCTCGTGCACCGAGAACGCAGTGATCGGTACCGCATCAACCGAACGAATCACGCAGACTCTGTAGAATGCAAAACAAACGGACAAACAAACAGGTAAAGGGGATTAGATTAGATCAATCAGGAACAACGAGGAATTCTAAATACAAAAACGAAGATTGCGGTGGGAAATTCTGGGTGGCGGCGTGCGGGCAGGCCCTCGAGACCGAGATCAGTTGAATAGGATGGTTCGCTTCAGACAACTATGCAAGCACGAGGCCTGTTTCATCGCAGACAAAACACAGCACCGTAAACTCAATGGTGTTGTGTAACTTAACCGTCTGACTTTTCCAAGGTTCTGATTGCTAAAATTACCGTTTGGATTTCAAACGTTTCTCTACTATGCGAGATGACAATGTCGTTGCATGTATCATGTACGAAACAAAATGAGTGTGATGAACCGTGTCCGTGTGCACGGGGAAATACGACCAGTAATACTGCTGGTTCGAATTCTTGTGAAGTTAATCGCAATTCCCATCAAGTCAGCCCAAACTGACCACATCCCGCTTTGCGAGGCTGATGTGCAATGTGACCCTCATTAACATGAGAAGTTCAGCATTGGGCATTTCGTCGAACACGAGTAATAACCATAGAAGGACGATTAGCGTAAGCGGTCAAAGTGACCAGAAGGATCACGTTCGTTTTTCCGACCCATTTGGCCAGACTAGTGTCCATGGTAGCGCTCAGCGTTTCCTAGTGGACGACCCATACGTGGGTCAGAACTGGGCAGCTCTGAATCCGGAACAGACGCGACTGGATGAGTGCACTTGGCAATACAAATGAAAATGTCACTATACGGTTTCTCATATTAGGTCGAATTTGTGACAAACTATTGGATACTACCATCCGACTAGCCTATTGAAATCTCGTTCACTTGGGTCGTAAATGTGATCTATTTTATATGAACTCATTTGTGAGTACGTACAGTAACGTCTGTGCACTGGTCACTCTACAATTTACAAGAAGTACGCTCGTCAGATTTTGTAGAAAAGAACATGTTTTTACCCAGTTCCGTAAATCTGAAATAATTCAGTGATAATAGTGGAAATAGTATAGTTCATATGAAGAATAGATGTGAAACTGCCAGATTGGATGAAGAGAATAAGTACGACAGATCATAGAAGGGATTATTTTGTGCGCTACGTTACGGAATCACACTAATCGACGAGCAAAGATCTATGCTATGCGGATGCCAAACAGTCATATCGAAGAATAGACACTCGAACCAAAGCTAACACGTCTAAATCGTATAATTTGACCAAAGAACATCAGGGGACATACCGTTTGCCGTTGGATGCTAACCGAACGAACAACTGATGCGCTTGTGGTGTGAGTTTCTGTATAAACACAAGCACATCTTCGCGTTCCCCATATGGGCCTGGATCATTGGCATACCGATGCACTGTGATCGATGGCACGGGACGACGCGAAGTGTCGCCTACAGTTGCGTGTGAAGTACTGGGACCTGAATGTTTCTCTCCTGCCACCGCTCCGACCGTCGGTGTTGGAGTTGTCCCCGTGATGTTAGTGGGCCCCGTTGACCCATGGAATGTTTGACATCGACCTAAACCCGGATGATGAGTAGAGAATTCGATTCCCGGTCGATCGGAAGTGACCAGGAAACCACATCCGTCACCAAAACCGTTGGTTCGATTCCCGGAGTTCACAAAACTGGTACGGGCGCTGGGATTTCTGACACAGTACGGGTAGGAACGGGGACCAAAAGGATTGAGAATAGATAAACAATAGTAACTGTAATTTATTAGCACCTTTGAACTCTAATATATCCACTCTAATTTACTTTGGGTGCAAATAAATGCACTTGAATGTAAAGAATGAAAAGTGAGCGACAAAAACAGGAGTCATTTCACCTTTAAACACCTTGATATACCTTTGCAGACAACAACGGGCCTTTTTACAAGGGCACGACTATCTATGGTGATTCAGTAGATAAAAAAATGTCACACACTGTATGTGAGGAGCCATGCACTACTATCTACCTGACCTGTAATCCGGTTTCATGAAACTCATTGTGGTTTTGTTATCTAAACAATGGACAGCAAAGATCCGTAAAATGTCGCTATCTAAACAGGAGAGATCCATTCAATCTGATTGTTTGGGAATACTCACAACCGAGAAACAAATAAAGTCAAAAGACTTGGAGGAATGTCAGAGAAGAACTAATAATCAAACGATCAATACACCGCGCAGTTCGGACAGGGATGTCACGAATCCTCACAAACTATCAGTATCTTTTCTCACATTTAGTGGTCTATGATTGATTAGGATGTCAGGTCTGAAATATTTCACAAATGTTGCGCAACAAAACAGAAAAGGAAGTATCTTCTTCAACCGAATAGGACCAATAAGCCTCTCTGATCGGCCGAATATATCTATACACGCTCGAGAAGAGACTCGAAAGAGGAAGAAAGGAAGTGTGGAAAAAGAAAGGAATGATCACCAAAATATTTTAGCCAATAATGAACATTGATCAGCAAGAATTGGGATATGAATCGACGCAAAAGAATTGCATACTAGTCACCAAGTCAACCAATGTAAACAAACAACATGTTGTTTGCCAATGATTCATTCATAAATTTGTTTGATACCAAATTTTGAAGTTTGATTGTGAACTTAATTTATGTTAGTAGTAGGAGATTGAATGCTTTCACCATGTGATATCATCGCTCAACTCACTATAAAGAAACCATGGAAGCACTGTACAGCTGTTTCATCCAGCTTGTTAGCAATCAGCAGTGCATATCCACCGCACCGCGCCGCGCCCGAACTGGGACGCGAACCCGAGCAAGGACGAACGATTCTGAGTCGAACGCCTTAGCCATTACGCTACCGGGCAGGCTCTGAACGGTGTGTTCAAATTCACCACATGATGTTGCACATATCCGTGATTGATTTGCACGGTTACTGCCCATTAGCTCACAGCGATAGACCCCTACTGATAGATGAATTCTCTGTAGGTAGCCTAAGCACGACGAAGGCTTTGGATATGACCTACAGTGCTTAATTACTTGGATGAAACAGCTGTACAGTGCTTCCATGGTTTCTTTATAGTGAGTTGAGCGATGATATTGCAATTTGTTTATAATCTCCGCATACGCTCTAGCAGACTGCAGCACTGACATGGAGAAAGACGAGTTTTATGATGACCTCGTCATCCTTGTTCGGAAGCGCAGAGGCTCTGACATTGTGGTAGCTGGCGATTTTAATGCACAATTTGGAGAACTGAGTTCGTCAGAGTCCTGTTTAGGTGGATGATGCGCCATGCCTGCCCATGGAACAGATAATGGAGAAAGACTTCTCCAATTCTGTGCAGACAATCATTTATTCCTATCTAGTACGAATTTCCGAAACAGTTCGTGTTG
>LUCM01003248.1:0-40647 GCA_008360955.1 Fasciolopsis buskii | reverse complement strand
GAGAAATATCAGATCCTATGTGGATTGGGAGCTCGGGTAATTGTACCAGAAGCCAAATGGTGTCAGGGATAGAATCAAGAAGTGGGTGATGGAGAGCGGAAGCATTTTTCTCTTCCCTTCCAATTACGGTCTCCACGTCCGGACAAAGTATCCCGAGTGCGGTCGGACAAACACTTCGAACAATTGCAGAAGGACGTTAGGCCTGGATCCTACGGTCCTCTTAAGTTGACGTAAGTGACACCATGACTTCTTGACAGTCTTCTGAGATTGCAGACTGGGCTTAAATTCCGCACTCACGACTCTCTCGAGGTCCCTTGCTTGCTGAGTTTGTTCTATCTGATGCCCAAGTAGACCCATCTGGTGAGGGGAATTTGTGGTCTCTTCCATGAGCCGCTGACATTTGTCCAAGTTCAACGGAAGATCCCAACTCAACGACCACTGATAAACTTTATCCAGATCCCTTAGGATATCCTCACTGTTTGCTGTCCCTAATAGGCTGATGCCGTCGGTAAGTATAAGACACGGATTTTCCCGTCCGTTAGCCACGTCGTTGACATACATGAGAAACAGCAGTGACCCTAAGACAAACCTCTGAGGCACACTGCTGTGTAACAATCCTGTCCCATAGACACCCCTCAACTCTCACCCTGAAAAATCTGCCATTTAGACATTGTGCAATCAGGTACTCACCTTAGCATCAACTCCAAAAGCCCTTACTTTCTGGTCAAGAAGCACGTGGTTCACGGAGTCAAAGGCCTTCTGTAAGTCCAGATAGCAGACTTCTACCCTTCCGCCCCTGTCAGTTCTGCCTATCACTTCGTCCAGGATGCTTATCAGGTTGGTCAGACAGGAACGTTTGTGCCAAAATCCTTACTTTTCTGTCATCAATAACTTGTTAGCCTCTGGGTGATTGACGTTCCTGTCGCGAAGGACTCTTTCAGCTTTATGAATGCCAAGCTCACTGGTCTATAGATGCTACAGTTGTATCTGTCCCCGCCTTTATGCAGTGGTATGACGGTCGATAACAACCAGCCCGCGGGGAGCCGCCCCTCGTTCAGCGACGCGTTAAAGAGCTGAATGCAGTGTTTCATCAGAATCTTTACTATCGCTGGGTGGATCCCATCAGGCCCCGCTGCTTTCCACGCATCTATTTTTGTTAGGCTACCCTGCACTTCTTCCTCCGTGATTGCTCCCTCCGGCATCTCCACCAAAATGGTGACAGGGTCTAATGTTAGTCCCTGTGTTTCTTGATCCCTCCTGTATAATGCCTGGAAAAATTTCACCAGAGAGTCGGCATTCTCCTGACTGTCGGATTACCAAAACACCTGACGGATTTACTTCACCTACGGCCTTTCGCAAAGCAGCGTTAGACTGGACGTAGTTGCAATATGCTTTTAGGTTGCTCTTAGCAGCCCCAGCGATCCGCTCCTTGTAGGCAGTTCGGCACTGTCGTTCGAAACGGGACGTTCTCGTTCTCTCCGCTATATACCTTAAATAATCTCGGTAGCCTTGTGTGTCCCTATACTTCATGAAAGCCCAATGTTTCCGCCTTCTGGCTCTCGTGATCATACTCCTCCACGGTGTTGGCAGCCCCTTTTGATTGATTCTGTTGTGGAGTGCAACCAAGTCTGTTAATGCTACCAGGTTGCCCGCAATCGCCCCCCACTGACGATCCACAAAGTTGCTACCCCTCTCCACTTCCCGCAAAGTGCGGAGGCCCAGGTCCAACAGCCTACTTTTATCCATTCCCTAGAAGATCCTGCCATATCTGTCGGGGGCCGCCAGTCCATGCAGGCTCAGTGCACACGGATTACGGCGTGGTCAATTCTACCTACTGGACCTTCCAACTCAAGGCTCCCTATATCATTCAGTGTTCTTATTAGTACCAGGTAAAAGGCCGAAGATGGTTGCTCAAATCTCCGTCTAATCGCTGGGGTAACGTGTTGAACCATCTCGCTCTCGTGCACGAACTGCGAGAGCTTTTTCCCAAAAGTTAGCTTCCGCGACTGTCTCGCAAACCCAGTCAATCTCATGGACGTTGAAATTTCTCAGTATGAGAAGCTTCCCCGCAAACTCTGCAACCACACTGAGAACGAGAAAAAATTCCCCGTCCTCCACTCGCGTCGACCCCGGGCTTGTGGCCTTCTTTTGCCTCGTACTTGTTAGCCACTGGTATCAGGTTTCCCGCCCTCTATTCTCCCATCCGCTCTATCCATTCCAAAGAACGAATAATTCCGCGCCATTAAATTATTGTTACACTCCCCCGGCCACAACCAGGTCTCGGTAACAGCCACCACACCTACATCTACAGTCCTGAATTTTAACTCTGGTCACTTATTGCCCAGGCTCGCGCAGGCAACCGTTGTAACTCCCGCCCCCGTGATTTCGGCCGCTGAATGGACTGAGGCGCCGCATGCTGGGGACTTAACCTCGAGGCCCTTGCACGTTTTGTGACAGTCTAGATCTCCATCCTCACCCCCGCGCTCCCAGCCTCCTTATTTTAGCTCTTCCGGCGTATGGCAGTCACAGGTATCGGGTCCAGGCTGTGTCCCAAGGCGCAACCCTCTACTACGTTTACCTCCAGCCCTGCTGCAAGTAGTGGCATGCCGTTTCTCTCCATTACCAATCTTTTGGATTCTCAGTTTGGGGTCTTGTGGCCGCGAGGTATTGAGTCCTGACGAGCCCCCTTTACGTCCTTAGCCTTGATCCTGCTTATGGAAGTATCATCCGGCACTATGGTACTCAACCCCCTGGTAATCGCTTTGATCCTATCGGCTGATGCTAAGAACCTGTCTCTATGCCGTGAATGGGCGGATTCCACCAGCGTTGGTCGTGGGTTTCGACATCCAGAGTCACTGACTCCCTACCGTCTCCCCAGGCGAAGTACCCTTTTGATAGCAACATGTTCTGGTATTTCCACCGTTTGGAGCAGGTTTGCAACATGATATTTCATCGCTGTTTCCCCCTGCTTTCCCTCCTTCACAAAGGGCTTCGGGATCCCGTGGATAACGGTATTTTGATTTCTATCCAGCGTAATGTCGCTGGAATTTTGCACGCCATTGAGCCCCCGGTTCATCTGGTGCGGGGCTTGCTCTACATCCTTCAACCTTGCACTTATTTTCGAGTATCTTGTGGCCGGGCCGATAATCTTTGCCACTTCTTGGTTTCCTATACTCACGCACCTGCCCCCCTTTTTCATATGCTCCCATTTCCCCTCCTGTTTTTCTCTTAATCTGCCCCTCCCGCTTACCTCCGATCCTCCCCGAGATAATACTTTTGCTTTTCCGACAGCCACGCGTACATTCTCCAAGGGTTTGATGACCGGCCTTATCCAGTCAGCTGAGCCAATGCTAGTGGTCTCTTCTATTACTGCCGATGCCGGTGCCAGATCCTCTTCCTCGTGGCTGTCCTTACCCGCTGCGGCCTCTAGTGAACCATTCGTGACAGTGCCACCCAGCTCATTGCTTCTCTTGTTATCTGCCTACGGCAACGTTTGCCGTTGGCCTAATTGGGTGTTCCTCAGGATGGCCCACGTATAAGCGTTTTGCAAGCTCGGCAAACCCAGCTAAGGTTGTTGTACTGACAACAGAGTTCGTAAATATCCTTCCTGATGTCGCAACATGCACAGTGGAACCGCTTACTACACGTATCACACTAAATCCCTGCTGACGCCTTGCATGTGCATCAAGTGGGTCTTCAAAACTTTGCATCTTCTCCAGGGCTTTGCACAGAACATCTGGCGTTTAATCCCTTCTAAGTCGACCTAAACATAGATTATGAAAACCATGATCCAAGGTAAAATGTAGGCAAAGATACGCAATCTAAGCTCGAGTAGAGGAAGGTGGCGTTCGGGAGAAAAAGATATTCGGTTGCATGTGTTAATGCACTCATTATTTCCGGTTGCCGGAGTAGGTACCCGAATTCTCTTTTCTTGATCTTCTTGGCATGAGCTAACGGGTCATGCCGCGGCGCAGCGCGGTTCAGAAACAACGATTACGTTCAGTATGCACAGGGGAGTAGTGACCTCCAGGGTCGAGGAAGCGTCCGCATTTGCTTCCGTTAAATGCGACAGGGTTGACATATATCACCGCCAACTTTTGGCCCAGTTGCATTTCCGTTTTTTGCACAGGTCCCGTATTTGTTAGAACAAGAAAATGCTGAATGCGTTTTTCCACCCTCGAGGCGCTGCAACACCTGGTGTGCCCGTTTTATTGTTTCTTTTCAATTTACTGTCATATATTCCCATCGCTCGATTTGCTTTACAATTCTCCGTGTCTTACTTCTCTAGCGACGCGAGTTATTCATCCACCAATTCCTTCAATGCCGAAGCTTCCGACGAGTAAATGTTTAGATCTTCCAGCCTTTTGGTGTACGACTTTCCCCTCTCTAATCCTTTCAAACAGACAGTCTTTGAGCGCTCTGGAAACAATCAACATCTTAATTGTCGTGCCCGTCGCCACTTGTTTCCTCCGGGATACCATAAACTGAGAAGCTCTCCCGTTCATTTATTGGGTGGCAGTTTTGAGCCGTTTAACCCACTTGTAGCATGCGGTTTTGAACATTTTCAAGTACTATGTACATTACGCCGCACCAATCAAAAAATCTCACTTTGGCCCAATACGGTCAGTCATTCTGAGGTTCGTTTTATCAAGTGACCTTCACATTTTTTTCGCATAAACAAAATTGTTCAGACTATTCAAACCCGTTCTATGTCTCCTGCCACCGTATCATGTTTATTCGCAACCACGAAATTTATGTTATCCGCAAAGATAAAGCGTATCAGTGCTAACTACTTGGCAAAACCATTTATGTGGAGAATGGGCAGCAGCGGTCCAAGAACAAACATTGTGGCATCTCCCTCATGCCCCAAGTTGATTTGACCTAAAATCTCTTGTTCTGACATACGGATATATCACTCAGGAAATCCAGGACTAAACGCAGTACCGCGATTCCGATTCCGAAAGACTCAATAACAAAAATCGGCAGATTATAATTCCTCAAATTCTTGCATAAATCAAAGGTGCGCAAGGCGTTTGCAAAAATCGCTGGGAAACAGCGGGTGAACTTCCCACCAGACCGGCGTAGCTAAAAGAACCGCNCCTCCAGCCCTGCTGCAAGTAGTGGCATGCCGTTTCTCTCCATTACCAATCTTTTGGATTCTCAGTTTGGGGTCTTGTGGCCGCGAGGTATTGAGTCCTGACGAGCCCCCTTTACGTCCTTAGCCTTGATCCTGCTTATGGAAGTATCATCCGGCACTATGGTACTCAACCCCCTGGTAATCGCTTTGATCCTATCGGCTGATGCTAAGAACCTGTCTCTATGCCGTGAATGGGCGGATTCCACCAGCGTTGATCGTGGGTCTCGACATCCAGAGTCACTGACTCCCTGCCGTCTCCCCAGATGAAGTACCCTTTTGATAGCAACATGTTCCGGTATTTCCACCGTTTGGAGCAGGTTTGCTACTTGATACTTCATTGCTGTTTCCCTCTGCCTCCCCTCCTTCACAAAGGGCTTCGGGATCCCGTGGATAATGGCATTTTGATTTCTACCCGACGCAATGTCGCTGGAATTTTGCACGCTATGGAGCTCCACGTTCATCTGGTGCGGGGCTTGCTCTGCATCCTTCAACCTTGCACTTATTTTCGAGTATCTTGTGGCCGGGTCGATAACCTTTGCCACTTCTTGGTTTCCTATACTCACGTACCTGCCCCCCTTTTTCATATGCTCCCATTTCCCCTCCTGTTTTTCTCTTAACCTGCCCCTCCCGCTTACCTCCGGTCCTCCCCGAGATAATACTTTTGCTTTTCCGCCAGCCACGCGTACATTCTCCAAGGGTTTGATGACCGGCCTTATCCGGTCACCTGAGGCAATGCTAGTGGTCCCTTCCATTACTACCGATGCCGGTGCCAGATCCTCTTCCTCGTGGCTGTCCTTACCCACTGCGGCCTCTAGTGAACCATTTATGACACCGTCGCCCCGCTCAACGCTCCTCTTGTTATCCGCCTTCGGCAACGTTTGCCGTTGTCCTACCTGGGTGTGCCCTAGAATGGCCCTTCGCATGAACTTTTTGAAAGCTGGGTAAACCCAGCTCAGCTTGTCGCATTGACAGCAGAGCTCGTAACTATCCATTCTGAGGCCTTCACGTGCACAGTGGAACCATTTGCCGCACGTGTCAAACTGAATCCCAGCTGCCACTTTGCCTTTGGGGCAAGTAGATCTCCTACACTTCGTATGTGGACCAGGGCCTCGCACTGGGCTTCTAGCCTGTAATCCCATTCTAGTCAACCTACCCATGGATTATGGGAGCCCTGATTCAAGTAAAATCATAGGCAAAGAATCTCACTCTTAGCTCGAGTCGAGAAGAGTGGTCGTTGGGAAGCAAAAATATTCGGTCAATTATCTTGATGCTGTCCTCGTTTCCCATTGCGTCCGTGCGTTCACGGATTATCTACTTATGATCTTCCTGGTATGAGCTAGCAGGCCACGCCGCGGTGTAGCGGGATACATTTCGGTTCCAGTTAGATTACAGAACTATACACCGAGGTTCCCGACCGTCCAGGTCCTTGCACCGAGAGCTCCTTGAATCAGACGATGCTTCAATATCAGGTGAGTGGAAGCCCCCTTAAGTTCCCAAGGTGAAAGTGCGAATCTTACATGTGACTCTGACTATCAATTCTATCACCTTCAAGGAGGAAAACATTGATGGGATGCTTTCTTCTCGACCATCTCCTCAGCCATAAAATACACCCGCTGTCCTCTTCGAACACAGATAGCTGCACATTGTCCAGTATCCCCTTAAATTCACGCACTGATCCCACTCCGACCACTTCCTCCGGTAGCTTGTTCCAGCCATTCACCACTCGCATGGTAAATGATTTGCTTCTCAACCTGGTAGCTGCGTGCTCTCACAAAATCGTTTTCCCGTTCCCTCTGGTGTTTCGCTACCCTTATCTCGAATAGGGGTCCACGGCGAACCCATATCTCGACCGGGTCCTTACTGATCTTGAAGGTCTGTATCAAGTCACCTATTTCCAGAGAGTGCAAGCCAAGCACTGTCAGACTCTGCTCATGTTCCGTGTGCCTCAGCTGTCCAAACCCTTGTGTAAAACGCCCTGAGCCGGTTCCAGCATTTTTCTATCTCTCACCAATTACGGTCTCCATCTCTAGACACAGTATTCCAAGTGCGGTCGGAAAATGGCTTACACAGCTGCAGAAGGACGTAAAGTCTCCTAGATCCTTCAGTCCTCCAAAGTTGGCGTAAGGCAAATCATGCTCTCTTGGTCACTTTCTGACACTGAAAACTGGGTTTGAAGTCCGCGCTCACTACTATCCCGAGGTCCCTTGCTTGCTGTGTTTATTCCATCGCGAAATAATGCCCAGGTGGATCCATGTGGTAGAGGGATTAGCTTCCTTTTCTTGCAGCCACTAGCACGTGCTCAGGTTCGACGGAAGATCCCATCCTACCGAGCACTGGTAAGTTTGATCGAACTCCCTCTGGGAAGCCTTACTGTTTGCTGTCTCCACTAGTCTGATGCCGTCGGAAAACACGAAACACGGAATTTTCAACCCAATGGGTACCATACATCACAAGTCAGGAAAAGCAATGGTCCCAAGATAGACCCTCGAGGCATCCCGCTATACAGCAATCGTCTGTGTGTTAGACACCCCTTGACCCTCGCCCTGTAAGATCTACACTTGAGACTTTGTGCTAATCAATTTTTCACCTTGGCACCCATGCCGAGAGCCTCCACCTTCTGGTCAAGAGGCCCGTGGTTCACGGAATCAAAGGCCTTCTTAAAGTTCAGATGACAGGCTTCTACCCTTTCGCCCTTTTCAATACAACCTGTTACTTTATCCAGGAGGCTTATGAAGTTGGTCAGACGAGAGCTTTTGTGTCAAAAACCGTGTTGCTCCATCTTCCCCAACTTGTTGGCCTCCAGGTGATTGACTGTCCTGTTGCTAAGGGCTGTTTCGAGAGTTTTCAGCGCAATGAATGTCAGAATCATCGGTGTATAGCTGTCAGATTTATCCCTGTCGCCACCTCTGTGCACCGGTTTGACAGTCGGCGTCAGCCGGTCCGCGGGAAACCGCCCTTCGTCCAGCAATCTATCAAAAAGCTGGACATCCGCCAAGGGCTTCACCGTCGCTGGGTGGATCAGATGAGGCGCTGCCAACTTCGACACGTTCATTTTTTCATGCTGACCCACAATTCTATCGACGTTATCACCCCGTTCGGCACCTCCACCAAAAAGGCGATGGGACTTACTGGTTGTCCCTGCGTTCCTTTATCCCGCTTATACAATGTCTGGTCTAGTTTGTTTCAGTTGGCAAGGGACAGAATTTGACCACAGATACAAGTAGCTTCCAGAGTTTTACCTATTTTGTGGACAGGAATTCGCATGCAACTCTGAAAGTTTTATCCTCTTGGAAACAGCCCGGGGTTCGAGGCCAGTATGCCATGCTGACCTTGGTCTATCAGCTCTTCACCATGTCTGATTGAGAGGGAACCGAACCGAAACGATAGAATCGAGGATAAGGGGACGGAATCTTCTCTGTGACACCTAGGCGGATAGGCGGCTAGTCGCTAACTAGATGGACTGTAAATGCTCTTTGACGGTTTGGACGATATCTAGCGGGGAAACTGGCCCACCAGTCCCGGATGGATGAGTAGCATTTTCTTTAAAATGAACTTGCTCGCCGATACTACGGTTTCTTCAAGGAGCGCATTCCTTATGGTTTTCACGCTGTCGCCAAAAATCCTGTCGCCCTGGAATATCCGATGCCTCCGTTTGGAAACGATTTTGGAGTGTCCCCTTTATGATATAAGAGGGCAGATGCCAAAACAATTACCTAAGTCGCCAGATATGAAGAGGAGACACAATTATCAACATGGGTGCATCTAAAAGCAAGGGGTGGATGCTTAGCCTTAAGAAACTCAAGAGGTGAGGTATGCGGTTTAACCCTCAAATAATTTTAGTGGGGGCCCTCTCAAACGTTTCCGGCTCTTCTCAATCCATAACGAGGCCGGTTTGCACGACCTGCCTCCCATATTCTAGGAGGGCCAACGGAATATTCCGTAGATTGCGGAGCAGCCATCAATTGACATACGCGTGAAAGAGCCGTGGATCAGGTTTAGGATACGGAGCACCGCACTGCTGGTGAGCTAGTGGTGATGGGGAAGGAGTGGTCTCTGTCTGACCAGAAACCAAATAATTTGTGACGGTTGACCCTGGTCAGGGTAGCAGTTCCGAGTTGATCTGCTTCGCCGACGAATTTATCGTCGTTAGTGGGAAGTCTTAAATCGTTTGGCGCTGTCGATGGCTGGCCACGGAGGATCCTGATTGGGACTCCAGAGGGTTACGTCGTCCGTGTGCACGATAGTGCTAACTGGGAGGGGTTGCTGAAGACCATTGAGGTATGCTAAAACGAGGAGGAGGCCCAGCACCAAGCCTTGAGATGCTCCTGCAGCGACTGGCACTGGTTTTGCAGAGGCATGCCCTAGCTTCACCGTGAGGGTTTGGTTGGTTAAGAAGCTGTGTAGAACTTCTGACAGACAGCACCATATATTTGCAGTTAATGAATAAGTGGAATGTTGAAAACTCTGTCGGAGGCCTTGGCGAATTCGTTGAATTAGGCACGTGAATTCTGGCCATTCCTGTGCGCTTTCATCAGGCAATCCACAACGGTTAGCAGATTGAAGATTTATGACCTACCAAGAAAGAAATCGCGTTGGGAAGATGCCAGGATGTTGTTTGTGCGCATGTGTTGTAGCAAGGGCCCTTTCAAAATGCGTTCAAAGCTTTACCTGGGACGCCAGTTAGACTAATTAGCCGATAGCTACTGGGGTGACGCGGACTATCTTTTTCAAAATAAGTGTAACGGTTGCCTTCTTCCAGCATTTGGGGAAGACCCCACTATCGGAACATAAGTGGAATAGGGAAGTGTAAGAAGCCGCTGTCGTATCCGCCGTATGTTTTAAGACACGGGGATGGATTGAGTCGGAGCCCATCGAACAACGTGGGTTTGGATTTCGGAAGCTCCGGGAAACAGCGGTCGTACGAACAACTGTGTGACCCAGTGTAGTTGTCATGGGTGCGGGGCAAAAGTAACGATGAGTAGTTATCGGATTGGAGCCAAAAGAGCCTCGAAATTATGAACTAGGAGCCTCTTCTACGGTAAGGAGAATTTTAATTGGAGTTTTTTTGGTATCTTTTGCGGCTAGTGCAGAACAATGTGCCGTTTAGGCGTCGCATGTATTGAAAGAAATATGCTTCACTAAACCGATCTCGGGTGAGGACAGCCTGTTACGCGTTCATTCTATACCGCCATACTTTAGACCTACGTAGGTTGCGGGCAGATCGGAATTTTTTCATGCATTGTATGAGGCCTGTTAGGCAGCATTTGGCCAACAGATGCAATCTTTCTTCTAAAGGACGACTAACGTGTCCGAATAGGATTCGTCTTCTGCTGCAGGAGGCTGATTGTTACCCTAATTGATTGTTTTTAAGATGAGCTCTTCAAGGTTTTCAGCCATGGTGTCTGCGGGGAATTTGTGTTTTATAGTACCTGGTTCGGACCGGAGAAGTGGCATCTAGCTTAAAGTTGGTTCTTTTGGAAGATCTAGCTATTCTTGACTCTGGGAAAATTGATGGCCGTCTGGCCACGAAGTCAAACCGTAGAAGCAGGTAATCCCTCTTTCCAAGTGATACAGATATCTGGCCAGGTCGATTTGGTGATGCCCATCGGTAATAACTGGGTCGAGGAGGGGAGGGGATTGTCCTATTCGGTACCTGGCTGGGCCCTCTACGCACTGCGTCCACTTCTAGATGGTTAACCAGGTACTTAGATTATTGTGGGAGGGGGGAAGCCATCATAACAAGTCATTGCAACCCCGGGACATCTCCTGTCAGAATTTTGTACGGTAGTGGTGTATCCGGGGCGTGGACTTCTGAGTCAAGAATGTTTAGGGGTTAGCCAAGTTTCTGTGAGGGTTATGGCGTGGGAGTTGGTGTCGTAGACTACCTGCTAGATTTCTGGGAGTTTGTCGAGGAAACATGTTTAGCTGGTGTATAGGCACTTTAGCTTATGCTCAGGAGCTGGTGCATTATTGCTGCCTTTAGTCGGTTCGTTGATGAGGGTGGGTGGAACGACAGGTGGGTTGGAATGACTAGGCATTGGGTAAGGTGGCAGTTGTGGGAATCTCAGGCATCTTGGGTCGAGATGAGATTAGGGATGGGGGTTGTTGGAAGCTGTCGAGGAAGACGGAAAATTCTCCTGCGGCGTGGCATCGAAGGGCGTACGGGTGTACGCCGTTGTTTTTTGGGACTCTTTCTGCCTGTCATTCAGCCTCGCTTTTTGGTTTTGCTTTGTTACTTGAGTAAACTGTAGTGTTTGGTGGTCGCCGCCGGAGAGGCATTGTCGGGCTCTTTTTTAGTGTCGATTTATCATGGTATTGACTCTGGGGTCCTTGTTCGTCGATGGTGCTCGTTTAAGTTTGGCCTTAGTCAGTAGGGTGTGGATTGTATTGTCTACTGCTAATCCACCTAGCTCTTCGAATTCCTCCACCAGCTTTTGTCGTGAGATATAATTTGCCTCATGAAGTTTGGGTCGTTCCTCTCTAATATTAACCGCCCCCAAAAGGTTCGTGCTTTTTTCCATTAGTCATGCGTATTGGCGTCTTTTGGGAAAAGTGATGTGGAGGCGATTGAATCCCTGCGTAAATGAATCTGGAAGATGGACCGAACAGGCAAACTTGTTTCACAGGATCACGCATTGGACGCATCCGTACGCCGTATTTTACCTGAGCGGTATCGGCTACTTCCTGGCTCGATATTCTGCGGGCCAAATCTGCTGCTTTTCAGGGTGTTAGCCTCATCCCTAACGACAAGTATTTTCTCCTGAGGCTCAGCAATTTCCATCTTCCCCTTTTCTACTTCCGACTGGACTTCTTTGACTTCTACCGAGTTCTCTAGGACGCCACAACCGCAGTATTTACGAGTGGTGAACTGTACCTGGATGTCTTTCCTTTCCGGCTATGAAAGGTGTAATTGGGAGCTATTGAAGAGGATTTCATATCCTGTAGGAGAGATAATGGCACCCATTAGGTGACGCAAATTAGCTATGCTTTGGATTCCCTTTTCGCCCCTCATCGGTAAGGGACCCCCTTACTGAACATGCCTAGGGTGCAGCCGCACGATCGGCCTAAAGGGGTTTGCTGCTGCACTGCCTCTCTTCGAGGGCAAAGCATTTGCGGCGGCTAATGCGTCACGTTTTTGGAAATCCAAGGCCTAGTTGTCATTTACCACACTTGCGATCCTTTGCTGGCCCTACCGACAGAAATTTGAGACCGTTCTGGAACTGCGGCTGGAGTCCTTGGTCACGGCTCTGCTTGTCTTTGAACAGGCAGCTCCTGTTGCTGACGGTGGCCAAGCAATTAATTTCGTGGCATTTGGGCATAAAGTCGTGGGTTGCAATTCTCTCACTGCTGTTCATATTCCCCACTAGGCACCTATATGTTGGCCGCAGATCACTCCCTGAGAAAAAAGATTTACACTGTTATTTCATTGATAAAGGAAGGGGGAGCTATAATTTAAAAGGTAATCTCAATTTTTGGTGATGGAGATGGCCCTTTATTGGCTCGACATTGCCAGTCGCTTGGCTATACACATATATCAATAGCCATAGATTTACCTCAATTCTCGGCCCTTCCATAAACGACATTCAGAGACATTGCGTCTCCTATCACTTGCTCCTTCCTTAAGTAAACCTTTACCTGCACGAGATTCCAATGAATCCCACATTGGCCATCCCTGAGTTTTAATTGCTCCCTGCGACCAGAAGGCGAAACCGTTATGCCATTCCCGGCGTCACCGCCCATTTGGGCCCGACACGCGGGTGTGTTGCCAACCGTGTCCCTTAGCGGGAGGAAACGCCACAGCCGAGCAGAAAATCCAGCCGTACTCACAGGCGAATCGTCCCGGGTTTGCCGTCGATTTTGAAGAAAACATCACCGTACGAACGCTTGGTTTCTGGTTGATATCAAAGCCAAAGTGGCCATATTGCTTGTCTGCTCCATCGAGCCAAGAGCATCACTGCGGTCGGCTGGTCTGCTTCTACTTGCGGCCCCAGACAGGTACAGTTTAACCCGGGATTAGGACGACGGTATGTGGTCTTTTGCACTTAGTGAGATTCACACCGGGGATCGATTTTTGCATCAGAACCAGTTGTTCGTTGACTCACGCAGTAATAATAATATATATTCCTCGATTTACGAGAAGCCAGCGCAACGCAAGTTCAAATTTTTACAAAGATGATGAAAAGGTAATGCGAACAATAGAAATCAGAACGGATAAGGGATGAGTTCACCCTTTAGTTATTGGAGAAACATACAAAAAAGTGGAATGAGGCGTTGCAAAGTAATGCGAAAGCTCATGTATGCCAATGAGAAACGAAAACTAGAAAAACTAATTTCAAAATGGTATACAAAATTTCCTGGGACCGGTCGCGAGCAGCGAACTGCGAGTGATTTCCCACTTAAGTGCAATAAATATGCGCACGGTTGACGAAAATCATGGCCAGAGATCAAAGGCGGATGTCGAAATGACAAGAGCGATACGTGATGGACAGAAATGTTGAGCTGAGGAGATGAGAAGCGATGGTAACACGATAGTTGAATGGATGTAGTGAAAACCAGGGGGAACGTCATGCAAAGTGGACAAGACACGTATTTAACAATAATAAAGGGCCGAAAACACGCCAAAGTTGGAAGAAGGCTGTCTGAATTGTCTCAACCTACCTGGGGGACATCTCGTGAAGCTTTGAATATGGAAGCCCCAAGAATGGTGATCGTATTTACTTGCGGATGGCGGTAAGCTCTACTGGGAGGTGCGTCAGATAAGGGAAATTCTGTGTAAAAAACATCTCTTGAATACACTAGCCAAGAGTGTCCTCTGCGCTGGCATTTTCGTTGTCGCAGCGTCCGATCTTAGTCAACAGTACAGGTGGGGACTATGACGTCCGCTAGCCGTTCCGGAGACAGTAGTAACCGCGGTTTTGTCCGGTTGAAAAGCCCGAGTTGAGGTGTCCAATGCAATCAGCGACGCAGTTTCAGTTGAACGGACCAGGGCTCGAGCGCCAGTTTTAGCTATCAGGTTACCAGCAGGAGTGATAGGATAGCAGATTTGGAATCGTCATTACAAGGACGAAAGAGGTAGCAGCGCGTCTACTCTGGGTGCGGGATCTGAAGCGTAAAAGAGTGAAGTAGTCTGGTTTGGATATCAGTTTGAGGTTATTTTGACTAGTTGGATCTCATGCGATAGATCTGCAACGTAGTGCTTCTAGTCCGTAAAATTTGGTAATTGAACTGATCTATGGTAGCAAATGAAGAGGAGATTGAAGGTTTTTGGTTACCATGAGCAACCTGTTGAGGTCCACGAAGCCGGTAAAGAGGTTCAGATGACACGAAAAGCAAGGAGTCCATAGGCTGAAGACGTTTTCAATCACTGAATGTGATGAGAGCATTGATTCATCAAATAATACGTTGACATTTTGGTCAACTCATATTTTGAACCGCTCAGTTATTAGTCCTCTCTGCCAATGGTAACGAGTTACATCACTACAAGGGAGGTCAAAATGTGCATTAGCGGGAACGTGCGAGAAAGTGAGCAAGTAGGAGGTGGAGCCGAATCCCAGATGACGACCTCAGCATAGACTCTGTCATGAACTAGAATTCCAACCCACTTTTGTAAGTCTCGTCTCGTCCAATGTTAGCTCGTGTCAGGTTACTTAAAAGCGGAACATCCAGTAACTTTTCCAGCTGGGCTTTGAGCTGGGCTAAGTTTAGGCACGACCGCAGGGAACTAGGGAATTTGTTCCATGGTACAGTGAAGGAAACTGTGAAGAATTTTGCCCTGATCGATAGTCGAGTCAGGGGTATTCTTAACGAGTAGTATCTACTACGAGGTAGTTATGGGGGACTACCAGCGCCGTGTATGACATTACGGCACAGATTTAATAAATGCAAGATTTGATTTGACTCAACGGAGCCATAATGGTTCACGCCAAAGCAGCTCACATATGACCCTGTAGTTTAGGCTAGATGAAGGACTTGGGCGACTTATAGTAAACTCCGGCTGCACATTCTCGATTGCAATTCGATCGACTTTGGGCATATGCCTAAAGATAATCAGGAAGTAATAGAGGTGGGGCCTAGCATGGAACTTGAAGTTGATAATTCTGCATTCTTGAGTACCGAATGCCTTTAAGATCATTGTAGCGGTTCTTTTTGCTACTGCCGTTTGGTGGCATGCTTGCTGGTGGAAGTTAAAATAGCAGGAGGATTGTAACCGTAAATCTTTAACCGTGTGTGATAAGGAAATGAGCATGCCATTAATGGTGGGGGAGCCCGTCGGAACATGGCGTTTATGTTATTACAGAATTCATGTTAGCGCAGAACTTCATAAGCCACTTGGATCACCACTTATCAAGAGAATTAGGTCTTCATTGATAAGTGCAAGCGTGGAGCTGAATGGACCAGCTTAAAAAAATGGACCACATTAATATCATCGGCAAACAGGAATGGTGTGCTATGACCAATTACTCTAAAGATATCATTAATATATGGCGGGGATAGACGACTAAGGATGCCCCCCTGAATAACCCCACTGGTAATAGCACAGAGCTGGGAAAAACAACCACTAATGTTTACTACCCGAAAGCGGTTGGAAAGTTAGGGAGGTAGCCAAGACAACAGTGGATTGCTTATTCCGTTAGTCCTGATTTTGAACAAAAGTCAGGAGTGGGAAACTCGGTCAAACGCTTTTGACATGTCTAGAAAGATTATGAGCATCGACCGGTGCGAATCAGCACTCTGGGTAACTAGGTTCAAGATGTCCAACTGGCAGGTGAGGTAAGATCGGCCGTGTTCGGGAAGGGTTGATAGGGTTGTGAGTTGTAAGGACGTTAACCAACAGTTCTTCAACAACTTTTCCCATAATCCTGGATAAAACTGTAGTGTGGCCAATGGGGCGAAAGTTTACAGCGTCATGCATAAAACCATTTTTTGGTGTGGAACGACAATGGAGGCCTTCCACCGTGACGGAGAAGTAGCGCGAGGCAAAGAGGGCGAGAATGCATTTATAAGGGGCAGAGGAAGATCTGGACCAGCGGTGCAAAATAGGACTGGTATGATGCCTTCAGGCCGCGGTCTATGGGATGGTTTCGCACATTTTGTCCATGTCACGAAGCCAGCAACGTCGATTGGAATGGTGGATAATCTAATCAAAGTTAGCATGGTGTGGGTTTCAGAATGTGGTAGATTGTCATTATCGAAAGTATAATAATATGTGTTGGATGCCTCTGCGATGTCCACAGGGGACTCTATGCCTATGCTGTCGAATATGATGAAGTTCGGAATGTCCGACGAGTTGGACTGCAAAATCGGGCTTTGAAAATATGGGAAGTCTTCCGAGCTGTGTTGGGCGACCAAAGAGCTGACATCTCCTGCATTTTTAACCTTAGTTTTGGCTCAATAAGAAATTCTTGTCGCTTGCACTAAGAGCGGAACGGCTCTCGTTTTTTAAGATTAGCTGAGCCCTTAAAAGTTTCATCTGGAGCTGACAATCCTTGCTAGACTTCCCGGGTTTATGTTGGGTGGTCGGAGCGGGCAGAAGATTACTGGTCAAAGAAGTTTTGCGTAGAAGTCGTCTGTCGCACTCTGCATGTCAGGCGATAAAAAGAAGCTGGACTAATCAAGGGTTAGCAGGTCATCAGGGAATTTTCCCCAACGCGTGGACATATTGGAGACATTATGGTGGGTGCACATGGAGTAGGAAAATTTGTTACGGAGAGGGCGAATCTTGTGGTCACTTCCAGAGAGGGGTTTTAGTACCAAAACCTTAACATCAGGAGTGCTGTGCATAAAGACTAGGTATAAATTATTATGAAACCTTGTGGGAGTGGTCACATGCAGAGCCCATGCTCCAGCGTTTCAAGAACAAAGTCGAGTGGGGTAGGTGGGGCGGAAAAAGGGGACCAAGAAATTTTAGGGGCATTGGAATCACCTGCAATTATCGTATGGCTGGAAGGGAGATCAGAAAGATGAAGGAAGGCTCGTGTGAGACGAGAGATATTAAAATCACTAGAGTTTGGTGGTCGGCATACACAATCCATGTGGATTGGGAGCTAAAGGTAATTGCACATGAAGCCAAAAGGTGTCAGGGATAAAATCAAGCAGTTGTCGACGGTAAACGGAAGCTGTGCGGGGCTGCTTTGCATAGGCTAGGCAACCGCCTCCTCTACAATTCGGTCTATTGATTTGGTTGGTCGTGTAACCCACCAACGAAAAGGACGGATTAGAGCTGTGGTCTGTCAGCCAAGCCTCTGTTGTCAAGATAATATCGTGAGAGTTTGTAGCTGACAGTAGTCTTAGCTACCTTATTGTATGAGTTAGTAAGCGGGAGTTCGGGCGGAGTAGGGAAAATTCATCGGAAAGTTTAAGGCCACGTGACATCCAAGAGGTGGCCTCTGAAGAAGTCAAATAATTGACGAATTCATTAGGGATTCGGATAGGGTATAGCTTCAAAGATGGAATGCATTTAGTAGACTGAAGTATACTGGCCGACGAGAGACTGCCTGTGTTAGGGGAATTGTGGACTGAAAAGCAGATGATAGCAGAAGCTCGGAGGTTAATGAACGGGTCTTCAGAGGATGTCGATATGTGATATATGGTATCGTTGGGGATGGGACTGCGTTCGTTGGTCGATTTGTGACATTGTCACGGCGGAACTGGCAATCTAGGGTAATGATGCTACTATACTCAGCGATACATTTAATTGTTGACAGGGACAAGTAGTGTCCTTCACTTATCGACCTCTAGTGTACGCTACACTACATGAACTTTCGAAAAAAGGTATCGCAGCTAGCCTACGATTAGTCGTTGCACGATACATCTGGCCGATCACGAACAAAGGTATCCCTATGTGAGCTAAACCATACTTATAATGCCAACGATCTGACATGCATAGACATATAGCTTCTAGCGGTAAATTTTACGCCTTATTTCCAATGCGACTGCGTTTAAATCCATTTTCTGGTCTATAATATGGGTATAACTATCCGGTAACGTGCGTCGATAGATTCACTAGATGGCCCGAAGCTACTTCCAGCTTTATCGCAACGGGCCAGTCGGCGGCTCGCAGTTTCGCCAAATGATGATTAGCTGTGTGATTGTGCCTTGACCGCCGTGATTGCCGAAGACAACAGTTTGACAGCAGAGCGGATTCACAGGACCCCTTGCCAACCGGCATTCGAGGGCTCGGTTGAATGATTTGATCACCAACTGAAAATTTCTCTTAAATCCCATAAGAACACTGATTAGCGAGAAATGCTACCGCTATTTCCATTCGGTTTTAAACTTCATTAAAGACAGAGATCTAATTTTCCGCTGCGGAACGTGTTTTCGGCAAGACATTACGACTGCCTGAGGGAAGCCGTTACTCCACGTTTTCTGATTTATTTGCCGTGCAAATGTACGCTGCTTGACTGTCTACGTACATGCTTAATCTTTCTCGGGCGCATGCTCGTTTGCGGCAGCGACAGGCACCGGTTGCGAAAGAAATCGTTATATATTTGCTTGTTTTTCCGCATTGAGCCGGTGCCAAAAACGACCACAAAAACATTAAAAGGGGCCACCGCGCGTGATTTTCCTCCGCGGCAAGACCGTTGAGGTTGGTTGACTCAGTCACACCGATCACACGCTAGCGAATGTGCATTCCCTATCCATACGAGGCCCAGTGTTGACTATCCACGGCCTTCTGTAAGCAGTTCAGTGTCATGTCAGACTTGCAACTACTTTTGACTGATAAGAATTCGAAAATCTGGTGCGCAGAGGAGCAACAATTTGGCCCTGCTACGGCCTCAAATAGGGCTGTCTTATCACATTCCAGCTAAAGCCCGATTAATTGTGCTAATTGCTCGGATGGGCTGATTGCAGCAGCAGTGCAAGTTCACACAACCGCCCGCTAATGAGGCTACGGTCTCACCTTCCGGTCGGGACACCGTCCGCCCAGCAAGATTTTCGGCTGAGACACGATCTTTCAGATATATGCCACAATAACACATGCTTGTATACAAGACACGAATCATATATACTTCACCTTTTTACTGTTTATAAATCGCAGTTGCCGCGCTGGTTCCGTTTCTTCTCGTGGACTGCGATTAAGTGATTAGCCCGTTGCTCCCACGAAATCCTCTAAGAATTTTGACTCCTTCCACCTCTGGTAACTTTGGACGTCCGGTCTCTAAACATTTCGATTTGGCTTCCAGACGTTTGCCTTTTTGCCGTTTCTTGACCTCAGGACCAAATCTGTGTGGGATCGCCCTACTGACGGTTCTCCCAACCACGTCACTGGCAACGATTCCCGTTCACACTGGCCAAATTCACGGTTCCTGTACGCTAACGGTGTCGCCCATCAGCATCCTAAAAAGCGTTTTCGCAAGCTCACACGTCATATATACTTTCGTCCATGCCAAACTAAGTTCATGATGCATGACTCTTCCCAATCCCCGCACTTTTGTCGCTATCTCCTTCGGCTTTATAGACGTGGCTCAAGCAGTAGCGCCGATCCCCGAAGAATATGGATTATCTTCGAACAAATTCCTCTAAGATTTGCTCAAATGCTCGATATCGGTTTGGTAACATCAGGTTGGTTGCATTCGTTTCACCACAAAGTGAGTTTATACGTTTCCAGTCGTGCTGCAAACTGGAATCTTCGCTCTCGAGTTGCGTACAACACCCGGCTCCTTTGCCATTGTTTGCTCGGCTAAGCATTGTCGCATCGGTTTCATTTCGGAGCCACGATATATACACAATACATTACTCGCATGTGCCTGTTGGCTTGAGTTTTTTCTGTCCTACTGACCGATAAGTGTTTTCAATCACGTCTTCGGAACCCGATAGCGAGCACTTTTGGGGTCTCATTCCGGACCTCTTCTAAGAGTTTACCGAGCTATTTTTCAACGGCGAACCTTTGGTACGATCACCTAGAGGCCGAGCAAAACAGATAAAACGGCTGGAGTAAGTAGCCTAAAACAGTACAGGGTTGTTTCCAGCACCAACGAAACATAAACAAACTATTTAAGTGAAATTGATTGTTAATTTATTCCATTGGTATTTCAAATTTTGGTGTGATAATTTAACTAGAAGCAAAGGAGTGCCTTTGGCGACTCAGTTTGGCCTCTGAAAGTTTCCGTTGTTTGCAACTGATCGATATATCGACCGTGTCGGTGTGATATCAGCTTTACGGCAGTTTTCGCAACTTATACTCTCAAGAACTCTGGTTCAATTTCGGCCGTTTTACCGCTCCTGCAAGCAAATAATTTCGCCCGTCAACGCACTATTGAGCGTTTTCCTAAGCTCACATGAAACATGTGCATTCCTTCATGGAGAATTGGGTTCATAATATTTACTCCCTTAACTCACCGCTATACACAAATGTTGAAGGGTTCATTACCATTTCGGAGTGGCGACCCTGCATCCGCAATCACCCATCCTCGTACATGATTTTTTCTAAGGCCTGCATTTTGCTTGACGGTTGTTTTGTCATGGGAACTGCATTTTTGTTCCTAAAACGGCAACGGTAGAGCACCGGCCAAAGTTTTCTTGCAGAGAGGGAGTGGAAGGGCTGCCAGGTCCGATTTCTGTGGCTTTCCATTGATACTTGCATCTGAGTCTATTTTTCTCACCTACTCTTAGGGCTTTCGTTTACTTTACAGATACGCTGTCCGCTTTTGTAACAGAAAGCAGTCTAAAAATTGCACTTTCCAAATCCGTTGACTATGGTCGACAGGGTAACAAACCCTGCCTAAGTAGAAGTGGCAGATTTAAGCGTAATCTGAGATATTTAACTGGTGCAACAGACACGAGTTTCCCTCTGGAATTGCCAACCCTGCATCGCATACCACTGAGTTGGCCTCCTGGGTTTTGTAATGTACTCCCCATAGATGTTTCTTGCCCTTCGCGCCGGACGCATATGGGGCATACTAGTCTGTAGTTTTGCATTTGCGCGTTTGGCACACAATTTGTGTAGCTACCGCGGCTGCTCTTTTTCGATGGAAGTATACTACTCCACGCGGCCCCATGTAGTTTGAAAATATTGGCATATTTTTTTAAGGGTTTGAAAGTGGCTGCATGCATACTATTCGGTTTTGCTGACTTGCTGGCTTTTAATCCTTCTGGTGACTTTAGTGCACCCCCTCGATTTTCAAGAAATCACGGGCTAACACTCCCCTTATGGGAGTACACGTGCATACTTTTTTATTCCCCATCTATATTATATACAATCCCACCGCTTAGGCTTAGGATAACCGAATATTCTCAACCATTCCTCAGCTTTTCATTTCCGAGGTCCTCAAAACCTCTGCGACTGGACACACCGGTAGCATCTAGTCGCGTTGGGTTTAGCTTCCATTACCGGGATCAGTTTAGACCCATAATTTGCTTCTCCCTGAGTGCCACCACAGAGTTTCTACGCCTAATATAATGCACGGATGATCTCTCACATCTTTTAACTTCTATCGTCTTGATATATCTAATTTTTCAGTGAGTGTTTAGTTTTGCTAATTCCAGATAATCAGGTTTCTTATTCATTTTTGATCTTTCAGCAACCAATGCTGATCTGTTTCCTACAAATCACTGGGTTTGCTCCGACAATGGGTTCCGAAAATTAGTTCCCTCATAGCCAACCCTGTTCTCGTCCAATGCAACCTACGGACTAATTAAAAATTACACGACGTTTTCTTTCTGTTGTTTTTCTATCCGATAGCCTACTACACTTGCTGAATCTGCTCCTAGTAACAAGTATTTTGGTCATTTATTACTTTTAACCCGGTGGATTGATCCTCCAATTCTTCCCCACAAAGATGCATTTCGATCGGTGACACCACCTTTATTTTGACTAATCTGAACGGTTCTTAGGAAAAACAGGTATGTACCTGAAATTCCGTTTCCACCGCGCCTCTGCAAAATTTCCCCGTCGTTCGCCGGTAACTGTGGTATATATTCCCCTCAGCGCTATGGAATGCCACAAGTTTTGTCACGGGTCTCCTTTTTTTCCTGGCATATTCCAGCTGTTGATCTCTTAGTTTCGACTCTGCAATCCACGATTCACTTTTACCGTAGATAAAGTCAGTCCCTAGTTCAGCCACGTCCACTTCTCTTTTCGCATTTGTTTCTACATCATTTGTTCCACACCCTTTCCTCTTAATACTTGCTCATGTTCTTTTTACACACTCCCGTGGACTACTCATTTGCTAGGTTGGGTTGCCCATCTATCTATGCGCACCCTAATGAAAGGATTTGATAACAGCGCCGGGCTCCACCTAGATATTTTTACTTTTCACAATACATAAGAGTAAATTGCTTCTTTTTGAATTGCGCGCACGCTCAATTTCTTTGTAACCCACAGTTGACAGCAGGGCCAGACCACTGCTGCTCCCCTTTTTTAGTTCGTCCACTTCTGCATGGAAGTTACCAATCATCCAGTGCTCTGAGTACTAGGATTTCCACTCGAATGGTGTTGCCCACTTTTGGAAGCCCAATGTTTTGCTCGACCTACTTACACCGCATCCGCAAGCACCCATCAAATCCCCATCCACACGGTGCTTTCCAGGCAGCGAATAGGGTGGTCGGATCCTCCTCTTTAGCGGCACGGCTGGGGCGGCGTGCGGGAGCAGCTCGGTTGTCGGAACCCACCTCCTGCGTTCTATTCTCAGAGGTGTGCTGCACCAAATGTCCGTAAAGTAGTCTTAACTGGGGGGAAAGGTATACACCAAGAAAGGATGAATACGTCGAGCCGCAAACAGATGGCAACCAAAGCAAGTTTCATAACAATCAAGTTATGCAGGAATATTCTGGTATTGGAAGCGGACAGATAGAAGTGCAAGGAACACAATTTTTCGATTCAGGTATTACAGGTAGCCTATTCACGCCGTGATATTCAAGGAAAGTAAATTGGAGAAGGCCCTGACTGCAAAATGTTTGTCACAACCAAAGTGCATTTGGAAAAAGAGAACAATGCAGTATTTTCCGGGTGGGCGGGAGAAGAAGAGGGCCATGGATAGTTAAACGATTAAAGGGCATTGCCAGGACACTTGAGCAAAACGACGACTTACTCATTTGTGTTTAGTTCCCCAATTCAAACTACCTGGCTTAGTCCACGGAAACGGCTGAACGTGCTGTTTAAAGGAAGTTGGTCCGCGGTAAGATAACTGTCTTAAGCAGTCCTAAATTGGCCAGTGGTCTGAAGGGAGCAAATAGTATGTGAGAGTTTTTTCCGAAGCCAGGAGTAGACTATGAGGAAGAATCGGGAATGTATGGCAGACCTTGCCACCTAGTTCTGAGTGGTGAAGGGACGACGTCGAGGTAAATAGATTAAACTAGAAGAAAAGGAAGGTCGGGGATTGAGGGGAAAAAGCTCATGCAGTAGATTGCTAAGAAATACCAAGTTACATTTTAGTTTCGGGGACCGGAGAGCACGAACCGCGAGAGCTGCACAACTTTGTTTTTGTCGGCGCTCGCTGAATCCCCCTTGGTAATTTTTCAAGAGACTCTGTTTTCTTTAGACATGTTTGTGTGTAATGTTGGACAGTACTTTAGAAGAGACGGAACCTTTCCAGTGCAGATATGCTGAATGCTATCTTGGAGTTAGAAAAAACGAAAAACCAAAAAAGGCATCATCTAACCTTGGCTGATTGAACGAGGACACGCTCTGAGTAGTTCAGCGGACAGAAATAGTTAAATCGCCGGTAGCGAACCGCAGGTCAAATGTTTATTTCTGAGTCGTTGAAGCAAAAAGGACCAATGGATGGTTCCCTTCTTTAAGTCTCCCTGGAGAGGCATTCGCAACTCAACTGGGACCGCCTACCCGCAATAGTCAGACCAAAGAAAGTCCGGCCAATGATGCTCATAAATTCAACAGTCTTCAAGGATCAGACAAGTTTTATGTCGCCATATGATGAGAACAGGGCACCATGGACGAAGCAGTTCAACACCTTTTTAATATTTTGAGGAAAAAAGGGCACAAGTACCCTGTCCTGTATTGTACCGCTTTTACAAATTTGGGTTGTGCGTGTGTCCACTGGCAACGATTGATTATGTCCGTTGCCACGGACAGGAAGATATCAAGGATAAAAAGTGGTCATCGGTGGCAAATGAGAACAACTTGGCAGCGAGGTTTTGGTGTGGGACATGTCAGAACCTTTTATTCATGTCAAGACAAAGGTTGAACGCAGCTCCAGAGTTAGTCAGGCCGATGAGAAGATAAAAGAAGTCATACTGGGGCGTGGCGCAAGAGAAGATTCTAAGAAACCCTGTTGTCCTTTATTCAGAAGATTGTTTGCGAAAATATAGTCCGTTACAGAGTCTGTAACAATTCCGTTCGTTATTCTAGATACAATGGTCGTACGGCTGGTTGGTCGGGAATTGGATGCCTCATACAAGGAACCCTTCTTATGCAAGGGAAACAGAAATAAACTGTTTATCCCATGAATATGTTTTCTCACTGAGTCGCGATTCGGTGACGAAGAAAATGTCTAAGTTGAACACTGAGGCAACGTGCCTCAAATGATAGAGCTTTCGCAAGACAAAACGAGAGATAATTAGGACAAACGATAAACTGTCATCAATGACTGACTTGCCAACCAAAACAGTCCAACGGTTTGGGCAAAATTTGTTGGGGAAGGGAGAGATTGAGAGTTACATAACACAAGGGGATTTGACTCCGGGGGAAAAGCAATGCTATAGTCGCTGGAATTGAAAAAGTTTGAGTTGCGCCTCGGTTACTGAGGTGCAGGCGTCGATTCCGTGGTATGTGTGGTGGAACTGTCAGAACTGTTGATTAGCCCCGGTGCAAGGGCCATGGCGGAGACTAAGCGGGAGTGAAACGTGCCTAAGGATATGGAAGGGGCTTTCAGGAGCGCAATTTTCATGAGCTTTCGCGTAGCACGCCCAAGGGCTATTAGGTGTGAGGAAGGCTGAGGATAGATGATAGGCAAGCGTATTTTTACGCATCGTCCGGTGTACGGAGGGATGCCGTAGATGAATAGGCGAAGGGGGTCTTGATGGTGGGCGGAAAGAGCCAAACGTATTTTGGATAAGAGTGATAGGGATGATGGGAACTGAAATTGAGCTGGTAGCCCTTATAAGGTGGCCAATGTCTGTTGGCCGTCATAATTGTAGTCAGTGGGATGGGTGAAAGTGGTCAGTCTTAGAGTCTAGGTTTGGGATACCCTTAGTTCTTCGGCGAAACTCCGATGATACGCTTAGCTTGTGATACTGGCTGACCGTCCAAGCCACGCGACCAGTAAGGAAATTTGGTTGATGAGATGTCCAGCGGTCAAAGCGCTTAGTAGGTCGCGATGAGCGGGTAGATCGCGGACAGTGTCATTTATGAGGACGCGACGATGCCATGAATGCTTGGATTATAACAGTGGCCCAAGCACAAAGTGCTGCAACTAACGGTTCTTAGCCAAGATCAGGGGCAAGTCTTGGTGGTGAAATAACTATCGTGAATGCTACAGCTAAGCCATCTGGAAGGGTACGTAGAAGATGATAGTCCGGAAGGTGGTCTAGCTCAGGACTGCGATGAGTAGCAAAGAAAAAACAACAAAGTCAAGGACTATGGGAGTGAACGAGAAAACGGGAGATATTTGAGGGCGTTCTCCAGTGCCAGCGGGTAAAGCTACTATTTTATTTATCGTGCAACATAGGTTGATCATAGGATGCGTTGGTAAATGCGGTCTCCTTGAGTTTTCATATGTAATGGTTAGAAACACAAGGCCTAATTAGAATCAGGCAGCCCAATGAATACAATATTTGTAATAGTTCACTTCCGTCTGGTCCAAAGGCCCTAAGACAGAAAGCATGACAGTTGATAGGAGGCGGAGAATGCGAATGCTTACGGCAAGGAAAAGGAGGAACAAACCGCTTTGTCAGAAAGTATCAGGATGGGGATAGCGGAAAGAGCGGTGTGGAATCTGTGACCTAAAGCAATACAGGAAATAATAATATTCATTCCTTGCACAGTACCAAGGAATGCAGTGTGCAAGCTCATGACGTGTGACGACAGTGAAAGAAAAGGAAAGAAAAAAGCAATCGAGTGCCAAGGGTCGATGTCCAGTAAAATAGCTAATAGTAAATACTCCAATTCCTACGTATGATACGAGCAAAAATGGTAATGAATTTTCACGCGGAGGAATCTGTGGCCGACGAGGACTTTTCGTCAGTAACACTTGGTGTCTTTGCTGCTCATCTCGTGTGCCGCCATATGCACGCAGTAGATTCAGATGGATCGACAATGCTACCAATATGTTCCCTAATGTGGTGGGATTCCTGACTGTTGGAAGACGGTGACAAGGGATAAAGGTTGTATAATCGTATGTCTGATTCATGAGGTTTTCTTCGGTTAATTTTGATTTCGTGAATTTCGGCCAAGTACAGTGGTGGAGTTGGCGTTGGAAAAGAAGGGGAACCGGAATCAAATGAGTCAATGGTGGTGGACCCTTGCGAAAAGCAGTTGCCATCCAGATAGCAAACCGGACCTGTTCCGGATCCTGTTCGGTAGCAATCCGGAAAATATCTTATAAAAGTCCGATGGAATCCGGTAAATCCGAGTGCTGCATACGGAAAACACAGAAACGCAATGGGAGCCCATCCTTCACCGGCTGTGCATATGCTCAGCAGACTAAAAACGGTTTAACCGTTTACTTCCCTTTGCCCTCACTGGTCGAGGAATTTTAACGCTACTAACGGTTAAACGGACACAATAAAATTGACTATGACAGGCCGACGAACACTCCCAAGTAATCAGCGTGTATCCTGAGAACCATCTTCGGTGACAAAATAAAAACATGGTGTATTCCTGCGCAGAGATGTACAACGATTTCATCGGAGACAGACTGCATCGAAAAAATAGAATACAGGAATTAGAAGTATAAAAACAATTTTTAAGATAGACGAAAAGTTCACGTCTTGTTCCGAGTGCTCTGCGTACATTTAAACGGTTTCTCCCCGAGACCTGAAAAGGAATGAAGGAAAGCACCAGTTGAAACAATTAGCATATACAGATTTCGCACGCCCTCACTGAAAATGACCGCTCATTCTGAAAAAACATGTAATGGGTTTCATGCCCTAGCTATGGCCTGGTTATGTCAGCAGTAAATCTTGTCCCAGCGTGGCCAGTCCATCTAGGTCCAACGCTCTGGTTCGCTGGTAACGACTAACTTCATTGGCCACACGCTGTATATCCGGGCGGCAAATGGTAGATGCCTCGTTGATCCTTAGGTGATTTAGTGTCGAAAAAATTCTAAGTCACCTGCAAAGCCGCGAGTTTAGACCAATTCTGTTGCCTTCAAGCAGGGTCATCGTAGCAGATGTTGGCACTTCCAGAATAGATGTTCGAACAACATTGGATACTTTAATAAAAGCCCGATTGAAATTTAGTTAGACTGACATGATACTTGACTAGAAGTTGACACGGACTCTGCTGTTAATTAGCATGAGCTGTTTGATGACACAAGGGTCGAGGTTGGACTAAACGAACGGTGAGATAAAGATTCATATGAATACCTGGAAGTCACAACGTCGATGGTGAAAATTACCCCGGGGGATTTAGGGGACCATCCACAAGACTCCCCGAATGAGTATCAGACGGGGACACTGAAAGTACATTGGGAGAACTGCTAACATAACGCCTTCGAGTAGGATACCTTTGCGAGAAAGGGGTCGGGGCCCCTGATCATCGTAAGGTGTTCCTCGCCCGGGCTGCGATAGAAAATGCTTCTGGAAGTCCGTGGCTTCCATCAGATTATCCACGAAAGTAATTAATAACATTGGTCTTATCGCAGTGACATGCTTGCATGTATTCATACGGTGGGAAAGAATCTGGTATGTAGTCTGTTCGAAAAAATTCTTTGATAAGCAGCGAATGTTCTGATTTCGGCCACTCAGTGCGTTGATTTTCCGTCAACCAGTTGCCCTGTACGACTGCTACATTGTCATTGGGGGGGAACATAACGTCAAGGTACATCTGAAATTTCATTCCCCCAGTAATCGGTCTTTTAAGGTCAGAAATCCTAGCCGCCTTTCATCAACAAGTAAATGACTAATTTCCGCATGTACGCACTGCGGGGATATTGACATTTAGATCAAGTGCGGACGAAGAAGAGAGTTTACGTTAAATATAGTTTATGCCCACCCGGCAAGTGTCAGCCCGCAGACTGCTTACAAAAACATATACAATTCGCTGGAGTGCAAAGGAAATCCGGTGGTTCCACTAAGTGCACCCATTCCTTGTCCAAGCCCACTATGGTCTCTGGCTTTCCCCAACAACGAAAACGTTGCTACAGGAAGCGCCTGTCAACACCATGGTTCTGATGATGAATGGACGTCTGCATCCACGGAAATGCCTTTGCGGCTCATCCGCGTCATCAGAAACGGCATTGGTAGATACATAATTCAGCACAAGGGATTCGCAAATGCGGTGATGGAGCTGTTGCTTAGGGGTCTTTCGTCCCCGGATGCGGTATTTTAAGAGCCCCATCACGGACTCATAAGGAGAGCAGGAAAAGCCGTCCAGAGAACCGTGGCGTAAAGTATCAGCTGGAAAACGAATTAAAGCATGTACAGAATAAACCATATTAGAGGAGCCGTGCACCATGGGAAACGTTTGCACAACGATCGGAGAAGAGATGCTGCAAAAGTGTTGCAAGCCTTATGTACATAGGAGTGAAACAAAATGTAAATTAACAATGACCACAGCATAAGACGCCTATAGACATCATCGGGGAGTAATACCTTCAAACATGTAGGTCCAACATATAATAAAAAAATCGGAAAATTCTGTTGATTTACAACGTTCCATTTCATCAACATGCCGACATAATTGTTGAAAATCACAGGGTGTGTTGTCGCTGCAAGCAATAATACGCTTAACAAGAGCCTCCACGTCTGACAAAAATTCGTGACAGGGCCATTTAACCAAAGTGCGACTAGCTTGTTCATGACACCCAGGCACATGAGGTACTTACAGTCTAAAGGAGAAGTGGGGATCACGTCTGTAGGGCAAGAGACAAAGAGGCTAACGAAAATATGATGTTTGCACTGCATTTCGGTGCGGAATGCGTCATCATCACGAAATTTTGCATTCGATTTAGGGGAACGCACCACGTTTATCACTGTAAAATCCATGTCGAATTCAACGACCACAGCCGAAGTAACCTGTCGATCCCTTCAGTTGTCGGATCAAAGCCCGTATTGCAGATCATTGAAGATAGTGCACCGCACAGATTTGGCGTCAACCAGTATATTGTTCCTCAGCGACATCTTCAGTTCAGTTATGTATCCGTTAGAAAGTCTGAAACTGAGGACGAGTTGCCTTCGTGGAGATATAATCCGACGGGGAACACCGGTGTGCAGCATGGCTCTGTGACCCTTCCAAATATGGGCCACAGCTACACATATGATGAACAGAAAACCGTAGTACCGTTAAAGTTGAGTAGTACTACCATGGCGTCAGGAAAAGGATCCGTTTTAGAAATTTGCCTTTGAATGTTAATTTCCAGATAAGTATAGATACACGGCCAACTAGAAAGTTCGACAGTTGGGATATTCCAGGCGTTTGAGAAAAGCCCTAGGGTATCGAAAAATATTTGACATATGAGGCTCTCTGGCCTCCAAAACAGTCTAAAACGGATGACTTCAGCCCGGAGGGAATCCAAAGGAGAACATGTGATTTCCTGAATAATACAAGGTACTCCGTAATTATTTCTTCTCTGAGCTGGAAACAAGATTAGACGTAATGAAGTTAGGTATCCTGAAACGTTACAGCGTCAGTTACTAACCGCATCTCGCTGTGAACCGCAGGTACTTCAAGAGTCTGAGAATGAAATTTTTGTACTTTCCGAAACTGCCTTCTCCCGAGATTGATATGTCAGGAATGACGGAACAATCGGAGGCACGTAACGGTGAACCTGCACTAACCAAGTTGGCCAGCACTTCAGCATCACGGGAGATTGCAGGAATGTTAATGACTGCCACTCGTGAATTAAATTTTAAGACGAAACTTAGTGCAACCACTTGGCTGGTCTAAGATCGGACATCTAGCGCGATGCTCTCACAGCGTGGCCTCCCGAAAACAACGAAAAGCAAGGCACTGGGTTCTTCACTTCTTGCACGGTATCTCTGCCATCGCGATGTCACGCATGAATGAAATAAACGTTTATGTCCTATAAATAATTATGGGGGTGTTATACAAGGCCAAGTGCGCTGTACCCGATTGCATGGCGAAATTTATATAATCTCTTGTGATATTCATTGTGAAAGAGAAGGTGACGCAAACTCGAAACTATCATACCCAACGGTTTCCTGGGGGTTTTAACCAACAACCACGAACCCACTATGAAGTCACGTGTCAGACAAAATAGAACTGTCATTGAGAAACATTCATTGAAATCCCATTGACATTTACCTTAGGGAGGCAATAACCTGCCTGGTTATGGTCTCTTATTATGACAGCACCATTAATTAAGAGAAGCCCAGAAATATTTCAAAAATTTTTGCAACATCCCTTCAAGCCGAACTTTGCCAAAGATGGTTAGTCAAATCTGGGAACTTTCTAAGCAAACGTTTATGTCACAAACCGAGATGTAACTCACCAACAACAACAATGGGTGGTGAAAATGAAAGCGCAAACAGAGAACCCCACTCACTTCAACAAATGGATCTCATAATGAATTATGCAAATGGCAGGAAATATCCAGTAAAACCACAAAGTGTAATACGGAAGTAGTTTTAAGAGTCCACGTGTCCCTGTGCTCCAAAGAGTACATGGTTCGCGTCGGGTGTCATTCCGGAGTAAGTCCGGCGGAAGTCCGATGAAATACGATGAAGTCGGCCACTGCATAAGGAAAATGTCCGGAAATCCTACCCGTACCGGCCCGGTACCAGATGGGAAACAGATGGGCAACGGAAAAGCGGCAAGCTCTTCAGTATTTTTTGCTTTTTCTTGGTCCTCTTCCCCTCTGCCGTTGCTAAGATTATCAGATCACCTATTGCGCACTGTTCGTTCTCCAAATTACAACTACCCCTAAGGCCCGTAAGATGCCAGTGTCAACCACTCACTTTAGCGGACTAATTTGGTAAGTACTCACTGCGCGCGAGAGACGATGGCAATTACCCCAAACGGTCACGATGCTACAAACAGATGCTTTGAAACTGTACGCGCATAACAGAACCAAGCGAAAAATTTTAAAACGGGTTGCAAAAAAGTCATATTTGAAAAATATTTAAAGTATTTGCTCCATTCAATTTATTAAACGGGACTATTAGCTGGATTGGTCTGGTCTTTTGTAATCGGGAGGAAATAGAATGACGTTTCTGTGTGGTTCGGTGTTAATTAAAGTGATATAAATTGCTTATGTTACAGTAACTCATTGATGGATAATGTCACCAAAAGATAGCCTAATCTGTGGGCGTTATAACGTTTACCTTGTTATCCTGCGCCCGTAACCACGATCCCGAGCATTCGGGAATCAGTGCTTAATAGGTCTCTCGATATTTAGCGTCGATTCATCTTGAAAAGATGACATGCACCTGATAGCGTCTTTTTGATGGATTATATAGGGCATGATTCACTCTTACCTATCTGTGATTCGCGATAGATCTTTTTCCGGATGAACCCATCCAGTTGCATGTCAGCGCCAAGTCCTCTCCAATCAGGGATGACAGCATCCGTCGGATAGTGGTGCCCACGTCACTGCAGACGCAGCGCTTCAGGGCATTAACCTATATGTCACGTGCACCCGAATGTTTAAACTCACTGTCGCGTTGTAGTTGTTCACTTTGGTGAGGTCGGTTTCTAGGCCCATCAACTCGCAATCGGTGTTCGCGCTCGGAGGTTGGTATTGTGCTGTCGGGCTGCTAGAACGATGGTGCATGTCGAGTCTCCTGCTTAAAGGCTCGACAGTAATCCGCACATCGTTGATGGCAAAGAGCACGCGTCCGAAGTATTCTACTCAAAAGTTCGCATGGGAACAAATCACCTTTTCATATGCTTGCATCAACTTGTGGAAAGGCACTCCCCACGAAACTAAACGATGGCCGCGAAAATGTCAAATTTTCTGTAATTAGGGCTTGCAAAAACGGCACCACCACAGTCTGCGTACTCTTAAACTGGCTCTGTATCCGGTTTCGGCAACGACCACAACTGCATATTGGATGATTGAAAAAATAATGAAAGGAGTGCAGCATTTCCGTTGCCCACGTAATCCGGACTTTTTCCGCATGCAGTGGCCGAAGTCGCAAGTTATCAGCAGAATTTTATCGCACCTTTTCCGGGCTAACACCAGCTCAGGTCCAGGGCACAGAGTTGCAGTGTGAGCTATACTTCCATCACTCCGACTATCAAATTTCGGACAACGAATCCTGTGCTCTTAATGTTGTCTACCATCGCAAAAAGCACATCGCACAGCACTCACGAGTTTTGCTTATTCGAAATAGCTTCCATTTGCTCATACCAAACTTTCTGTGCTAAATAGCGAAGGTGGTCTGTTACAGGTAATTTGCGGGCGTAAACGTGCAAATCAGATTAGCAACGCAAAGTAACATGCATACAGTATTCCATATGACAGCTTTTACCATTATCTCTTTTTAAGGCTTCCTAAAGTGCGACCTCAAATTTACACCATCCGCAACTTTTTCACCGCCAAAGTTCGGCTGGTCAGTAATAAGTTATGTTTATTATTGACATATGCAAGAGAACAATGTGCACGTCTGATGCGAAAATATAACAAAAGAACATGATGCTCATCAGTGACCTCGATAACAAACGTTTTTGGCAGGTTAAGCAGCGCAGCAAACACTCCTCAACGTTCAGCAGCTAACCCCAAAAAACAAAGATATACAATAAAACAAAGTCCCTGTGTTTCGTGGCTCATCCACTAAAGTCAATAATTAAAAACCGATCATCAGTTTGCTCATCACCCAGTCCAGGAAAGACTATGCAATTTTATGCAAAGATTAAAACACCCTTATGCACCCAGCTGTTCCGGATTCCAACTGAAGAAAAAGCATGGGCACTCTGCTACTTGGGCGCATGCACACTCAAAATGAAGGTCTCAGGCTAAAACCAAAAGAGTCTTCCAGTCTCTAGATTATGCAATTCTTCTAGATTTCAGTGTTTGTGTGAACTAACTGGAAGCCTTTGTTGCTATGCCGTTTTTCGAAATGGACACATTGAAGCGTGTAGTGTGAGACATTGTCATTACTTAATCACATCTTGGGGACCTCACTACCCGAACGAGAACACTGAGCGTATGCTGTGGCGTCATGCATCACTTGAGCGTGCTATTCTTTCGTGTGTTACTATTCACGGATTTCGCCATATTGACCTTCTCACTCGCTGCGATCAGGCTCACGAGGCCTTCTTTTGCTACCTTGTTGGTCTTACCATTTCCA
This sequence comes from Fasciolopsis buskii, assembly GCA_008360955.1. Lineage (NCBI taxonomy): Eukaryota > Metazoa > Platyhelminthes > Trematoda > Plagiorchiida > Fasciolidae > Fasciolopsis > Fasciolopsis buskii. The sequence goes on along the minus strand of LUCM01003248.1, from coordinate 7,139 downwards.
ACCTCCGGAGTAACACTGTCGTGGCATACTTCAAAAATACCGGGACAGCGATCTTCGAAGATGTTATGTGACCAAACTGAAAGGCATAGAATCAGAAAAAAACGTGAGCCAAAACCTAGTAAGAGAATCAGCCAGAAGCAACACGTACACAACCGAATTCACTGTAGCAGCTCATAACCTGCTCGTCGTATATGCAGCGCGCGACCTTGTGGTGGGTAGTAGGTTTTCCATGTCGACCTTCCCACCTACTGAGCTCCGGTTGTCCTACCTTGCGGATCCGAACATTTCTACCCTCTAGGGGAGCAGTGCCCCAGCAGGCCAATGTTTCGTGAACCGACAGCTGTCGGCCCGGTTATCCTGTTGCAACAGGCTTCGGTTTCGGCTGGTTATTGATCAGATCTTTTTAGCATTGGATCATGCTTCTTATGTCTGCGATATTCAAATTGACTAATGCCTAATGGTGTCAAAGAATGGAAGGAGGTTCGCAATGGTAGTACTTGTTTCTCATGCATAGTGATTAAATCCATGCGTGAAAAAATGGATCATATTCTTAGAGATGCTTGCGTAAAACTCACCGGGCAGGGTACTGGTAGCGTAGTTAGAAAATAAGGCAATCCCAAAAAAGCAAACAAATAAATACTACACGTATTGCTTTGAGTAGAAGCATCGATCTGCCCAGGCAGTATATTGTCCATCAAATGTTCCCCAAAGTGGGGCCCTTTTCTGCCGCGGTTTTGATTAGCTAAATTGGTTTTTGTGCATGTGAAATGGTAAAATAAAATAAAATATACAAGACACTAAAAATGCCAACTGAAGGGAAGTTATGCAATTTATTTTACATTGGAGGAAAAATCTTTGTCTCCGTAATCCATATGGAAACTACTGCAGATGTTTTGGAAAAATCTTTACATCTTAACCGGTCGGGAATCAAGTATTCCCCAAATGGTCCCAGTGGTGTTTCATTGGGACGCTATTGAAAACTATTCTTTGACCTCAGCAGGTACTTTTTAAGGAATAAATGGATACTATTTTGCCGCTTGAGTAAATAAAAATTACTGCAAGAAACTGGACAGAAAGCTTTTGATACTTTTTAAGCCGGGCTCACTTCCGAAACCCAGAAACCGCTTCCATCAATTTCTTGCTATCTGTATGCGTTTTCCAGAAATAAGGGACTGGTTGATTTCTCTGCATTGACTACAAATCTGAGGTTTGCTCAAAAATCATTCAAGAGATATACATGCACTGAAAACACCAATACCCCGTGGAAAGCCTGACCAAAATCTCTGCGTACAACCGATAACCATAAGATTCCTTTGCAATTCAGGATTTGATTATGATTGGATTGCATTTATGTAGTGAAAATAAAGCGGTTACTGTACAAGAGTAATCCGGTACGGCAACATAGACAGACGGACTGTTTTGACAGGAGGACCTCTCGTAGTGGTAACCTGTGCATTTTGTACGAGCAATAACCAGATGTCCTACTAGGCAACATAGACTGTCTCTAGCACTGGAAAAAGCAGTCACTGAGTTGTTACTTTAGAAACGACTCCCGTGCAAACCAGATTGCTTTAAACGAATAAGAAACCTTCCCAAAACTGGGAAAGATACACTAGTCAGAAGTGCATAGGAACGCAAATTAGCGCAGTGTGTCTCACGATCGATCAGTGGTTGCATGATAGAAACTTAATTGGGGTGGTGCAAAAACAATATTGAACAGGGGTGTTCCGCCTAAATTGATGTGGGTTGAACATGGGGCACACTAATAGACATATGCTGTGTAACGGGAATAAGGCTTCGAAACAAAAATTAAAATGTTCCAAGTCCATAAAAACCATAGATTGTAGCAGGAATATTCAAAAAGAAACTCGAAAATAACTTCCAAGATGTTCAGAAAGAATGAACTTGAAATCAGACAGGTTCTTTAAACCAAGACCGAACCAAAAGCAATGAAAAGAAGTACGCGGTGTGGAGGTGTACTTAATGATGGCAATAGGTGAGTAGAATATTGCTATAAGGCAAACAACCTTGTGAAGTTTTTCCGAAGTGTGCATCGGGCAGTGGACTTGATTGAATAGTAGACAGGACATAAAAGAACTTCGGAATTCTCGGACGACATTGGGAGAGGTCGGCCCACAAAACCAGCGAAATCGAATAATGTATACTTAACAAAGGCGGAGTCACTGGCATACACGAGCCTGCGCCCAACTTAAAAGCGACTTACTTGGCTCATTAAGGAAACAGATTTCTAGCTGATTGTGGGGAGCAGCCAGTTGAAATCAATTACAAAGGAGAGGCAGAATAGAGGTAAAGAACTATAAACCAATCAGCCTCATCAGTGACTGTGTGATGTACATCGGAAAGCTATTCAAAGACTTTATTTGTCAGCAAGTCACTGGAAACGGAACGCTCAGTGCTGTATGATACGGATTTGTGAGAGCCTTCGGAACCTGGTGTACTTCTTCTATGTCTCCACAAGCAACATTAAATTCGTCTATCAGTTCAGTAAATGAGATTTCCCTCCAGTAAAGTGCGGGATGTTTGCTGATAAATTGTACAAGTATGAGAGTGATGTACAGAGTTCCCTTGAAGCCGAGGCATCCTGTTAAGGATTACTGATAACCCTCCGAATGAATTTCAATGCTAACCGGGGTTTTGTGCTACGTCCCTCAGTGGTCTACTTCTGCATCAACGATTAGGGAACAAGCGCGAGGAACTCACGTTGTATCTCAGAAGACCTGGATATACAAATTTTTATTAACAGAAAAGGCATACAGGGTGGCTCAAAGGAAGTGATAATGCAGACAAGAAGTATGATCTGTAACCAAACAGTTCTAGATGTCATGTGTTAACATTCAGTTCAGAACTGTCCTTGACAAGTCAGTATGAACAAAGTATACGGAAAAAACAGCGTCGGATATCCATGACCTAGTGACTTCAGTACCTCCGTGCTATACCGGAAATCAGCCTGAAAAGGAGGTTGACAGTTGTTTTGCACGAGGTGGCCACTGAAGTCAAAAGGAAATGACTTCTTCTGCTTCTGTTCAAGGCGATGTTCAGGCCTCACCTAGAATACTACATCCAGGCCCAGTCGCGGGACTTCCAACAAAACGTAGTCTGTTTTGGTACGGTGCGTGGACTAGCAATAATAAATGAAACAGGGTCCAAGGCACAAAACTGTAAAGAGCTAATAAAGGGTTTGAGTCTTTTTTAGACTAGTAGGAGAATGCAAAGAATGTTAACTTTTGAGACCTTTAAGTGTCTGAAAGGATTTTCGCCGACTGAGGGTACAACCAGGTTGCAAGTTCTGTCGATCGTCTAAGCAATGGTATAGGCAAGCTCGAGTTGCATTTTTGTCTTTTAAATGTGAACTATTGTTGCGGGATGTGATAGTTTTTTGGCCAAACCTTTTTCTTGTTAGAGTGAACCCGGTAAACCGGATGAATTTGGTTACTAGAGTAGTTGGCTCTCACTTGTGGAGGCATATTTGTGCATTTAGAATGGCTTATTGACATTCACCAAACTGAGGTATCTGCACCGCCAGCGTATCACCCGCTTATCAATATATATGTATATATATAAAGCCCTCTAAAAAAAGATGGTGCCAACGCAACAACATATAAATTGGATTGTACCAAAATTGGTTAAGAGGGAGGACAATAATAGTAATAGTAAACAATGACAAACCAATTGCTCTAAGGCTCCAAGATATAGTCAATGACAGCGCAGGGTGTGCGAAGACTTTTAGTGCTTGCAAACCTTTGCTTTCGCGTACTGATGGAATATGATGGGAGAATTTTGTGAGTAATTCATAGGATTGCCTTAAGACACTGGGTCATGGGATTCAATATTTAGAAGAGTTACTGATTATGAATAGACTGGTTGAAGTATATTTCGAGTATAGGCGCAGAGCTTCTGATCGGCTTTGCGCTGTTCTCGGGAGAATATACTAGTTGGAATATGGGTGGGGTTGGTTAGTTAATGACGCAGTTGAAGTCCACGAGATCCCCCCGACCGACGGTCGAATACAATAGGTGATACGGCCGAACGTTGCAGCCAGTTGCTTTGTTCTCTATGGTTGTTCGACTTATTGCCCTGCAGTCAATCTAACACGACTTCTTCCATTTTTTTCGAGTAGTTGGTGTTATATGGTAGCGTACAAAGCCATAAAAAGTTGATGCAGAGTTACTGGTTGTGAAACCTGATGAATTTAATTCACAGTCGCCTATTCACTCGATCTCTACAATGACCTGAGGATATATCTCCATAAGTTAAAAACAGCTCTAAATTGCACATGCTCCCAGTTTTCACAAACGGTTTTGAATTCGTGACAAAATAGCGCAACATCAGTCAAACACAAGCCAGGAAAAGTATGGCTAGATTAGGGGGCTTTCAAAATAATGACAGACTGTGTTTTATTGCCGCCGAAACCGAGGGTTTTTAGTCTCTCTGCTTAATAAGGCTATGATGTTTTTTATTAGATGCTTCCAAGCAATAAGTGATATGCTCTTTTATTGTCCTTTCTCATCGACAAATTACAGTTCTAACTGGCTTATTTTTTGTCTTGTTGGGCGTAAATCTAGTATAGGACAAGCTTTTTTATCTGTATACCGCCAACGATACTACGATAGAATGCACTACAAACTTGAACTCGTCACGCGGGTCCCTAGTTTGAGACGCTTGTGGGCACTTGGTCTGTTCGGGTTCACGCGAATGAACGCACATGGAAATTTTGCCTCCAAGAGAAACCGTTCATCAAACAGCTTCCTCGTTTATTCATCCAAAAATCTCCCTAGGTTCCTCTTCAGTTGCTTTCGCAACCCGTTACGGACATCTGAGGAGGGATTCAAAAAGTAAATGGTAAAACAGTTTTGGCATACTTCCAGTGGCTCCTATTTATGCAGTGATGTCTTCCGTTTAATATATAAAATCAGTGTATTTGCAAAGCTGGTAAAATGAGTGAGGTACCATTCCGATCAGATCCTGCTGGCTTAAAATATTGCCACTCAAAAAGAGGCCTTTGTGATTTGACAACAGAGACCAAAATAAAAATGCGCTCTCATCGAGTCTTCAGTAAAGCTACTGTCTGAAGGAAGGAAATCATGATAAATAAGAAAAGTGAGAGCAGAGGCTTCTGAGTCGCAGGACGGCGACAAAATTGAGACAACAACACAAAAGAGCATGGAAGTAAAGTGGGGAAATGCATGTTTTTGATGTAGTCAACAAAACTCTTCGATTTAATGGGAAAAGATCTAAAGCTTTTCTTTACAATCATTCTCAATCATACGATATTAAAACGGCCATAGCAAATCATAGTACGTAATACAAAACACTTACGAAGCTCGAAGTGTTCAACTCCAAACATGGCACTGAGCAAATCCTACAACCCTAGGCACATCGCGGTTGAAAATGAGACCTTGAAGATAGAGTATGATCGGGTCTACAACCGTAGGGCAGTTTTCCCCTTTACATTGTCAAAATTTCTATACTTTCCAACGTTCTTCCCCTTCATCTTTTTTGTGGTACACAAAAGTGTGTATAAACAAATTATCAATGCCATACCGACTAATTTCGCTCACTGCCGTTCTCTTAGGTAAATCATTTAGACATCATTATAGGCGTGACTCGAAAAAAGGATGCTACCAGAGAATGGTAGGCAACAACTTTACAAATAACGTGTGTTAACAATCAGTTTCTGAAAGAACCTACTAAACTTATTGAGGAATTGAAGAAGAATTTGACCTCGCAGAACTTATACATGAACCGGGAATAAAGTTTGGCAAAGTTCTGTAACTGTCCTCTTAAACTGACCTACTCAGCGCTGAGATGAAATCTGTTGCCACTATAAGCCAAATATGTAAACACTGAGACACAAATCAGGAGGCAGAGATTTCTTGCAAAGCAAACATTTGTCCACTAGGAGAATGCCAAATAATTACTTCACTAGTGGTGGGCCTTAGGCAAGGAAGCAGTTCCTAATTATTCTTCAAACCGCTCCAAATATAGGAGAAAATAATTCCCAGTTGAAAATATGACTGGGGCTAGTTTGGGACTAGTCTAGTAACCGATGAGATTCAAAAGGAGAATAATTAGGTTTTTCACACACTAATGTGTGCACATATTCGGCTACTGTGCAGTTAAGTAGAATTTTCAGCTTGGCATACGATTTCGTTCGTCCCTTGACTTTTTTGGAAGCGCCGCTTTAGATGGCAAATATATACTTTCAGCATGTGTTCTAGAGTTTTATTCATCTTTAACAATTCTCGTCCACCTTTCGGTAGCCGAGGAGGAGGCGGATAAGTGCTTGCAAAAGGAATAAGTTCGTGGTGCAATCTTCAAAAAGTTTCCAAGTATCGTAAATCCCAAGAATAACTGTCAAAATACATTGTTTTTTGTTTACTTTAGTGTCCCAAGAAGATGAGCACACGCAAGCATATCACCTTATTTTAATTATGGTTCACTGTTTCTTGTGAAACGCCTGAAAAAACTTAAGATTCTCCCGAGTGCAACGCAAAAACAATAAACTTGGAGCACTTTGATAACGATCGCAAGGGCGGAGTGCTGCAGCAAATGCACGGTACGCACTCGAAACGTAATTTCGGAATGCGGAATGACGATGTCCATTGGATGATCCAACCAAAACATTACGCGTATTTCAGGAAGAAGAACTAACCAATCCAAACTAAACGCCTAATGAGAATACAAAAAGCAGTACAAATATACACCAGCTTGAAAATAAGCACGGTGCCAACGAAACAGAATATACATGAAACTACATAGAACGGGGACAAATAAGAGGGGCAAAATCGAAACTATAAAAAGCCAACCGAAATTTGTTTTTACCATGAAAATTCAGCGACAATTTTTGTTTTTGGATCACTTCTAAAAAGGAAAGAATTCTACACACAGACCAGACACAGCATTCGCGCCACTGACTTCAGCTCTGACGCATGTCTCTCAGCCTTTCCAACCCAAAACAACCCTCATCTCTTGGGTCTTAATCAGGTAGGTAAGCAGCACCAACCGAGACCAATATCCAAGCTAGCTTCATACCGCTACGCCAAGTCATAATCATAGCCTGACGACCGCTTCGCTTCATCCAGCCTTGCCCAATACGTGCAAAAAGAGCATGAAATGAT
>LUCM01003247.1:76793-94262 GCA_008360955.1 Fasciolopsis buskii | reverse complement strand
CCTAACAAGGATGAAACAGCTGTACAGTGCTTCCATGGTTTCTTTATGGTGAGTTGAGCGATGATATCACATGGTGAATTATTTCATGAAAGAGGAAATGATTGGGATTAATGGAGAGTGTGGAATGGAATTATGGTTTTCTTCAACGCGCAAATCATGGGTCAACCATCCTTGGTGGCGATTTCCTGACTACAATGAAAAACTGTTACTTTAGGTTTCAGCTGGACTACTCCATGCAATAGTAAAGAGAAATAAACAAACCTAGAGTTGAATTAAATGTTTTATGTAGAGAACTGAACGGTATCACTACCAAGTGCACATAACTGATTCTTCCCACATTTTGAAGTTGACTGTGAGGCATCGGGTGCATTTTGGTGCTCCATACCTCCCACAGGATGTGGTTATAGGAGAAACAGACCATTCCAGTTTCACTTTTTACTTAGGAACAACGTGCTTCGGTTCCGGTTGCAACCTCACAACACTGATTAAAAGCAAAAGAAATGGTGAGATCAGAAGTCAGAAGGAATATAGACAAGGGACCTTCCCAATACAAGAACCTGACTGACCTCCGAATTTATCCATATCGTCCGAGGTCCCCTACCACCACGTTAAGGGGATCCCTTGGACCCCGGTTCGGGAATCGAACTAAAATCTCGGAACAGTTCACTAGTTAAAATCTTCACACCCTTACCCCACCATGGCCCATCATCAAACCACTACCTATCCCAGAGAACTGTTCATATCGAGGGAGTCGATCTGTGGGCAAAAGTAACATATGTTCAACTATTCAAATTCAGTGAATGTTTGGTCGACTGAATTATGAGACTCAGCGCCCTTCGACCAGCCTCAGAGTTGTTAATACAATGGAATATATCATTACGAAGAAAATAGCTTTCAAATACAGTTTGAGCTCACCATCTGTCCTCAGCGGTCACGGCTCTGAACTATACAGCACGGCCAGCCTTACAACTCTTGTGTAGACTTGGTCGCCTCTCCAAGATCGGACTTCGCGCTCACTCCACGGATGTCGCAAATTGATGAACACAAGTCCGGCCTTGTGAATGCACGAATAAATTTAAGCGAATATGCGGCCATCAGGTGAGGTACAGCTTTCTACATAACAAAACTTGTATACTTCGCCAAATTCTGCCGTTGCAGGAACCAGCTTAGGCTTCCAATCAATTCAGTTCTGTAACCGTATTTTACGCTTTGATGTTGCAAATCACATGCCAAACATACACCATTATTTAGATTGCAGACGGTAACCGATAAACTACTGCTCCAGTGTCATTTTCCACATTATTCCTGAATTGTTTCAGAAATTTACAAAACTCTTGTCCGGTTGTCTTATTGAGATCTCAAGCACATAAGTTTGAGTTGTAATCCGGCCTGTTCAAACGCACTGTATGGCACACGGATATTTCATGCACTAGGCTGCAGTTTATGAACGGGTGTAAGTCTGCTTTGTGTTGTGAGAAACAGACGTCTTGTCCCAGGCTAAACGTAGTGTCAAAGTAACTCAACTATGAGCTCAAACTGAAGATTACGACTGGATATCGGTATCATTGCAGCGTCATCACAGAGAATTTAAGAATTGGTCCCGTAAACAGATAAATGGTCAGCACTACGCTGATCTCAAGCATGTTTGTGATTAAAGACCGATTGAGACCTTTTAGGGTGCAGATAAATGAGTAGTACATGGCGGATGAGCATCCTGGGTCATTCATGTCACCATGGTAATATCCATGTCATTCGGAACGGCATTGTGGCAAAAGATAATTGTTTTAAAACCTGGTAATCGCGGTCGCCAACTCTGGCAGCTTCAGTTGGTTGTCTTGATTCTTGTTCAACCCCTTCCCGCTTAATAAAGCGAGAAAATGCTGCGTCCTCAACGTCGCACTGTTCATCGGCACTCACCCATTGCATTTATGTTTTTACCTTTTTACTACTTACTATCAGGGAAAAACCAACTGAAGCCACTTGAGACAACCAATGTGGCAGCAACCATCGCAATTTGGAATTCATAACTGGAAAACTTTAGCTTTACTGTTTTGTCTATCAAAGGGGTGATCCCATGGAATTCTGCAGATATTATTTGTACAATACTAATGGCTACTGCTACCATTATCGATAACTAAAATATCAGAGCGCATGTTTTTCTCGATTGTGATTCTTGCGAAATCGATGCACGAAATTTTTGGAAAAATCAACAAGCACCCATATGAACAGTAGTTAAAGAAGACCAATACTACGGAACGTTGGCATTTTATACTACTCTTTTCAGCCGCTTGCGTAAAACGCTCTGAGAACTGTATAATGTTCAACTGGAGTAAGCGGGCGTTTGAGTGAAAATAACTGGGCTGCGTAATCTGATTTGCATTGAGTCGCTGACAGGAAAAGTCTTCCGGTCAGTATTGTGTAACGATGGTTTAAAATTGAAGTGGGGTCAATCGTGTGTTTGACCGTTGCCAAGTGTTTCGCAAATGGTAACCCTGGTCACGATCGGGATGACCGCCGTTGTGTTTTGTGGCATCGATTTGACCAATCATTTGGGAATATGTCCTGGCACCCGTTATGAAAGTGTTCGGTCAAGTTTGCTGATGTATCGCCATAACTGCAGGTGAACTGGTATGCAAGGTATGAACCAGAATGAGACATCCGATTAGATTCACATTGGTTGGTCGTTAGCCCTGGCCGATGGGTTTGTGTGATGGTTTAGCCAAGTGTGCTACTGCCCGCCAGTAGGCTTACGGCTTGCCAACAAACGGTGCCTTAAACGCTTACTGATCGGTAGATCAGTTGCACATTGCCCCTAGCTCAGACCTTGGTTTTTCGTTCATCTCGCTTGTTGCGATCAGTTTGCAGATTCAAACGCGGTTAAAGCATAACTAACAAATTCAAAAGCAAAACAGACTGGGACATCGTTTGTTTTTTTGGATACGGTTTAGTGGTTTTACGACGTACCAACCTTAGGGACTACTTTCTTTGGGATATCATACTGGTAACTGCTTTTGTGTCTGTGTTTGACCAAGCTGAACTGAGCCAGCTTAGGACAGATCTGGTGCACTGCACCGAAAACATTTTCACTATCAAAATTACATTTCGGCTTATTATCGTGAGATTTGAAACAATGAGTCCTTTAATGCCGGGTCCGTTAACGGTGACTGAATGGTACACTGGTCTCTTGGCTTCACATTATTGAGAATCAACGGGATTGCCAATAGTTACTTCCGTATTAGTAAGTGATCCATCTGAGCTGCCACATCGTTAAAATTTTCGGTTATGCAATTATTCGTTATTGCTGTGCGCATGATCCTCCGCTTCCAACCAGATCAAATCGGAATCGTTTCTGGAAGATATAAACAATATTTTGAACGCCGGTGATGTGCCAAATATTTACTCGTTAGATGATTTGGACAAGATCTACGATGCGATGAAAACGGTGGTCGCGGATGCCGGTCTGCAACCAAGCAAAACCAATCTGTTTTCTTGCTACACCAAACGTGTTCGGGCCAACTTACACACGGTAATTGCCATGAGCCCGATCGGTGAAATTTTCCGAGCTCGACTTCGACAATTCCCGGCTTTGGTTAGCTGTTGTACAATCGACTGGTTTAGTCCGTGGCCTCCGGAAGCTTTGGAATCGGTTGCGTTGCGCACACTCCAACAGATGGGTGAATTGGACGCGGACGATTCTACTATCGCCTCTATGGCGAAAATGTGTATCGATATGCACCAGTCAGCCGTGCACAATACGGATCTGTTTCGTATGGAATTGAGCCGACACAACTACGTCACCCCGACTAGTTTTCTCGAACTTCTGGGTGTGTTTTCAAAAATCTATGGTCTGAAGAAGGTCGAAGTAACCACAGCCCGAGATCGAACCAAAACCGGTCTGGATAAGTTGCTCAGCACAGAAGAAGCTGTGTCCAAATTACAAGAAGAACTAGAGATCATGAAACCGGAACTGGAGCGCGCGGTTGAAGAGTCGAAAGTGACTATGGAAGAAATTGCTCGCGATTCTAAAGTTGCTGAGGAGACCCAGACCGTGGTCGCTCACGAAGAACAACAAGCGCTGAAAAAGGCACGCGAGTGTGAAACGATTCGTGATGATGCCCAACGAGATTTGGATGAAGCGATGCCGGCACTTTACGAGTCGCTAGAAGCGTTAAAGTCATTAAACAAGAATGATATTATAGAAGTTCGAGCCATGATGCGACCACCGGAAGGTGTACGTTTGGTCATCGAAACTGTCTGTATCATGAAAGATGTAAAACCCAAGAAAGTTGCTGGTGATAAACCCGGAGTGAAGGTGGATGATTACTGGGAACCGGGTAAATCTTTGTTGCAAGATCCGGGGAAATTCTTAGAGTCATTGCTTAATTACGATAGAGATAATATACCGGAAACCGTGATTAACAAAATCAAACCGTACGTTGAGTCTGAAAGCTTCATGCCTGCCGCAATTGCAAAAGTAAGCAAGGCTTGCACGAGTATTTGTCTCTGGGTACGTGCTATGTACAAATACCACCATGTAGCGAAAAATGTGGCACCAAAACGGGCCGCGTTACAAGCATCCGAATTAGAATTGGCCGAAACCGAGAAGCTGCTCAAAGAATCTCGAAGTCGTCTAAAAGCATGCGAGGCTCGCATAGCAAACCTACAAACTAAATATGACGAATGTATTCGACGTCAACGGGAATTGGAAGAGAAGAGTCAGCTGTGTGAGGCACGATTAGTTCGTGCCGACAAACTTATCGGAGGTCTCGGGAATGAGAAAGTGCGCTGGAAAGAGTCCGTGATTAATCTCAATCGTCTGTTAGACAATCTCGTTGGTAATGTTCTCTCCTCAGCGGGTTCTGTGGCATATTTCGGTCCTTTCTCTGGTAAATACCGTAATGATATGATCACTGACTGGATGAAGAAACTTCAACAACACCTTGTACCGCACACGACCGATCCAGCACCGAATTTGGTACAGACCTATGGAGATCCAGTGAAATTACGCAACTGGCATATTTTCGGATTACCCAAAGATGCTCTGTCAATTGAGAATGCATGCATTGTTCAATTTTCACGACGTTGGCCTCTGTTCATTGACCCCCAGGGTCAAGCAAACAAATGGATCAAAGCTTTGGGCGCCAACGAAGGTATGAATGTGATCAAAATGTCTGACAAAGATTTTTTGCGCAGTCTGGAAAATTCAATCCGTTTCGGTAAACCGTGCCTGTTGGAAAACGTTGGAGAAGAATTAGATCCGGCTTTGGAACCGATTCTACTCAAACAAACGTACAGACATCAGGGTGCAACTGTGATCAAGCTGGGTGATGCTGTCATTCCCTACCATGATGATTTTCGATTCTACATCACAACCAAACTGCCCAATCCACACTACAAGCCCGAGGTGTCTACTAAAGTGACTTTGGTCAATTTCACCTTATCCCCAGATGGTTTGGAGGATCAACTTCTGGGACTGGTCGTTGCTGAAGAACGTCCCGATTTGGAAGAAGCGAAAAACCAGTTGATTGTGAGTAACGCAAAAATGAAACAAGAACTGAAAGAGATTGAAGATCGAATTCTAGAACGACTGAGTGCGACCGAAGGTTCCCCGGTTGACGATATCGATTTGATCCAAACACTGGAAGCATCGAAATTGAAATCGACGGAAATTCAGGCCAAAGTTGTGGTAGCCGAACAGACTGAACATGATATTGATGAGACCCGCAGCAAATATATCCCGGTTGCAGTGAGAACACAAATATTGTTCTTCTGTGTGGCCGATTTGGCAAACATTGATCCGATGTATCAGTATTCACTCGAATGGTTTGTGAATATCTTTCTTAATGGGATTCTGAATGCAGACAAAGCAGGTAAGTGATGTGCCATCAAATTGGTGGTAACTGCATAATTTTTTATTGATTCGTCAATTTGTTACGAAATGATTTTTATAATGGAATATCTGATTCATCCCTAAGTCAGTTGCTGTACAGCATAAGCAATCAACTTACTGTCGAAGACTGTACATGCACAGGTGTTTCATCCACGCTAGGGACCATTACTGGTGAATATCCATGGGCTCCTAGCTAGGTCCCGAATTAAGATAAATGAATGTGTTGAGCATCTTGGCGCAAAACCGTCCAGGCAAGCTGCCAACGAGTTAATGTGCACAAACCCTACACAAAAAAGGCTCACATCCGTCACTGAGTTCTGGGTAGCCACAAGCCACTGGTTACACAGCAATCCGTTTCCACTTTGACCAACTTTTCCTTAGAACTATGTTGAAATTTCCTCTTACTCTTCTTGCTATGTTCAAGTAAATCAGAAAAACCGTGCACTCTATACACCAGAGGCTCTGGCCTATATTTAATCTGTCAGCGATTAGTTTGAACTTCTATGTGCAAACATTCCACCTCAAATGAGAGGTCAAAATGAACGCATTTTGTTTGCAAATTTCCAAAATATACGTGGAGGCGTTATGCCTTGTGCATATCTGGTCGTGATCGGTGTTCTGTGGACTTCGTGTCTATCTGTGGCGGGACGCGATATCATTAAGAAAATTGATTACCCTTCCAGAGGGAAGGATAGGTGTCTTCTCGCCCCGGGCCTTCACTCTGTCAATGGGTAACCGGTTAAGTGAGAACGTGACCTTCGGAAAATGTTTTTTTTAAAGGGATTCAGTTGCGGTTTACTTCTGCATCTTTTGTGTTAAGCTTAGGTCCCACAGCTGACAACGAATTCAGATCTGGCAACAAAAGGCTTTGGTGCAAATTTCGCTTATTTGCCGTCAGAAAGGTGTTGCAGACTGCTTTCTACGCGATGCAGTTTAGTAAAGACGATATTGCCAAATACTATCAACTACAAATCATGGTAAAAATGAGAAATCCACTTGCATTTTAGCATCCTGCGGTCAATGCCATGAGCCGGAAACGATCAGATAAGCTCCTGTTTACTAGGCTTTTGAACCGATTACGTCGTCTCAATTAGAGCTACCAATCCAGAGTTACGTAAGCGACGATTTTCAGCGCTTAAATTCCACGTAAATTTCCATTTACCACAACATCAAAGTTCCTATAGAGTGAATAACAAACGGGTGGATTTTCGTCTATGCAGTTCCGTTAGGAACAATTTTCTATCAAACGCACGCAAGTATCTTCAGTTGCATGTTCGAAAACTCGTCAGTTTAAAGTTCACGGATGGAGCTCTCTCTGCACTCTATTTATCCGATGGTTCAGCTATGATAAGATGTGACCTTCCAAAGGGCATAAGTTTGTGTAATGCTTCAAGTATGGAACAACCAGTTTACTTGCACCAAAAGTTCCGTTTCATTTGTCCTCCTTTATTTCACAATGAGTGTTCCGTTTTAACGTTTGTCAAGGCTGATCGAACCATAACTGGATGAATGAAATCTGTGGTTTTCCATCAGCAATTTTAATGTCTTCTGAATTTTATCCAGCAACCAAGTAGGTGAATACAAGTTACCCGATGAATCCCTGTTTCGAGTAATGCATTAAAACATAGGGGTGGTGAATGTATTCCAAGAAGATAGTGGATCGTTTTTCCCCTTTCACTAGGGAAATAGAATCAGGAAGTCGTGGGAGATCCGTAGTTCTACGAATAGGCCTTCTAACAAAGACGCTGGCGATAATAATACATTTCACCTAATATGGGGCGGTTATGTAGGATTTCTGTGAGACCGGTGCGGACACGCGAAGGTTGCCCAATGAGAATTGCGATTGACATTGAGGGGACTCGAACTCACGAAATTCACGCCCTCACACTTTAATCTCATACGTTTCGACCACCACCACTTCAGAACGGAGCTTATTTTCAAAATGACTAGGGCCTGAAACATGGACTGCTGAATATCATTTGCGGAAGACTAACCCGTTTGAGAATGTCAGTGGCCGCCAAACCCCGTGTAACAGCCTAATCTCATTCTAAGAGTCGACTTGATCCCTAGGCCTGTCCCGGGGTGAGTGACCACCCCAGTGACCTGCAGGCACATCTTAAAGTGAATTAAAGTCACCGTGGTGCTTGCGACAGGGGGTTTTCAAGCCTTTTCTGCAGCCGGCGAGGGCAATGGGGTCTCAGGAAATCTGAACACACGCGTGTACGTCTGTGCTCGTTTGTCGCTAGCGCGATTCTATCAATTGTACGAGCTGTTCGGTTTGCTTGCTTACTGATGTGCGAGTGTAATACGCGCACTCCGACACTTGGCTGAACCAGAATTAGCTCACATACTGTCTATGATCAGGCCCAGCTCCGGTGCACAAGACGGTGTTGCCGTAACAGGACCCATATCAATCACTGGATTTTGCCGGCCGCAGACCTAACAAGTATGGAGCAGCTGCTCTTCGCTCCCATGGTTTTCAGTCCCAAGTACCTATATCCAGGACTTGATGGTAGTGGTAAGACGGCACAATGAAGAAAAAGGACATCCAGTTGTATGCAATGCAAATCAGGTTCCTGAAATTCAGGTGAATTTCCAAATGATTCGCCGTGCGATGTCAATATCCAACTTGCCAATAAAATCATGGAAGCACTGTACAGCCATTTCATTCTTGTTAGGAATCGTCAGCAGTGCATACCCATCGTCCCCAAACTGGGAAGCGAAAGCGAGACGAGCGATTATGAGTCGAACGCCTTAGCCATTAGGCTAGCCTTAATGATTCTCAACGGTTCATGTAACATCAACTCAACATGATATAACACCCATACACGTGACTGGATTTTCCAGTTCACCGACTTTTAAACGCACCAGATCAACGGCTCCCGGGTGAGAACAAACTCCTCCATCGGAATGCAAGTTAGATGACCATTCCTGACAACGATTAAACAGCTGTACTGTGCTTCTATGACTTTTGATGGCGAGTTGAACGTTGACATGCATGATTAATCATTTGCAAAAGATACTGAGATAGTTGATTCTACGTGGAAGTGATCAGAATCATAAGCATTATTGCAATCACCACTGGTCGCCCGTGCGCATCGCGAACGACTGTCCTAGTCGCGGAATCGAACCCTTCCACCACTGATCATTTTCCTCACTTGGTAGTCCTCAGTTTGGTGCAATCCTCCTTCCGAAAATGATGTACATTGTAGTTTCATTAACTAAACAGGCAAAATGATACTAGATAAAAGAATGAGTGACAGGAGCAAAATTAGGTGAAAATGGAAGATTTGCAATGTAAACGCCAGAAGCTCGTTGCAGCTGAGGTGAACTCTTCAGTCCTTTCCCCCTTCTTGTAATATAACTTCAGAGCGCTACTCTCAATGTAGCAGGCGGTGAGATAGACTGCTTGAGTAAATCGATTTTTCTTCATTGTTGGATTTTGGGACCTGACACGATTTCGTGTTGCCTCCTAGGTAATGTGTTGCATCGGTTGAATCGTTGGCACTAACTTTGTTACGCATGTACTTGGGCACTTTTGGATAAAGGACTACCCAAACCTGTAATAATCAGAGCGTCGTCGCCTTTCAGATATGGTCAGTTTGAAGGAAAAAATGTTTAATAAGTTGATGAAATATCCACTCACTGCGTCACCAGTACACCGAAAGAGCGACGTAAGACATTTGAGAATGCGGATTCTAGAAGACGAGTATGACGGGTTTTGCATGTCTTAACTGGAGAGTTAATGGTGAAATAAACCCTGAAGATGAGACGACAGGTTGCTTGTCAGAAATAGCAAGTACAAGCTTACAAAACGACAACACTGGTCCCATTAAACAAGAATTTTTGCAGGAACACTGGCGAGACTAGTTATCTTCCATAGTCTCTGGATTTCACCTCAGCTGAAAACATGTAAGACTACTTTAAATAAATGTTTGCAGAAATCTGAGTACAGATCATGTGCTATCCGAGTCATGGCGAAGACGAAAACAATGATCGTGGAAGAGGAAAGAAAAGGAAAATGTGTATGACCCACCATGTATGACAACCCTCTATCCTCCACCTCCATGTGATCGGTCATCCGTCGGGATCCATGATTCCTCTATCGTCTGGTTACTATCCGGTTGTCCAAAACAAACTAGGTGATTAACTGGGGTAACCCTAATCCAGGCCTTTGACCGGGCGGTCCAACTCATAAGGCATCAGGACGACCTGGGGGTCACTTAACCCACTGATGACTGGTGATTGATTGTTCAGTTCCTGTGCCCTTCGGATGGAGCTAGACATCCTGGCATTCCACTACATTCTTTCACCACGCACATCGGTGAGGACTGCGGTGTGCTTCTCGCACCACACGTGGTTGTTTTGGAATCAAGGCTTAGCCAACTTTCCTAGACTGATTACCAAAGGCCGGTCAACGGGATGTAGAGCTCCGAGAATTTGCCTTCGTCCTGGCACTTTAATGGGAATATCTCTGCCACGAGAAGGCGGTCTGCGTGACTTCCTTAGCGGAATAATTTTGAGGCACGCAGTCATGTATGAACATTCTCGAGAGGAGTTCGGGGCAGGTAGCCGACAATGAGCCTGGGACATCCATGCCGGCCATGCTGGAGCATTTGGGGGAACTATTTTTTGGCTTGTGAAATATCCTAAATAAAGCTTAAGGTTACTCATAAGTAGTGTTCTTCGACCGATTAATAGGCTGGATCTCACTGGTTCACGTAGGTCCAGTTAGACTGCTGGTTTGGGGTCCAAGCGATCCCCCCCAACAGACAGTTGAAAACAATAGATGAGATGGCTCAGTGTGGAAATCAATGGCGTCCTTACATTCGAAATCTTTTGTGGGTCTTTAACTTATTACCTTTCAGGTGATTTTTCACCGTTGCCCGCTTCCCCTGCAAGGTGGTACCCAAAACGAGAGCATCGCAGTGCAAGTTTAGTGGTTGCATAAACAGCTGAACTTAACTGAGGTACGGTCAGTGCCCAACGATCTCTGGTTGCTTGCTGCTGATTAGATTGCAAAGGTGATGCGATTTTTCGATCACAATCGACCAACAAGACCTGTAATATTAGCCTAGCATAGGTTAGAATCACTGATAATCACAATTCGCTGGTAGATGAGAAAGGTAATCAGCTTATCATTCGATAGCTCCACACAATCTGCGGTGCACATACAAGCATCTTTGTGCCTGGAGTAAGACGTTTTTTTCCTAATGCCCTATGAACTTTAATCGGTTGTAAACTAGCAGGGCTTGTTTACCTGTTCTTGTGCCTACCTGCATCGAACTGGTGAAAAAACATATTCACTATAAATCAACAAAGCTGATCTACGTTTGATCACTGATGTAGTCGTTGAGCCTCTAGCCTATCTTATTAAATTTACTTAGTAAATGCCAACCATCTCGCGGTGGTTAGGCCGAAAATAGTACGATATTTGTATCTGAGCTTCCGGAATTCCAGTCGTGCGGAAACGATAGGTAAAGCAACTGCTAGTAAAGACTTATTGAATCATGATTGTTAGGAACGCTGTTGTATATAAGTTTTTAATGTTATTGGGCAAACAAAACAGTCGGTGCGGTTGATTTGGAACATGTTTTTACAGTTGGGAAACACCTTAGCAGCAAATTGAAAAGCTTCACAGTGCTATTTACTAGGTTTTCTGCAGTTATTTTTGTCAGGACTCATTATTCCACTTGACATACGGGTAAATAAATTGGACCGAATGCAAAGCACATGGGTCTTCATTAATTTATTGTGAATTTCTTACTGTGCCCATCCCTTTCAGATAACGTCCCACAACGTGTGATTAATATCAACAATTATTTCACCTTCAGCCTCTATTCCAATGTTTGTCGCAGTCTGTTTGAAAAACACAAGCTCATGTTC
This sequence comes from Fasciolopsis buskii, assembly GCA_008360955.1. Classification (NCBI taxonomy): domain Eukaryota; kingdom Metazoa; phylum Platyhelminthes; class Trematoda; order Plagiorchiida; family Fasciolidae; genus Fasciolopsis; species Fasciolopsis buskii. The sequence continues at coordinate 82,486 of LUCM01003247.1, read as the reverse complement.
GCATTCCTTGTGGCCATACGAATCTTACAGAATGAAGGCAAAATTAATATGGTGAGTACTGATTTACTTTACCTAACTGGATATTCAGTTAGGACATTCTTCTTGTCATTCAGTAATTCTAAAAATTGTGACATCTGAAGTTGGAATTAGTGTGCACCGGCTCCATCCATGGAAATTATTCAAACATTTTCGGGATGCAGGCGGCAGATATTTACAAGCGTCGGGTAAAATACCTTTCTCATTCAATGTTATCTGTGAATTCAATAATGAAATGGCATAGATCGAATGGCCTAAAAATTGGTTCACACCACCGATATGTTCGCTAGTAGAGGTTGGAGAACTGTAGTGGTCATGCCCAGCGTAGTATCGTAACGATTTGTTCGGTCAGTCCCGCTAAAGGAAGTCTTCAGCAGTATGCAGTCACCTTGCTCTTACTTGGCCACCAGTCCAGAATGAATGAATGTGCATTGAACATCTTAAGTGCGATCCTGTTCGAGGTAACTCATTATTTTGTTCATAATCAAGATTTACCGATCGAGCGCCCACTCATCAATGACTGTTTAATGATCCCGGCCTAATGTTTACACATGAACGACTTCTATGCGATGAATGATTCCCCCATAGGAAATGAACAACCCAATAATCCCTGCAGTGATATATGCTTTAGTATTGCCCTAATCAACCCTGTATATAAGTTGAATCACCTTAGTTCCGTGCCGACACTGGACAAAACCAGTAGCGCCTAATCTTTGTGGCGTTGAATCCTAGTAGTGGAGTACGTCATGGGCATGTTCAGTCCATGATCTTCAATGATCAGAAGACAGATGAACTGGAATGAAAGCCACGGACACCCAATGGTTTGCGAACGTCTTGTTTAGCTTCTCTGTCTGGGATAGCCAGTCTTCTCAGCAAAGTCACCATAATGAAACTAAATTATATATGAGATTAAAGAAATCATTTAAATCTAAACCTGATAAATTTATTGGTTGTAGTATGATAAATTTACGTAGCAGGCTAGATATCGCTATCAACTCATAGTTGGGAGCCAATGTTTTGGGAACTGACAGATCGTTATTATCTTCAGTTACCTTCAGGTACTTCTTTCGCTTCGGTGTTGTAATGATATTGTTTTCGAAAAAAACTACTAGTCTCTATCTTTAATTCTGACTAGGACGAGTATCGATATCTATTGGCTGGTGGAACTTCGAAACCGCGCGACTTACCCAATCCTGCACCCGAATGGATATCCGACCGAATGTGGGGGGACGTGCTCACATTGAATGCGTTACCTTCATTCTCAGGTATCCCCGAAAGTATTGCGGATAATCGGGATGGATTTAAGGTGATTTTTGACTCTCAGGAACCCCATCGTGAAACTTTTCCTGATCCGTGGCAAGTGAACTTAGACAGCTTCCAAAGGATTCTCCTCCTACGATGTCTTCGCGCAGACAAAGTTACTAATGCCATGCAAGATTTTGTCACACACCATTTGGGACAACGGTTCGTGGAACCCCAGTCGACCAACCTGCCGCAAGTATTCAAAGATAGCTCGCCCACTTCCCCTTTAATTTTTGTGCTTTCTCAGGTGGGTTATCTAATATTTTCTGATGGATTTATTCTCGGTTGAATTGTAAACATAATCACTAATTAGTACACTTATCTCTGACTCTGTCAGTTTCTACTTCTTCACTCAAGAACTCTTTGCTTGGTCATTTTTGGGAGCATTCAGTAAGTAATTATCACTCCATAACAGCATATGTACAAACTTCCGTAACAGGATCAGTGAATCAGAAATACGTATGTGACGGAGTGCACAAGTTGGTAGAAGTGACATGAAGCTGCCAAAATCAAATAAGCGAAAAAACGAATGAATGAATGCCCAGCACCTGTTGGTTGAAAGAGTTTGTGGGTTGTATATGTATATGTATCTGTGCCTGCTATTGTCGTAACAGAAAACCCTGATCGCAACAGCTTGAATCAGGAGTAGGAAAAGTCACCGTAATAGTATACATTGAAATCGACAAAAATGCTAGGTTGAGTGGAACTTGCGAAGTCGACCAAAGAGCGGGTCGACCACGTTCGTGTCGGGCAGAAAGCTTGATTCTGTCAGATGCAAGTTTTCACCAGGGGTATCAGTCAGTTTGGATAAGGTAATGAATAAATGTCCGAATTGACAGAATTCTGAGGAATCTCTTGACGGATTTTCGTTCAGTCGCACGAATGTACACAAGATCGTGGATTGAAGTTAAGCTTGAAAATAAGCTGATCAGCGATGGGCAGTCGGATTATAATGTCAGTGCAAGGCATCGTCAGCTGAGAGTCTAGTCCCCTCGGTGTTTCCGTTGCCTAAGCATGTTTTTCTTAAGGCAATGTTTTACAAGCAAATAATTCTACTCAGTCGTAGGTTTTCCTTTCGTAAGGATGAACAGAATTTCGCCGGAATCATGCGACCGGTTTGGGGGTCATTGCCACTATTCAAGTATGTGTACCTGGTACTCTCTTGTCAAACCATCCCTACAGTACAGTCCTTTGTTAAGTTCTACTTAAAATCTCAGTTGAATCGTTAGGAGCGTGAATAGATGATAAATCCATTTAAAAATCACACGGCGATTCGTCGTCGGATTTTCGTCGGTCACTTTTTTGAAGGTCAGTCTTGCCTGACCTCCGACAACGACGAATGACCATGTACTTCTTAAATGGACTTACCATTCATTCACGCTCCTAAAGATTCAAATGAGGTTCTAATGACAAATAATTCTGGATTACATAATTGTGAATATCCCAGTGCTGTGTTTGTGCCTGCGTATGTGGTACGGTTGGAGGGGATCGGTTTCCGCCACATATTATCTGTTCCACTTATATTGAAGTCAGTTAATGTAAACAAGAAGTCGACAAACTAAACTGTCATTCGTAAAACTCCGTGTTTTGTGCATAGCTTTTACTTCCGTCACTCGATATTGGTTGCTTTCTTCGCTCATAGCTTCGACGTAAAGAGTTCTGTTTGTCATATATTAACCAACCCAACCATGGGTCGATATCAAATTACTCGATGAGGATAATTCAAAAAGGAAGGAATCCAGGATTACCATTAGCAGTCTATTTTTTCCCGCGGATTGCGAAACAAGATGAATCAAACTGTAACACCACATTCCAGTTATATTCAACAGCTTGATGACAATTAAATCCACTATTTTTCTTGCCATCAACTTTTCCCCTCCAAAACTCTTCAAATAAGGGCACAGATCCGGCATCTGACTTGTACAAGTTTGCAGATGAGATGAAATTTGGCGGGAAAAAATTATCATCAATCTCACTGGGTCAGGGACAAGGACCGCGGGCTGAGGAATTGATGCGCGCAGCCATGGAACGGGGAATTTGGGTATTTTTCCAGAACTGTCATCTGGCCCCTTCTTGGATGCCCGTGTTGGAACGGTTGGTAGAGCAGATTGACAAGGACCGGGTAAGATCACTAATCTCAATAATATTACCCCCACATTTTATCACATCATCCACTCACAGTTCGTCAAACGATGAAGGTTTCACCGAAGATTTATTCAGAGACTTCCTCAAACTCCATAGTAAAAGTCAATTCCGAACAATCTACTAACACTATCATAATCTTCAGTTCAATTCACTTCACTTCACTTCAATCCAGTGCAGTCCACTCAAAATGTTGTAAGAATAACGATTACTTAGTGATTTCGGAAGTTGGTTATGTTGGCTTCGGCGAGGCCCTTATCACCCAGCTTGATGCTCAGGTTCCAAACGTTTCTTTTCCAGTAGATGTGACTTTGTGTGTGTAGGTACAGTTTGATCCGTTTGTCTGTATTTATGGGCTTGTAATTAGTTCTAACCTTGGCACTTTTCTACAGCCTTAAAGTGGAACTTAGATGGTTCTGTCGTGTGTAAGTTACTAAACGCCGTTAGACTGTTTGTAAGTGTTGGATTTTGACTCGTGCTGCTTCTCGTTTCAGATCGACCACACATTGCCCACGAAAATCGTTTTTCCAATGCATACTACACTTTGACTTGTTAAGATTAACTGCCAAAGTCGAAGGTCTAGCCCAAAATCAATGCGACTAGTTTCCATTTCGAGTCAGTCGAAAGAACGAAGGTCCAACCTAATGAAAATAGCGGAAGAAAACACGAGGCCAGCGCGTCTCCGAAGGGCAGCGGATACATTCCAATTCGGAATGAGTGGACGTAAAAGGAAAACCCATGAAACGAAGTCTAGTAAGCTCAACATGCAAATTGCATCACCTACACAGTGAGGAGGTAAATGGTGGTATCTAGCCTGCTTGTTGGACGACCTTATAAATACAGGTAAAGACCAACCTCACCTACGCAATGGTAATATCAACTCGGAAGATGTTGGAAATTTTGTGACCTAAACTTCAAGCTCAGTAATCAGAATATTATCCTGACGAGTTTATTTCTTGGCCATCAGGTTCCAACACATAAGTACGAGTGAGCCCCAAACGTTAACATATTGCCACTGGAGCCCCTCATCTACTTTCTACCAGGGCTTATGTTTTTGTTAGGCGGTGATTTATTTGACAACTACAATTAGCTTTTTGCGTAACATTTCGTTTCGTAAATGAGTGCCGCATATCTTCGGGTCACTTCGAGATATATGTCGAAGGTGGTTTTTAAGCCGGTAATGATGAACCATATTTTTTTCGAAATAAATCATTCACATTCCAGAAATATATCATATACAGCCTCCGGGCTTGAGATCATTTTACCTGCGCACTGTGTCAGTTTAATGCTTATTACAATTTCAATGCCCCCTACTGGCTTTGTTGTGACCACTGGGTGGTTCTAATTTCAGTATGCTATGAGTGACCGGATTGTCTTTCATATCGCTTCTGCTGATTACCCGAAAAATGGGCACCGGTTGCGCATTTTAATCGTGACAAATTATTCATTTTGACGTATCCATTGAGTGGCTAGAAAAGGGATGATTTCACTCGAAGTTGTACTACTATTTCATTGTGAGATCCTACTGTTTGCGATTAATTAGATGTCCCTGTTTTTGCCACTTCTTTAGAGGAGAAATCACAAAATTTATTTGTGCTCCCGCAATTCCTGAATTTGATCATATTTTTAGTACCATGGACCTGTAACCAAGATATTTGTTTCCTACTAACACTTCCAGTCGAAAAGTACAGAGACCAGTCTTAATCACTGGACGTCTTTCGCATGACGCATATCTGCTTATCTAGACAATTGTCTGTACCAAGTCTGTCCCAGCATATCCAAGACCCGATGACAATGTACTAACACACAAGCATCATAGTTGGAGAACATAGCGCATCCTTGTTTGTAACCATCAGTCTTGCGAGCAAGCGACTGACGACGTCAATGTCGGTCTTCGAGTGCAACATGAAACAAGACTAAGATTCATGTCATAACGCGACGATCATTAATTAAAAATATTTTGGTTAGCTGAAATGACACTAAGTTATCTGTCCATCTTTTCATTTGCTCAGTGTTCTGGGTTTCTGCTTGCTTTTATCCAGTTTTGCTTCTCGAAACTCGAATGTATCGAACTTACTGTTTGCAGCCGAATAGATTTCTCCATGAATGTGTCCAATAAAATTTTAATTTTGGTGTCTGGTCTAAGTATCTGCATTTTGGAAAAAGTTTTTCTTTCAATGGTGGTGACATCACAGGGCCTTAATATATATATA